>CALSBV010010214.1:6761083-6804573 GCA_943590825.1 Bovichtus diacanthus
CTCTCTCTCTCTGTCTGTCTCTCTCTGTTTCTCTCTCTCTCTGTCTCTCTCTCTCTCTGTCTGTCTCTCTCTGTTTCTCTCTCTCTCTGTCTGTCTCTCTTTGTTTACCTCTCTCTGTCTCTCTCTGTTTCTCTCTCTCTCTGTCTGTCTCTCTTTGTTTACCTCTCTCTGTCTCTCTCTTTGTCACTCTCTGTCTCTCTATAACTGCCATGTCTTTACCCCCCCTCCTCTCTATCTCTGTCCTTGCTGTTTCACATGCTACACTGGATCTTTGTTGTATTAATAACAAGCCTTGACTTACAAAGAAAGATGCTCCTGGTGTAATCATACCTTTATGCAAAAATGCATTACTTTAAGATGTAAATGTGCCACAGATGTGTTGGAGATGTAATCATTCAAAGCGCCTCTGTAGGCGGTCAGAGATGCATGTGGGCACATTAAAAACAAGGTGTAAACGCAGTGTGCCGCCAATCATCAAACAGCTACGGTTACATACGGTAGAGAGTCATTTGCATGTGAATCCAATCAAGATCACACGTGATACAGATACAAACTGGATTGTAAAATAGGCAAGAATTTATTTATTTTTCTAAATCTACAACTTCCAGCACCTTTCTATATTACCTACAGGACAAAATACTCTTTAGTATATGGAATTCTGGCGATTGGGAAAAGTTTCCCTGTATTAAAGATGTGCTCTGTTGAATTGTAATGTCTGCTGTGCAAATTTCATCTGTATATTTTGTTGACTTGTTCAAAACTCAATAAAAAAAAACATTTGAAGAAACAGATTACCGGAGAAAGTGACTTGGTAGATTTAAAACTCAATTTCATTTGTATGTGACACATACATTAGAAATCAATTGGAATATGTCCCTTTGTATTTCTATAAACGTGTACTTTCTTCTGCACTGAGGGACCATTTACCCAATCACAAACAAAAAAGTAATTTTCTTTGTTTATTCCATCTCTGACTTAGTCGAAGAGGCATGAAAATGCCAATATTTAAAGGCAGTAAACAAACAACAACAACAACAACGGTACATTTTAGACACATTAATTGCTTAATTGCTGAGAGTATTTTATCCGCCATATTAACATAAGCAATTCCTTGGAAGGATAGTGCTAGCATAGCAGAAAATTGGCCTGGGGGGCTTAGGGGAATTAGAAAGGCAGATTGCATGACGTGGTGGAGGGAGAAGTCTAAGCTAGCGGAACCGACATTTGAAGCTTTTTTCCCCCTAATTATGATCCGTCTGTGCATTTTTTTTTTTTTTTTTTTGTCCGCTCTCTTTCCCTCGAAACTCTTTCAAAGCTCATTTCATTCACTTGCAAGGGATTTGTCATGTGGAAAATAAGCTTCAATGTTCGACTTCATTCATTTATTATATGTTTTTGAATGCTGATGAAGATACATCATTTTCAGACGGCACGACATTCTCTTGACTTAAAGTCCATTGTTGAGCTCTCAGAAAGAGGGAGGCAGTGCATGTTTATGAAGGTCAAAGACGTGGGTCATACACTTGCATTCTCGGCTTCGTTTTCACTGTTCAATATTTGCCCCGACAGTACACGCGATGATCCTTGTGCTCTCCAGACATTCCCCAATCTTTGCCGTTTGCTTTTTCTATTTATTTCTCACAGTTGTTCTTCTTCCTTCATTTCCCTCCAAACATTGCCCACCCATCCAGCGTGAAACAAAGAGTAAAACCTCCTAAACGAGATCACCCGCCATGTAATCTCGGCAAACAAATGAGGAACACCCGCAGCTTTAGCGAAACGCGCGTCGCAAACGGCTCCCGCTGTCCGTGATGGCAGCTTGTGTGCGCGACTAAATGCACCACGCTGATGGCAGCCAAAGCATAGCGAGATGCTCCGCTTTCATTTCCATTTACCCTGCGCTGTTTGCTGACTCCGGAGATGCTTGTATTAATGGGAAATAGAAAGTAATGAAACGCTGGAGGAAGAAATAAAACTCACTCTTCTTCCCTCCCTCCCTCGCTCTTCGCCCGCTTCCCTATCTTCCCGAACCTGCTGCGAACATGCACATTATAACACCGTCCTGCAAAGCTCGGCCCTTGTCCATTATGCCTCATTACAATGATAAAGGTCTGTGAAAAAGCCCTGATCTTTCACTCCAGGCTCGCTCCCGTCAGCACTCCCCCACGTATTGTGTTGGTTGGGAAATCTGCCAACATTTCCTTCCCATTTTCTCTCTCGCCTAATATAAGTTGACCTCTGCCGCTTCATCTTCATGGCAGTCAAAGGCCACAATAAGAGCAGTCGTATTACAAGTGACTTAAATCTGCCTGCCGGAGCTGCGGCTTCTGCCTCTTCACTTTCTCGCTTTTAGAAACTTATCTCAGTTTCTCTGCCGAAGTCACTCTTCTTTCTTTCCCTTTCCCCCACTTATCTATCTGCACACACCCCCTTCCCCCCCACCCCCATCACTTTCTGCTGTTTGGTGACTATTTGGCTGCTCTGCAGGAACAATGAATTGGCTCAAAAAAAGAAAAGCAAAAAAGAAAAGAAGATATTCTATAAAGCTCACACAAGTCTTTCTCTAAAGGATGATGTAGTTACATTTCTGAGTATAAGATATGTACGCTGGGAGCAGTTTGCGCTATCCGTGAGTGCTGCCAGCACTACAGATCATAAAGTATGTGGGCGGCTTGATGGCTTTTTAAATTGAATGTTAGCAACATTTTTTGCTCTATTGTATTGTGAAACATTTTATTAACGAACACCGTAAGTGTAAAGCTCTCTCGGCTGCATTAGCAAAACCAGAGCGCAGCTGATAAAAGGTCATTGTTACCACAGGAGTGCAGGGATTTATCCTCTCCTGAAAGAGCGTGCGTGTCATTTTAACCTGCTGACAATTCCCAACTGAAATTGACCACCTGTATTTTGGATGTCCAGGGATAATTTTGAATCAGCACTCACCAACTTACAGTACATACCCGGCATGTCTATTACAAGAGCCTTGTGGCCTGGTAGAGCAGCATCCCTCTCTACAACAGAGAGGTCCATACTTTTCCTGCCGGGGCCGAGTGGAGAAAAAAAAAGTATAGAGTCCTGAGGCTCTGAGCTTTTAATATAAGCTGAAGGACTGAGTTTCAAGCACTTTGAGCTATACACTTGAATCTGCAGTAAGAGGATTCTTATCACTATTTCACTATCAATAAATATCACTCCTAATGGGACCAGTAACACTGGACTGAATACTTGCCGTCTGTTCAGGTGTGGGTATCTGGAGTACACTAAGGAGGTGACTGTCAGGCCCAATCCGAAGCTCCACCTTCAGGCCTGAGCCCTCACGGACCTATCCGACGTCACCTGGTAAGTGGTTGACACTATGAATTGCGGGTAATTCCCTTTAGGCAAAGTCTGCAGAAATGCAGACTTATGGAAAGTGTGCATGAAGGGCTCAAAATGTCTGCGAGACAACCGTCACGCTCTTGACGATTTGACAGTGGGACAGCCGTAAGCCCTCGTGGACTCACCGAGAATGCGTCTTTAAGTCCATGAGTCTGTGATTGTGGGGATTGGGATTGTCTTTTCTTGTTCAGTGTCATAAGGGAAAATATTTGCTCACCTTGTAAATTTCCCCGCTGCGGGACTAATAAAGGATTTCTGATACAGTATGTACGCAGAGCCAAATAAGATGAGTTTCCTTTTGGCTTGGTGCCTCATCTGGGGAAATCTGGACTTTTCTTTGGAATTCTGACAGTGGGAGCTGCTGATGGCGAGTATCATCACAGTGCATTTAAAAAAAACAAAAACAAAGAAAAAACACCAACTACACGTCCTGTACGCGCTTCTCAACAATTGATGTCCAATGTGTTTGGATGGTCAGTAAGCTCAACTAAAAAAGTGAGGTGTGTTTACCACTAAGGGTTGTTCGGTAAAAAAAAAAAAAAGTTTTTAAATGAAAAAGCTGAATTTCTTGTTTCAGAGAAAAGAACCACTCCAGAGCTGTTGATCACCGTACTGTAGATTGTGCCCCAACTCTTGGTGATTAAGCGTTCTTGATGGGATGAGGTGAATAGTTTTCACCAGCTGGGCGGTCCCTATTGTGATAGTGACCACTAGTGTTCAGTGGGCCGAAGACAGTTGTTGTTTTAAAACAACTTTAAGGCCTCAAACGAAGGTGTCGGGCTGGACTTGGCCTATGCAGTAGTTTGTAAAATGGTACCACTCGAAGAGATCCCCCAGTTTCGCTTTTCTCTGGCTGACGTGTGGTGCTTTTAAATTGCCACCGTCTACCAGCATATCATTTTTGCTGTCGAGATGACTGACTGAAATTACCGCGGACGGGCAAAAATCAAACCAGCCTCTCCCAATAGCACCACCGCTGTTTGGACAGAGCAAAACGAAGATTCTTTCAGTCTGCTTCTGCTATCTGCATCCCCCCCCGCCCTCCCCCCACACTGATTACCAGATGACAGCCTCTGCAAAAGGGCACCACCTTAACTACCAACAACAGTCGAGAAGAGGAACGGCAGTATTGATCGAGCAGAGACTCGTCTCTCCCAGCTATCTCTTCTGAAAATCTAATGTCACGACATTAAAGGTTTGATGCCAGAAGGAAAAGAAGAAAAAAGTTGCACAGAGACAACCAAGTGACCGGACCTGATCGGAGGCACGTGGGGAGAGTTGATTGACAAAGAGCCTTGGCCCCGGTGTGGAAGACTTAAGCTGTTAATACGCCTGATAAAACTTCCACTCCATTAAAGGTATAGGCGGTCTGGGCCTTGCTAATTGCAATGTTGACACATGACCGCTCTAATTTCAGTCCAAGTTACTTTCTTTTCCCTCATCAGGGGTCATTTTCATGCCCTGCTTAGAATATTAACTATTTTCCAAACGTTACCCCTGAAGCATTACTGTACACTCTATAGAGGATGATGTGCAACAGAGAAAGCTGAGAATTCTCCAACCCAGTGTTAACAAAAAAACCTTTCTATCCAGTATTTGCTCCAAAATAAGCACTTTAGACTTAAGTCTATGCATTGAGTGAATCCAGCTGATGAATTCTCATTGATTATGTCGTTCACGAGTTGCTCTGGAGCCAGTCGCAGTCTTCAGATGTAATAAGGACAACCGGGCTGAAACCAATATCCATGGGTGGCACAGGAATTAGGTTCGTGCTCAATTCATTGATTATTTTGTGGGTAGAAGTAACAAATGTCCCTTTTTAAAAAGAAACCAGCCCAGAAACAATTATAAAAATACACCACATTGGCATTGATCCCTGTGTCTCCACAAGTTTGTGTCATTCCAGCAACACATGAACAACTTAGCTATAGCTATGGTACACCTTGCATGCTCTAGCACATCCCTCACTAAATAGACACATTCATTAATACATTCAGACCATACTCTACAATGCCAGGAGTGACTTTGGTTAGGAAATCCCGGCATCACTTCAGCAGAGCACTGATGTCGGCCCCGTGTGGCATCAGACTGTAAAAGAGAGCGGCTCCTATCTGATTTGAGCCTGTCAGAGTCTTGTGTCCTAAAACTCACATTCCCATACAACGAAAAACTACATTCACGTTTCGAGGGAAACATATGTTCTCCCGTACTACGGTTGCATTTTCAAAGATGTGGTCAACGTCGTGAATCGAGACAAAATGACTTAGATAGGGTTAGTAAAAGATCATGGTTGCCACGTAACATAAGTACGCACGTAAGCTACGTATGTTACTACGTGACATAAGTTAAGCACATTATGTAAATTCAAAATAATTAAACGTTCCGCTTTTTATCTCACACAGGACGCGAGCAGCAGACTCCTGGGTGGAAGTCACATTTTTGTTTAACCCAACTATCCACCCCCACCTCCTCCTTACACGGACTTTGATCACAAAAATATTTGTAATACATAAAAAATGAAAATAAAAATTTTTTTTTTGACAATGCAGCGTTTTTTGTATGGGAACGGAATTTTTTAGGCAACCAGGCTGTTTGTTTAGACCATGATGGACAATGAACCACGCTAAATGAAGTGAAACCAACGCAGAGCTCGGTGCACTGTTAGCCACACAAGCTGAGGGGACGGGCCGGCATGAGGAAAGTAACTCAAGCTCACTGGGGTTCAGGTTAGTCCTGCATCCCTTTGTTGTTGTTGGCAACCAAACCAACCAATTAACTTCTTAGAGTCTTAGAGGAGCAGGGCCTGCCAAATCTAACCGTACAACCATTTGCTATAAATGACCAGTTCCTTGACGTTAAGTGTCTCTGACTGAGCTGAATTAATTTGTCATCGGCCAAACTCATCACAACAGCGTTTTGCCAGCATGTCCCCTCAAGCACAAATTAAACTTCCACATCTGCGTGGCCAAGAGCGTCCCACATCCCGGCGTCTGCCTGCGTCAGCGGGGCGGAACATGTATGTAAACAGACAACCGATGTGGTGTAAACAGAACCGCTTTGGACTACATGCAGCCCTTCAGGGTACAAGCAGTGTGAGCGAGACGAACACAATACAGGGGCACAGAGGAAGCCGGTCCAGCTGGACTTGTATGCAGCTGAAAGATGAGAGTGGAAACGGGGACTGTTGGAGGCATGTTGCTGCAGGTTCTGGTGAGAGAGATGAAAAACGTTCAAGGCCAGCCGGAGTCAGGGTTCTCGTTTGAGCCGTAAAGTCTGCACAATTTGAATTTGGTTAAAAAAGGCTGAAATAAAATTTCCCCAAATTCATTATCGCTCCGTCCCCTCGGTGCGTCGGCAACGTGCGCCACAGTCCCGGCCGCTCTGATGACTCAAACACGAGATGTCTCCGTGACTATGGAGGCTTGATCCAGCCCAAATGGGCCAAAGTGGATCACAGAACCTCTTAGCTTCACATTGTCCTCACAGGAGACACCACACAGTCTGCATGAGCAGCGCCTCCGTACAAAGATACAGAGATTGAAGTGCAAAGGTAGAATCTCAAAGCCAAAATAATAGAGCACGGTACCATTCTGACATTACCAAGATAAGGGGTGCCGTTTGCACTTGGGCCACCTGTGCTGAAAATATATGCAATCACGATGCTGCGTGGCACTTTGGTTAAAAGCAGCCATCAAATGGCATGCCGTTAGTTTTCTAGACCCATGTCATGAATAGGAAATGCAGTTGGAGCAGAGACAGGATATACTCTAGTGGGACTTTTTAATCCTTGAAAGTGAGACAGGGATTGTACTAATGGCTATTTAGCAGCACTTGTAATATGTCCGTGCCCTGAATGATATTCTGTAATACACACTGAATATCTAAATGTGGCATGATTACAGCCCTCACCTTCGCATGGAGTTACATTTCTACTGATCATCTCTTGTGAAGCACTTAGTGACTGTCACATGCTGAAATCCATTGATCTGATTTTGGTTTCTTTTTTTAAGACTTTCCATTGATGCCAATGCAATGTGCTGTAAACATAAACCAACATCTTACCAGTGAAAGATTTGTGAGTGGGTCTATTATGCATCAGGCACAATACGATGCCGTGACGGTTATTTACTTTGACTGTTCAAAGGACTCCATCACTTGCTTTTGTGTGTTCTTTGTGTGCGAGCCACATTTTTTACAACGAAGACAAACGGGTCACCAAACTGAAATTCAAGGACTTTTCAAGGACTTTCTAGGCCACATTCCCTCAAAATGTAAGAACCCAACACGGCATAGTTTAAGACACAGATCAATGGGAACCATGGACAAAGACTTTAATGAGGCCATAAAGAAGAAACATTTCCAATTTCCAAGCAATTTCCTCTTTCATTTGGCTATCTGTCCATCAAACTTTTTTTTTTATCTCATCTTGAAATATATGAATGTTAAATTAAGAACGTGGATTTTGTCACTGGAATAGTGTGTTGCGGTTGTCACTGTGAGATTTTTTCCCATCTATTTTAACCTTTGTTCCTGCTCACAGAGAGAAAGAAAGAAAGGTGGGAAGGGGAAGGTATTCATTTGCAATGAGAGGAGACCTCAAACACCTCCATTATCACAGAATTTGTTTTGGTGTTTTAATACTTATACAGTGGTAAATTTGAAATTAATTATGCATGAATTTGATGCATAAATTACGGCTTGATGCACGGGAAGCAAAACCCAGATGAAAATGGAAATCGGAAGCTATCAAAGGAAAAAAAAAAAAAATCTTTCACTCTGTGCAGATGATGGGAAAATAAATGTTTATTTCCGGGTCACTGGGGATGTTAATTAGAATAGCGTTTCTTTTTTTTTTTGTCTTTCGCCCAAGCATGAATGACGCTGGGCTCAGAACTGAATGGGATTGCCACCGCGAGGCCATCTCTGATGCATTGTAAATGACAGCTCGTCAACTTAAAGGACATTTTCAATGACAGGTTGCCCGTTCCTTTGAAGATCATATCCTCCGACCTGATGGCTCCAAGGAGAAGAGACTGTGCTGCCAGGGTGTACGCCGCACATTAACTGGTGTTTACATTGGTTAGATACGCAGACATTATGCTTTAGTAGCACAGTGGTGCACCTACATCTATGAATACGCTAATAAAGTATAGTGCTGCAGTGTATTATGTTCCATCTTAAGCTGCTAAAGCAAAGATAACCCCCCCCCCCCCCAAAAAAAAAGGAGTCACACAGGCCTCTGCAGATGGTGACATTGGTCATAGCTGAAGCCTTTATGCAAAGTGAATGATTACACGGCTTCATCTTGTGTGGCCCTAAATGGCAGCTTTATTTCAATTTCCATCAGAGGCTCTGATTGCAGCCATAACCTCTCAATGAGCATCCGAGGAGAACGCTGCCCCTCCGTTTGTCAGCTCCCAAACGTGCACTTTGTTTGACAAAACTGCTCACAGCATTTTCGCCAAATGTGACGGTAATCAGGCGACCCGTGTTTCCCCGACTATGCCTTTTGCTTTGGTCCTGCACCTGTGAAGAGATTTCAGATGCGCACCAAACCGTGGCTTTCCCGAGGAGGACGGAGTGCGTGTGTGTGTGTGTGTGCAGGACCGTAAACATGATTCACCGCAGGGGTCTGATCCAATCTCTGCTGCAGCGTGGCAGGGAGGTGGGAGCGCGCTTCTTTATCCTGGCCAAAGAAGAACTACAAAGCCGACAAAAGACCCTTTTGTGGGAAGCAATGGAAGGTTAAAGTGCATGGACGGTTTGCATTTTTGTCCAGCATTTCTACGTGTGAATGCGAGCAGCGTCTTCACATGGTTGGTTAGTCCAGTATACCTGTAAAGAATGATTTATTGAAGCGTGGAGCTTTGGTTAGCCTTCCTAACCCACCTATGCTCGCGCAGGGTCCATAAGTGTTTAGATGCAGCGGCCTTCCAACAACTGCTGATCTCAATAATATAGAGCGTGTTGTGTTTAGAGCACGCCTGCAGATTCACCATCTGTTTCATATCTGCCACTCTGTTGAAAGCATTAAATAGTCTGATTATAGACATTATCAGTAAATGCCACCCATTGTGACAACAGATGTGAAACGCTCTAGCAATGGCGGCGTAAAATGGTGCCGTCCGTGTCAGCCAAACTCAAGCGATTCAGTGTCCCCTTCTTTCATTGGGAAATCCATTTCATTCTGCAATTGGAAGTCTGTGACCATGACAACTCGTACATTATTATTATTACTATTTAGAGCATCCATTAAAACAAACAGGTGAGGTAGAAAGGCAGAAAACAATACATAGGCAGTTATTACAACCACCGACTATAAAGCAGAAAAGCTTTTATTCTGACTTTCAAAATCAATGAAATCATGAGGGGAAAAAAAAACACACCATAGTGTGTATTTCCATCCTTTTCATTGGTGAACATTGATTCAGCCACCCATCCCTTTTCAGACACCTTAAACTAATTAGGCCCTCAAAGTACAGAAGGAAAGAAGTATCCGACAATTAACTCCAGCACTGTGCTCCTATGGCATTTAGTTTTCAACGTGTTCCATTGTTAGGTATTGACAAAATGCCACATGGACATCGATCCCCCTCTACCATTAGCATGCCTCTGATTCTCATCTCATAATGTTGCTTTATATCGTGTTTACAGTCAAAACTCTTGCACGCCTGCTGTTTGGCGGGGCAGGTGAAATGATAATGTGTTAGCACTGCTGGAATATTAAATCTTAAATATCTCTCCCACATTACTGAAGACCCCCCGTAATGCCACCTCTATCTATTGGTAATGAGGGAATCGACTGTCACATAAATGCTGTCAAATAAAGAGGTTTGTCGGCAGTCAATTCCCTGCACAAACTTAAACAACTGAAGACAAACACAATAGATTCATAGTATGTTGTCCAGTTCATGTCGTCAGACTGTTTTTCCAACTAATCTACATTTAAAGTCAAACTGAAACGATGACAATGGGCTGTAGGTTATATACTATGGAAGCTTATGAAGGCCAAAATTAGGGAGCTTGGTTTGTGTGTTTCTCAGCAGACTGGCCCGATTTTCATGAAACTCGTGGAAGAGCGTAACATGGGACATTGAATTTGGAGCAGATCGGAAAACAAAAGTTTCACTTTTTCAAGCAACAGATTAATCCATCTACATAAAATCAAAATGTTCTTACGGGGAGAAAGCTAAAATGTTATTCTGTGTTGAAATGACTTAGTTGAAAGGAATAATTTGACGTTTGGGGAAAAAAATGCCTATTCGCAGAGAGTTCAATAAGTAGATATAGCAAGTTTGCTATTTAGTATTTATTGGACTTTCTGGAGTCTCAAATGGTTGCCTGGCAACTTTGCAATAACAACAGGACTCCAGCAAGGCACTCCCAGTCCCAGTTACTTCACAATGAATGTATCGATGGAAGTTACCAGTTAACAACACTTGTTAAGATGACTTATGTAGCTACAGTTTAACATTGCATATTCCAAATTTAGTATAGCACATGCTCAATCGGTCTTTTTCTACCATCACACACACACACACACACACACGCACACACACACATTGCACATAAACAACTCGCAGCCAATTATTCTCTCTTTAATTATTTTGCATGCTGCCCTTTATGGTGATTACCGTGACCTTTCCCTCCAGAGCATCTCCTCCACTCAGCCTCTGCTAGCCCACCATCTTGGAGGCTTTCAGCCCCCATGTTTCAACCACGCTCCCAGAAAGCCGACCCCCATAATCGACCAGGCGGAAGACTGAGACCAATTAAAAGTATTTTACCCAGCACTTAAGGTTGACAGGAGCTGGCACACTCAGCTCAGCAAATGCCATTTTAACAGCAAGTTCATGAATGTGTAATTGTTGGGCTAATGAACCTGATGGTTTGAGTGTTGTAACAGAGGGACCCCCCATCGCGCACGCACGTACACACACACACACACACACACAGACAGACAGACAGACACTAGAGCCATTTTTGATATTTTAATTCATTAGACCTGATTGTTTGGTTAGCAGGAGAATCAAACCGATGTCTACTTTTTCTGACATTCTTAAACCAGGTTGAGATTGCTATTTCTCTCTAGAAATGAACTGTTAAGCGAAAGACAAAACATTTAATAATTTAGTTCCTACATACACAATGTAAAAAATATGACATTGTGACTAGTTTGTTTCTTTAAATTGGGCTTTTTAGTTCCTTTAAGTCACAATATATTCAGATTGTTATTCTCTCATGGCACTTATACAATTTACTATGATCATGATTATAATGATCGTTTTTGAAACAATGGGTCCTTGATTTCAGGCAGAAGTAAAGAAAAGCAGGCGTGCGGTTTCTAACCGAAGACCGTTGATTTCACTGGCTGAAATGTCAGCTCTTTGCTGGCAGATATCAGCTGAAGCTAGCTAGCTCATTTAGCTAACTTTAGCTTAACAAGTTGAAACCCCGTCTCTGACTGACCTTTTAATGTTTCCAGCTCAAATGTTTTCAAACAAGAATCCTGTAGAAGGAGGCTTAAAATATGGCTACGGACATGATATCGTGCTAAGAGACTAAAAAGAATATAGAGCGTGATATACCTGCTAACATTAAACTAAACTCAAACAGCATCCAGGATCGACTTCGCACAATGACACAATACTCCATGTGCTAGTCGTGAACTGGGCTTTTTTTTTTTTCTTTCTTTCCCAACCTGTAAACCAACAAACTATGTAGTTAGTTAATGCTCTTTTACCTTCATAGTTCCACTCAGTATTATTATTATTACTGTAAGTTGTAGCTAGTTTGCCAGACATGCTAACTATGCCAGCGTACGTTATAGCAGACAAACACACATTCGTCACACTTTTGCTTGTGTTTTTGGTTTGGAAAAGACAAAAAAAGAAAGACACTATTCTCCGAATTCGGGAGTATTGCTCTCACTACAGCCCACATTGCTTCAACATGAGAAGACATCCAAGACTTGATAGGCCTGCCGTGCCATGTTACGGTTGCTAGACTGTGATTGGACAATCACTGTATGGTGAAGGGTTAAGCGAACAGTATGTTGCCAGCAAATATAAATCAGTCCCTTTGGTTAATGTTTGAGTCATTAAACTAAAACTTAGCTCCATAAACAAAATTAGCAAGTTAAAGTTCTATGGCCACTCATGTGGGAAGTCTGTTTGTGTAGAATGAGGCTTGATTTTTGTTTGACTTTCGCCCGTGAAGAATTTTTTAATATTATTTTTAATTGAAATGTTTGTCATTTAAAAAAATTTGTTTTTATTTTTAAACCAATTTTTTTTTTCAAACATATAAAGGGAATATTGGGTATTTAGAAAAGTTATGACACATATTGCAAATCATTTTTGCGATCCAAGACCACAAATTCCCTGGAGGTGGATGTGCAAAAAAGCGTTGAAGTTATTAGCATAATTTAAGGGCCCGCAGCAAATTAACACACAACCCTCCCACCAGAACTCATATGAGTGACAAAGGCCACGACACCTGTATGCGTTTGTAATAGAGTTGGAAGACGGTTAAACTAACTCCCATGGTGGAAATTCTAAATGCCACCTCATTTAGAAGCACATTCAAATGAGCTTGAACACTGGTGTGGCTATCGATCATGTTGCCAGGTGCAGGACAACCCCAGTGTAACACAAATGCTGTGCAAAGATCTCATAAAAATTTTTAAATTAAATTCAGGGTTCTTTCATATGCGATATTCCTTTGTATTATTATATTCAAATAAGGTTTTCTTATTATTCTTAAAAAACGCGATGACTACGAATAATAAGTAAAAAAGGGATCAGCTTGTGCAGCCAGAAAGTCCATGTCGACCTTTCTTTCTCTCTGTTCAGCTGTGTGTTGTCCCTTCCCGGGGTTATTACACGGACCTCCACCGGGCTTTGTTTGGCCTTCCACAAGGCTCCAGCGGGACCTAATGACTTTCATTATCAGATGGGGGAATTTAATTTGAGCTGCACCGCTGTCAGAGATGAGTAGCCCGATAGGGAGCCACGCAGGAGAAAATAAAAGAGTGAGTAATTACTCTTTGGGGGTGTGGGTGCAGTTTGTGGGTGACGAGAACACAGCAGGTCGAGACACTGAGAGAAAGAGAGAGGGAAAAGAGAGACACCGAGCGTGGTTTATGAAAGAAATCAATACTGAGTTGCCACCATCAGGTTATGAGATTTGAGTTGGGATCCGTTTCCACATTGTGACCGGGGCAATGGTCCGCGTTATTATCCGCGAGGCCGCTGGACGGGTTTGCAAACAAAAGGGGAACCCGGCAAGCGCGAGGAGCTGTTTGCGAGGACACGAGAGCGGGGCCAGATTAGTAATGTGTGATTAGGAAGCTATTCAGTTGCGGAATTACTGCCTTCTACCTCTCGACAAACACGACTGACGACAGAAGTGATGGCAGAAGATAAATATTCATCAATTTCATTTCAATTTCCCTCGCAGTTTGATGCATAAAAGGTATGGATGAATATATATGAATACTTTTGGAAAATCTACAAGATAAAAGAACAGTTGATTGCAATAGATGAAGATAAAATCATTTGCTAGGAGGCTCACGGTCAAAGCAGATGTGGTGACATTGTCTTTCTCGACTCACTCACAGCTCACTTTGGTAGCAGAAAAGTGACACCATAGTGCCAACCTTGATGAAGACAAGAAGCCTGTAGTAAATGGAAATCTCTCTGAGGTGTGCCATTGCCAGCTCCGCTCCCTGCTCTTCCAGCATTTGTAAATCTCCCATCTGTCTCCACAGGTCTCTCCAATAGCAGGAAGCTCTGCTGCAAAGCATCAGTGTGGTAGCTTGAGTTTATCAGCCAAGTATCAGAGACAGCCAAACAGCATGTGCTACTGTTAAAGTCAAACTGAAATTATTATTATTTTTGTCACATGACATTGGTGTTTGTTTTGACATGTACTTATTTGGTCATAATTGAAATTACCAAAAAGAATAAACTTGTTATTAATGGTTACTAGCATCCACTTTTTGAGCGGAATCAAGCGGCAACCTCGGGGTCGGAAAAGTGAAGCCGATGCGGAAGTGCCTTAAACCTGCGTTCTTTCTGATGGCCATCTCCACTGGTCACAAAAACAAGTCAGGTTGTACAGAAGTCTATGAGAAAATGACCCGACTTCTCACTTGATTTACTACCTCATTAAACATTTTCCTAATGAGTTCACGGTCTCCATCGCTAGATTCAAGTCTTCTTCAATACAGCATGATGTTTATTTTGTCAATGATGATCCTATTTAGGGTAAGATAGACGATAAAGCAGGGTATTCTTTAGAGTGTGGCTACCTTGTGATTGACAGCTCGCTTCCACGGCCTTGCTCGGTTTGCGTGTTGCCCGTGTTTTCATCTTAGAACTTTAACCCTTTCACAGTGTTTGTTTAGCTCATGAAAATTAATTGTGGCCTTTTGGTCGCTTAAAAATGTCTTAGTTTGGTTGTACTTAGCTCCACCCTTTCGCGTCACTTTTGGTCCGAAAAAACCAAGACGGCAACGGCCAAAATGCCAAGCTCGAGGCTTCAAAACAGTAGTCCACAAACCAGTGGTTACGTCACAGTGGCTACATCCACTTCTTTCATACAGTCTATGAGTGGTATACAGACTTAACAGCAGAACAGGTCCTCCTAAATGTTAAATGTTGTTCACATACATCTTAAATCTCTAACAATTATTAAAACAAGGGGGGAAAAACATCTTGTTTGAGCATTTGTCTGTATGCATAATAGCAGCGACTTCATTATTGTTTATATTTCCTGACACAAAAAGAGAAGAGAATAAAAAATTCTGTTTGTCTTTAAGAACAATGTAATTAATTATGTATAATATGGAAGAATGTAATGTTGCACATAGATATCAAGCGTTGATTCAGTACATCAAAGCCAAGGTATGAGTCATCGCCTACCTAGTTGTGGTCAAAATCATTTTTTTCTGGTATGATGGAAATGAATGCATGACAATCAATACAAACCACATGGAATATTGCATCATTGCAGGTATTGTTCAGGACCCTTTGAAAGCCATGACGGCCATGTTTGTCGGGATAGATTTCAAACTGTGATTTCCCCATTCTCTATCAACAACAACAACTGTAACTATAATAGATGTTCACGCTTGAGAGAAAATTGAGATTGAAGCTCAAATATATGATTTTATCGCCTTGCGGGGGCTCAGTGCAATGTCAGTTCCACTCCCCTTAACTGGTCAAGTTCCTGTTTTAACACTTGTCACTCATGTAGATGAGCTGTCTACCTTGAACCGCTATTTAGCCTGAGGCTGAGGAATCCAGTGTGTGTAACTCTAGCACAAGCACTGAGGAAGCCGAGAGTGAATGTGCAATTATGAAGCCAAAATTCACCACTGGGACTTAACCATAAACCTATAACCACAAAATAAATTATTTATTTTAATGTTAATGTTAAAATGACATAATAAAATCCCATCCCTACCTATAGAAGTATCACACTTTTCCTCCATCCCCAGATATTCATAAAGTAATATCTCCATTGATATGGCCAGCAGAGAGCAGCATTGCTATCTGTTTGGCAATATTGAGAAATGTGGACCCTCTCACACTTTCTGTTATCTACCCCTGAGTCAGTTGTGGTGGTGGTGGGTGGGGGTTTTTTGAATGAGAAGTTTTAGAGAAGAAAAAAAAGAGCGACAGGAGGGTGGATAACACAGAGACAGAGAATAAAGCAACAGTGACTGACAGATGGGCAAGACGGGGGAATGTTAAACACTGTAATTCTCTGTAGATCTGATGGGAGTCAGAAGATTAAAATAAAAATTCCCGATTTAATTTGTGTTACATTCGCAGTCACTTTGCACTGTGTTTCATTATCAGTGTGTCACATCGCCCATGGATGGAAGGTATCACCTCCTCATCATCATCATCATCATCATCATCATCACCTTCCTCAAATATCAGCACATCCTTTCCCATCATATTTCTGTTTTTAATGCTGATTTTAAAAAAAAAATTGCCATTCATGCATTAAAAGTTAAACACAATGAAGTCAACTTATACTTAAACTGCACATACTTTCACTGTATTTCCTTGATTGACTCGCTATAAGCAGATTCAATTGCATCTTCTTGTATGGTGACTGTATGAGATCAAATACCATAACCGAGTGAGAAGCTAATGAGTTCATCCAGGAAAGGTCTTCTTTAACGTGTGCGCTGCCCTTTATCTGCATCTCCATCATCTTCACGAATCCATACATACGAGAGAAAGAAAGCTCTCGTGTGGATTCAACACGTCCTCCTATTCCATGAAAAGATTAGGGGGCTCTTATAACTTCCATAGTCAGTTGGTTCATCAAGTTGGCCGTGTGCCTGAGTGGTGTACATCAACGGGAAAAGCATGACGCACAGCCTGAATTAGGGCTGATTCTTACTCAGTGCACAGTAAACAAAAAGTGGGCAGCACATTTCTGTGTCCTCTTCTGAACTAACAAGCATTGGCTGCACATTTATTTTCAGCAACTGTGTAACCATGGTGGGTTGGTAAGCATGTTAATACTGAGCCAGTGTTGAATAGAAAATTATTTCAACATGTTTAACTGTATAATAAATGTCTTCAAAGATCCAAGATTTTGGATCTATTCCGAAACCTGTGGAAAACCTTCCCAAATGTGCATTTTCAAGCTCCAAAAAGGACCAGAGAATGATTCAGACAATTGTCCCTCAGAAGTATGTCCGTATTGGACGATTCCATTCTTCACAATTTACATCAAGTGCCGACATCCATTGCCAACGCTGGAAGATGTGTGCCAAAGCTGAGCGTAAAGTTACTTCCAGAGGTGCCTCCATTGTTTTTAATATTGCCACAATGTAAACGCTTCGCCATTTGTCGCTGTCATCCGAGTTTAATGGTGGTTCACCTTTTTCAATCTATCGCCGAAGCTGATGGTATGACAACTGCACACACAAAGTGGTGGCTGTGCATGATGCGCATCCGATAGTATTGCAGGAGAAGGGAGTTCATGTCCCGTCACAGATCTGTAGACAAAAATTATTTTTATCGTCCCTAACCTTATCCATGCTGTAGTTGCTAAATGTTGCCATTGGACATAAGAAAAACGATGCGGATTTGTCCGATATTGACGTGCTTGTCCGGCAATAAGGTTGGGATAAATAGACCTCACTCAAATCGATGTCATTGACCCTTACAGAACCAAACAGACAGAGAGAGACCACCAACACAGGCATGGGCAGGATATGCCGCAATTAAACAAGCGTCCTAAGTCGAAAAGGAGGAGTAGTAATAGCGTACAGAGCCCGCTCAGATCCATTCAGACACATTGGCATACCCGAGACGTGTGTCCATAGAATGGAACCCTTCCTAACCCAACCAATTGGACTTAATATGGTTTTGCCCCGGCCCGAGTCTGGTCCCAGGTTCTGTTTCTGTGGACCCATGAAGACCTTCACTGTATGGGTATGAGAAGACAGGTGTCATGCTTCCAAACACTAATATAATAACCCCATCCTAATTACAATATTACTTTCAAATGGTCTAGACCGCTACAAACAGCCAAGCAGGTCAGTTATGGCAAGAAACGGAGACACGTCCGTCATGCTCCAATAAAGTGATACAAAAAGAACTGTACATGACATATAAAAAAAACCAAAAAAAAAACACGACCTTTCTTTCCTTTTTACTGTTACGTAAAAAGAATGTTCTGTACTTCTTTCAGATCACATTTTAGAATCTGGTCGCTGAACTGAGGGTCACTGCAGATAACCCTGTGATGTGTAATGCGAATGCAGAAAAGTTGTCATTCATTGCACACTGTGCGCTATATTATGACCTTGTTTGAGAGTTGTGTGAAGCAGAGATCAACAGTGCAACAGAGGCAACCTAGACTCCAGACGAGACATCACGTCAAACCTCCTTTTTACTTTCCCCTTTTTTCTTCCCTCTACTCCTTGTCTACTTATTACAATCTCAGAACACCATGTTCCCAGAGAATATTTCACTTGAATATTTCACTACATGCTTTCTCTCTACCCCCCCTTCCTCCCCCCCCCCCCCCCCCCCCCCCCCTCCCTCACCACCCCCCTTCTCTCACTCTCTGTCTGCACGTTATAATACTTATTTATTTCAGGAATAATTTTTTGGTGAATTACAGAAAAATGGCTACAGCTGTAATCAGAGGATAAGTAGCAGCCGACATGGCAGGTGTTTGAGGCGAGATAAGGCGAGAACCATTGTGAGACCGTGCCTCACTTCCATTTAAATGTTTTGGGGCTTCAACTTCCTTTTTTGATTTGTTACCTACAGCTTCCCTGTGAGCTGTCAGGAGGGAGATAGCGAGAGTTTCTCCTTAATGTGCTTTCTTGGGCTACCGTGTTTGTGCCGTCCTTCAGATGTTAGGGGTTAGATTCTGGGCATGCCTGCGTGGCGGGACTCAGATGAGTGCATGTCATCGACGGAGTTCATTATTATAATACAAGGAATCCTGTCTAGTCTCACAGGAGGCAGTTGTTAATTATATCACTGTGCTGTTTTTTTTTCTTCTTCCCAGCAAGTCCTCCAGAGAAGCTAAAGCCAACGCGTTCATGTTTGATTTTTGGCTCCAGCAATCACAGTGAGAAAACTGTTTCCACCATGCCCTTAGTCCCCCATTATTAAGCCAATAAAGAAGCATACAATACTATGGGAGTGTGTGTGTGTTTGAGAGAGAGTGTTGAGGGCGGTGGTGGGGGGTTCCTCAGCTGAAGCTGCGACCGCATAGCAGTGTCATTTTTATTAGTTCCCAAGACACAATGGACGCCAAGAGAAAACACCAGAGCCTGCACCGTCTTCCGCGCTTCCTTTCTTCTAAATTAAAGTGATATCTCATTGCTGTACAATAGACTAGCTGTCTAAAAGCTGGCAAAATGGAGAAAGATGACAGCGAAGCCTGCCATGACTGAAAAGATGTGTCGGCTTTGTTTCAAGACCTTTTTGGAAGGAAGCGTACGTTCGTCTCGATTCGGGGTGAGGCATGAATAAATGCTGCTAGACCGTATAGATCCATCTAAGAACGAGCCTTTATTACTTAAGGTTTCAAATTGAAACACTGGCAGCGTGATCCTCAGAGCTCTGATTACGTTATCGGTAGGAATTCATTATAATAAGCATGCATTTTAACGTGCTAGCTGAGACCCACTCAAAGGTTGACCTTGCCCTACGAGCAGCATGCTTCCTCTTCAACAGCATACATCCCAGATAAACAAACTAAGAGTCTGTGTACAGACAGCTCTATTAGGCGGTACAGCGGTGTTTAAATGTTAATGTCCAAGATGAATGAGGCTGATGGTAATGTTTTTATTTTTGCAGGTATTCAAAGCAAGTGTTGGGACAAATTCAGATCTTGACCTGACTAGATGAAAAAAATCAGGGGATCACTTAAGTTGCAAATCACACAGTGGGAAATGGTGTCTGCATCAAATTGTATGGCAATTCATCCAATAGTTCCAATACCCCAGTGCCAATGACCAAATCCTTGTACTGACTCTTTAAACTCGATGTGTACCTGCTGGTGAACACAGCCTCTGTCTCCTCCTGGCTAGTTGCCTTCCCTCGCCTACTCGCGGCTCCGGTGCATTATCAGACTGACTGTGCAACACTGCAACATTGCAACATGTATTCAGTGTCACAAACTATTATATGCTCTATGTATTTCAGTTGAAAAGTGTGGCTTACTGTGGCAGGTGGGGTTTGGGTTATGGCGCCGGCTGCTGGTGGAGAGGTGGGAGTGACTCAGCTGGACAGAATCAGGAAATCACCTGGTTCTGGTCTCTTGAGCCTGTTGTGGGGCGGATGCTACCTGTGATAGCCGGAAGGCCAGAGAACATTAAAGCCTGTTTGTTTTTCACCCAACATCCTCTCCGTACGTCATGGTAACTGAGGGAGGGCAGGACACGCTCACACTTACTTTTGAAAGAGTGGGTGGTTACGCTTTTTTACCCACTGGACTTCCTGTAGCCTTGTTGCTCAGAACATCCCGTTCTACTGCCAACGAGCTAACTCGATGTGTATGCTTGTGATCCCGGACACTGCAGATACACTACAGATCCTCTCAGGATTTGCTAGGTTAATCGTATCTTGACAAACAAACTCCAGCCATCTATTACAGATTATTGTTAATTGTTAGAGTAATAATTCTGTTTGTAGACAAGTTAATTGGCACAATTAAATTTTTTGTCGAACAACAAATAAGAGTTTCATAGTGTGGCAACTGTGTCGTGTATCAAGTGGGTATTTTCTTTGACTTCTTTCCCTCTGGGGCTAATCTGATGATTATTTTTTTCTTGATTAATGGATCGTTTGGTTTGTAAAAATGAAGAAGGAAGAGATACATGCCGCAAAATCCTTTCAGCTGTACTTGTGCATTTCCATATGTTTGGTCTGCAAATTTCCCTTCAAATTGGAGCTGAGGAGAGGAGGAAAGTGGCATGAGGAAAAACTAGAAAGATTTGAAAAAACACTAATTAGTACCAGTACCTCAAATGTGTACTTTGAGTACAGTACTTGAGAAAATGTTCTTAGTTACAGTTCACTTCTGATTATGGAAATGTCTTTCCAAGGATTTCTAAGAAACCAGAACAAGAGAAGGCTGGGACAGTGAGCGAGAGGTTACCATTAAGAACACCTCACTGACTTGATTTTGCTCAGTGTAACTCAAATCAAAAAGAATACTGACTGATACCAAAACCTTTTTTTACTTTCGTCGACAAAATATTGTAGACTGTGTTGATTAATCTGCTTAATATTTTTGACTAAATGTCCAAATTCTATAGCAAAAAGCCAAACTTTTTAGATCTAACAATAATTTCCCTCTATATCTGAATGTACAAACAAAAAAAGCTGTTAAAACCTATAACTTCTATAAGCTTTGTAAGGTATTTAATTTTTTTATCTTTTATTCTTACACTAGTTAGTCTCCCCCCTATACACAAGGTGTTGTGAACAGTTTGTTGTATATTTGTCTCAAACTTATGGATCATTTGGCAAGACTGGATTGATGGAAATATGTGATAATATAATTATATAATAATTATTTAATAAAATGATATAATCTAACTAAAAAAAGACTGTCAACAGTCAACAAAACTATACTAACATATTTACCTTTTTTTTTTATTATTAAGATGCGACTAAAATCCCCAGACTTTTGGTCACCTAAAACCTGACAAAAATTGTAAAAAAAAACTAACGAGAGCATTTGACACAGGACTAAGACTAAATAAAAAAAATGTATGAAAAGAAATCAGCACTATTTCCAACATTAAAAGATCTCCTTCAGACTATGGAAAAGTGCATTTCAAAAATGTAATATCTCTCTGTTAATAATCTTTAATTTTCTGCGGGCTGCTGAAGTACATAGTTTGTCATCTGTTGTCTGGCAATACTGTATGAGAGTCAACCAAAGACTACATTGTAAATGATTTCCTGACATGCTTGTTCTCTCAGCTGGCTCACATTAGATCTTTTTTAAAACTGAGAATTATTGCTTTTGCAACCCTTTGTAGCTCAGTCCTGACCTTTCTGGAACATTTGAAAGAGGGTAAATCATGTCTAAACGCAGTACTTGCAAAATAGTAGAGGAACGCTTGACAGTGTTGCCGCACTACAAACAAATCGTAAGTGTCAGTGATGTTTGCCACGCAAATCTAACATGCATCCCCCCTTTTGTCTTCTCCCTGTTCCCTTTAATCCTCATTCTTCTGGAGTCGGAGCAGAAAAGACAAAGGTTTGTTTTTAAGTTGGCAGCGCTTCCTGATATGCTGCCGCTAATTGACACTCACAAGATTTGTAAGTCAGAGCGAAAGGCAAACATGTCATAAAACTTTCATGATCAAACAACGCTGGCTTTGCCGCCTGACAGTTTATTGTGAAGAAAACCGCGTCTATGCTGCGAGGCTCCGGTTCAAAAAACTTTACTGTTATAATTAGTGTTTACTATTTAGCCTATAAGGCTGTGTGTGAGTTAAGTAGGGAGCTTATGAGATGTGTGCGCGTGCATGTAGAGGTAATCCTCCGTATCTTTAATCCTGTGTCTTTAAGATGGTTCTCCCTCGGCCAAAACTCCCGGAGTCCTTTATAAGAAATGTATGTTCAGGTCTGTTCAGGTGTGTGTGTGTGTGTCAGTGTGTGTATAGGAGGAGGAGGAGGATGAGGAGGAGGCGGGGGGGGGGGTCCCTTCTGCACTAACCCCAAACAGTCATCTTCACTGAGGCAGCCACTCCTGATGAAGAGGAGCCAGATTTGGTTCCATGCCACCAGTCTCTTCCCGTTCCCTCGTCATCTAACCCGCTCTCTTGCTTGTTCTCCACCTCTGGCTCTTCTCTCCTTCTCTCTCTCCTTCTCTCTCTCACCTGCTTCAGCTCTCTTTCAAACCTCGTCGGACTCCTCTCCTCTCGAGCAGCTTATCTTGAGAGTTCATGCAAAACTAGATGCTTTTTTTCTCTTCTTTTTTTTTGTGGTAGGGAGGGAAAGAGGGGGGAGACTCTTTTGAGGCTCTTTGATGCAAAACTTTACATCTCCCTCCCTTCACAGAAAGTTATGGTACACTTCCATGGAAGCTGTCTGGAGTTGGGAGAATAATTCTTTGGAGACTCGTCTTTGGTGGAGGACTATCAAAGGGAGTGTCTTCAAAACAGATATTATGTGCAGGATTTCACAGCTGCGCGATATGCACAGACGCCCTTTTTTAACCCTACAGAAAGCGTGACGGATGGCCGTGCAGCTGCAGAGAGACGGAAGGTGACGGAAAGTGACACAGAGAGAGAGAGAGAGAGAGAGAGACAGAGAGAGAGACACACACACACACACACACACACACAACGAGCTTACCTGCATGGGCTCAACAGCAACAGTAGAGCGCCACAGTGCAGAAATGTTTCTAATTGGAAAGCATGCATCTAGAATTCTAATGATCATGAAAGCCTTTTAACAATCACTTGATATTCAAAGTGTCTCTCTGTATGTGTCGCCCAAGCTGGGTTTAAAAAAAAAAAAAATCATCTATCTTTTAGCCTTTTGAAGGAATTATTGTCATTTGATGGATATTATTCAGTAAAAATCACAGAGTAAACATTAGGAGCTGCGTAGCTTGGGCCCACCTGCTTACCCGCAGACGAACAAAACGTTTTTAGCATATCTGAAGGTTCAGTAAAGCAAACGTGGGAGCTTTGGGTTTCTCTGATACAATTTCAGCTTTTTCTTTCTTTTTTTTTTTCACAATAAAAGCCCAATCAATCTGGTACTAAGCCCAGCTAACAGTATGTTGCTCACCGTGACGCTTTTCTTTCGCACTCCACCGCGACCCCGCTCGCAAAAAAGGTCTCCACGCTCTTCTCTTTCAAGTATTTTTGTGAGCGTGAAAAGATGTTTTTTTTTTTTTTTTTTTTTTACAAGCGTGAGCTTTCCTCTTAAATTGGCATGCAGCCTTTCCCCACGGTCCGCCAACATCCACATACACCTCCACACTGCATTTATTTGGCTTCTTTAAGTGTTTTAATTAGCGGCTTTTGTATCGTTTGTAAGAAACGTTGGGAAGCCGCCGGACGTCTGACTAATGTAAAAGGTGTGTGGGACGAGGTACAATTAGACGATGTACCTAAAAATTCAAAAGAGAAAGAGAGAAATCAATCAGGCTTCATTTGTTGGAAACACCTGCCGAGTGTTTGCAATTAGCCGTCGATTACCAGAGGTTGTTGTTTGGCCATCTGTCCATAAACGCTGCATCTCCCCCACTATTAAAGCAGACACTGTAGCAACAGAATGAAGTAATTCTACACGCACAAAGCCACTCACACACTTCCCTGTTCTTTCTGACCTCAGCAGGAGTGACAGTTTAACTGGCATAGATGTTGGTTTAACACACGCCAGGGATGTTGCAAACGGAGAAAAGATGAGGAAGGAAGGGAGGGAGGGATGTCGGGGTCAGGCCTGCCTCCTCTCCAGTTAATTGGCCTAGCTTGTAGCGTGCGCTTGACAGATTGAATTATCAAGCTGCCTCCACGGTCTGCAATCCCCCCGCGGTATATCCTGGTTGACTATTAATGGCCAGCTACAGCAGCCTCCTCTGTTCTGCCCGGCTCTGCCACTGTTCTCTCTGTTCTGCTCTCGTTTCTCCCCCTCTCTGCTAAGTTTTTTTTTTCTTTTTTTTTTTTTTTTTAAAACCTTAAGCCGAGAATTTCCAGGCCTGTCTCCGTCCATGCTGCGGGATGCCCTTTGGACTTTCAAATTCACTTCTCTCAAAGAAAAACACTTTCAAACCAAACTTTTTTTTTTGGAGGCAGAAAGTTGTACTTTCTTTTGCGGCAACTCGGAAGCTTAATTGCCTCTACGCGGCCAACCCCCTTCATTTTGCTCTTTCAAATGCCGACGTCTTAAAGAGAAGGTATGGCTGGAGCGATGGAGCAGATAATGACAAACAGGGGAAGCAGGACGCAGGTTGATCTCCCCTCACTCTCTGAATCAGGTTCTGTTGTACAGACGACCCTAATAAAGAATCAGCGAGGGTGAAATAGAAATGGCAGAACAAAGTTGCTTCGTAGCGAAGAGTTCATTATGGTCCGTGTCCTAAAGGCTGTTACACTTCTCAACCACAAACACAGGCCTTCAACAATGGTTAATTTCAGGATACATTTGCTGCCTGACTGCTTTACTCATTTCGTTTTTTTTCCACCCCTTCTTTCTCTTTTCTTTAACATTTGTTTTTTAGTATTTGTACTTTTTTTGTTGAGCTACACACTCTGGATGGTGAAAGTGTGTCTCCACACAAGCGCGTTGCTAGTTTGAATCTCGAGGAGAAATGTATGTGGGGAAAGTGATTAATCCCGCTGGACTGTAATTAAAGCTGCTATTATCAGAATGTTCATATTAACAATGGATCGATTGACGACTTGCACGTGGGAGGGGTCGTCCATGATCCCATGGAACTTTTTATAGCCTTTCAGCACATTGTTTTGGTTTACTGACGTCCAACTTTGCAGTTTTGGTTCATCGCTCGTATAGCATTTCCTGCTGCTGTTTTTTTTAGGCAAAAAAGCTCTAAAAAACAACTGTACGGTAGGTGTCCAGTACAAATGGTAGACAGAGAAAGTTAGCATCTAGCTAATACAGTCGAATATTTAGCTGATAACAGGAGTTAGTAGACACCAAAAAAAAAAAAAAAAAAGAGTGAATATTGGACTAATAACAATATAAGACTCTGACACTTCTCCCTTTTCCAACATCATTTTAAGGAAAACCACTTTTTGAAGAAACACGTTATCAGACTAGTCCTGTTGGAACCTTTTTCCCATGGTACATTCAGCCTTTCCTTTCTCTTGTAAAAGTGAAAAATGAAATAGGCTACTGGCATGAAAGTGAAACATAAATAACACATTTCTGTAGGATGTACAAGGATGTCTTTAAAAGCACAGTATGCAATTCCTGCCTCAAGGGGTCTCTCAATCAAAACAAAGGAAAAAGACTTTAATGAGGTTGTAAAGAAGCGTGGGATCATGGGAGTAGTCTTTGTGACTCGTGTTCATGTATGAGCTAATGTATTCACGTTGTGTTACATTTAGTCATGTTACTTCACGTTATGGCAGTTTATCCTAATGAAAAAGCAGCAACTAGCGTTGGCTATGCAACGTTAACTTCTGCGCGTTCTGGGGACAGAACGTGCAGCAAACGGCAAGAACGTATCGCGCTCCATCACAAGTGAGCAATACAAACAATAGTGAACAATACAGTAGCTCGCCGTCTACCTTCCTCACTCCTCTGACATATCATCCGGTGTTTCCCCAGAAGCTAGAGCGACTAGAGAGGGTAAAGGGAATATTGCAGCACTGACAGGCGACGAAATGAAACGCACCCCTTGCCTTGAATAAAATTACCGATTTTGCTAGGTTCGAACATTGTTGGACATATGTGGGATAATATAGGTACATAACTCAACAAACTATAAAACACAGGTCTAGTCGTTTTGATGTTACGTATTATACATAAGCGCAGACAATTCTACAGTCTCACACACAATCTCCTGTCAGGCTCTAAAAAGTGGTTAGAATTATTTTCTCTGGCTGCAAACATTAATCAGACTATTTTTGAACTCTTTATCGTGACATTTTGTGGTACTGGTAATTCCTCGATGTTTGACAGATGATTCAGTCACGGTCCATTTTAGTTGTTAAGACGTCAGGGGATGCTTTTCATTCCTTTTCACTCAACAAGGGTTTTATTTCCTGCGTGGCGGCAGAACACATCACACACGCAATGATGATAAATTTTACTGGGCTTCTTCAACATGCTTTTTTTGGGACTGACTTACTGCAAAACTCTCCTGTCTAAAAGAATATCTGATGTTGTGAACAACAAAAAGGTCTAGTCGATATAATTCAACCCCACTCTTTCAATCAACATATATCTTCATATACAGCATACTGCATATGTATACGCACACATAGTCCCACAAAAAAAAGAACGAAAAACCTCCATTAAAACACTACGATTCGTATTTTTGTATTTTCTTTAATAACATTTTCACATTCTATAATATTTGAGACCATATGAATTTGGTTCCCCCCCAAATAAAAAACTAAAATGACCAAACTTAATAAGACTTTAGAACCACATCAGCAACTTGCCTGTCCAATTAAAAAACGTTCATATTGCTATTTCATTTTAATTTTTCTTACGATTCTCTTTTCCTAAATGTGGTCCATGTGTTCTCGAATTGGCGATGACATTTTGTCTTCATTTGCTTGTGTTTTGTCTATTTGCATGTTGTTTACGCTTTTGGGGGCCACTGTGAGAAAAAAAAAAACTTCCTGCATAGCTAGAAAACCACAACGTGCCATCATTTGATTTCTGAGAACTCAACCTTGAAAGACATTGCAACTCATGTCAGTTAAAACAGGTTTGTGTTAAACAGAGTTCGTACAAAATGGCCGCCCCCTAAGGGTGGCATGTTTTTATACAGCTCACGAATGCAATTAAATAGAAGTGGCATTCAGAATTGTACTCAGAGTAAAATGAAATGTAGAAAAAGACACTCTTTTGTCCGGACTGGCATATTCCTCAGTTTGGAAACGGGGGCTGGTGTAATGGTGATGATGGCATCACCTCCCGCTGTGGCTAAAACCAGGCTGCCTGCTGGCTTCCTGACAACCCTAGCATTACAGTATAATCGCTGCTTACCATCGCTTGCACCAGGCAGACACACACAAACACGCTCCGCGCTCCCAGATATAAACAAAAATGAATGAGCTCATGCATGAACAGCGACTCGCTCGCGCGTTCGCGCATACACACACCGGCACGAGCCAACATACACACATCACTCCACGTGAGCACAACACAAGATCAACTGAGCCAACACATTGCCTCCTCACACGAATTATTCGCCCACTCTCACACATACACACACTCACAGCTTGTGTGTGGGCCATTGTGAGTGACAGTGAGTAGTAGCGGCAGTTATCTGTGTATGTGGGGTCGGTATGTGTCGTCTTAAAATGCCAACCGTGGGCGTCTTACTTGAAGATAAGATATTGAGAGATGTGAAGGCAAGGCTCGCCGACCCAACTTCGGTACGCACTTCAAGATAAATGTGCAGAAGATGTGTGTGCGTGGAAAGAGGAGGCAGAGGAACATGCAGGAGGAGAAAGAGAGAGAGAGAATCCCATTCCAATTATCTCTGGAGGCCTGTCCCTGTGACAAATGTCAGATAAGACTTCTGCAGCGATAAAACCCACCTGACCCTCAGGACTTTTGACCCTTCTCAGACTCTGTAGCGCTAAGACTTCTTACATTGTCTCTCCTGGTAGGCCGCTGATCCCAAAAAGGGGAATGGGATTTCGTTCTCAGCTGAATTAATTCAATAAAATAAAGCTTTTCTTTTCTCTTTCTATCTCTTTCTCTGTGCTTGAGGCTGCAGAGTGGCAGCCGGGAGAACATCGCTGCTGGAAAACATCCAACCTGCTGTAGGTGTCATCTGGGCAACGGCAGACCAAAAGAGAGGTTAAAGGTGTAGTTCACGAGTGGGCGTAGACACTGATGAGCAAAGAAAGGAAAAACAAAACCCTAAATCAAATGATTAAGTAAGTAAAGACATGGCCAATGTTTTTACAAGGCCACCACGGAAACGTAGCTCTGAAAAAGGGCTTTCTTCCGTGCACAATTAACGCAGCGTGAGTCACTAAATAAAACTTTTGATGGACTTAAAAAAGCAATGGAACGAAATGAAAAGAGAAAGGTTGCATATAAACCCAGACAGAAAGCCATCTGATATCTTAATGAAATCCCAGTTTAATTAGGCCCAGATGTGAACTGGATATATTTATCAAGAATGTTTAATTAAAAAAAGGCGTATTCACAGTAGTGCATGAGCGTGTTTATTGATGGACCATTGCAAGGCGAACTTCAGACGACTGCAGAACTGCTCTTTCAGGTCAGAAAGACCAATAGCAGGCATGTCTCTAGGCGAAGAATGCACCTGAAACCTGAGTGTTTTGTGGTTGCACGAGGTAAATCTAGCCAGCACTACTTCCTCTGTCCGCTCCAGAACAGCTGGACTTCTTGGAGGCTTGGATTCAACAAGGCGCCAACTTATTCCACAGGGATCCAGCCACATCCTGTTCTGATTGCAGTTTATTTAGGCATCATGTTCATTTTTGAAACATCCACTACCGGTCACCGCGTCCCTTATTTAGTCGACAGAAAACGCGTTTCGTGTTTGTGAAGACTCTCCGCACATCATCGCGTGCTTATTCCGCCGCACACTCTTGACCTCAGACGTCGGACCGAGTCTTTCCTACATGCTGACATTTTGCGTCTCAACGTTGAATACCTGCAAAACCAATGACATTGTCATCAGCCCCAGATGCACTTTGTGTTTAGTGCCAATTAGCAAACGTTAGCATGGGCCGAGCAAGGCTGTTCCTAAGTGCTGCTCTGAGTATGTCTGCACTCTGTCTTGTTGAGATCGGAAGGAAACTACTGTGACAGTTCCATGGTTGGTGCTTAAAACCTGCCATGTTAAATACATTTCAACTGCCTGCACGTCGGGATGCAGCTCTTCCGTGACCTTATTTTTTCATACATAAAGCTGAGACATGCTGGATGGTTAGAAGGTCAGCTCACCAGCACAGTCGACCGTTTGCCGCAGCAGCTCGCTTCTGCAACACAGTCCTATGGGTCAGCCTGTGTGTGTGTGTGTGTGTGTGTGTGTGTGTGTGTGTGTGTGCGTGTAGCAGCATCTAACTCTGCTGTTGCAATGGAGCAGAGCAGTTCCTTGGTCTAGCTAGCTAAACTGTTTTAAGTACAAGTAATCATGCTACTTTGTTTTCTTTAGATTTTTTTTGGCACTTTTGGCAAACGACTTTTGGTACATTACCAACGCCTTGTTGTTTAAAAAATTTCAAAAAAAAAAAGAAGCTCAGTTGTACCATGAACATGCTTTCTAATTTGCAAGTTGTTTCACTGTCTGGATTACTTTTCGGTTGATGTCTCTCGAGACTGAGGTGGCTCCTCCAGATATCTTATCATTGGCGTCACTTCCTATGTCATCTGTCACATTTTGCCTGCAAAGAACTATAACTCCACACTGCTATCAAACAAGAGTTTCTGGTTTGAATGCAGTGACGACAATCCTCCATTTTTGTGGAGAGTTACCCTGGCAGGTTGGCAGGAGATACTGCAGCGATGATGTTTCCACCTCCTTGTCCCTTCTTGTTTCTTTCACTGTCTGTCTCTCTTTATGTGACTCTTCTATCTTTGTCTTTATTATTGGAAAAGAACCCACCAGAGTTGACAGCCAAGTACAAGTGAAACTGCACTGTGCAAACACTATGAGTTACTCAAGCAATGCCTCAGAAATACTGATATATATATATATATATACTATATTGCTGCTGAGATGAACAGTGAGAGCCACAGACATACAGTAAGGGGAGAAAGAAAAAATAAAACCATTTTTTTTCATTAAGTATTTAAAAGGATTTTTGCGTGTTTGAGTGCTGTTTCATATTAATATGAACAAGGCATTTTGTCTCATGGGTCTCAAAGTGATTAAATCATGTTTCCTGTCTCTCCTTAAAAATGGTATTAAGAGGCACCCTGTGTGGTTTTTGACCAGCACAAAAAAGATGGAATAATTTGAATCTTATCAACACTCCATACGGTAAACTTTTACATTTAAATACCACCTCATTTATAGTATTTAGATATTTTACTATGGAAATCATCGATCCAAATTCTTTTATTTAGATAAGGTAATTGATTTTATTTGAGATGGAAAATTCAAACTGAACCAAAGAATTTCAGACGAAAACTTGAATTTTCTGAATTGGTAAGGCTGAAAAAGATAAACTAATATAAAAAAAAAAAATTACCTACCGAAACTTTTAAAGACTTTCAAATTCCATAACACTATATGGTCATGCTACAAGTTTAGAAAAAAATTATATTTTGAAAATGTTTCTATGATGAAGGAAATTGGTTTAACGTGTCTGTTGGGCCTCAGGGATTCATACAATTTAAAAACACTGAACATACACATAATTGAGTCCTTCTTCTAGACCCCCTGCTGCCACACCTCACCGGGCCGTGTGCCTGCAATCCACCACGTCACATTTCACCAAACGTCTTCAGAGTTCATACTGAAAAGCTTTGCAAAAAGTGGACTTAAGGGTCGATCCACTCCATATAGACCTCTAATATGCAGACGAAAGCAAACTATTTTGAATTCAGTTTCACAGCCTACAAACATGCAATACACACACACACACACACACACACACAGACACGGATCCAGCCGCAGAGCCTTTTTAAAGTAGGACATGAGAACACCCCCCCACCCCTTTCATATTATGCAGACAGTTCTCAGACCCCAGCAGTGGTGTACAGAGCACCCATGGGACCCTATTACCAGTGACACCACCAGACTCCACAACCCTACGGCAACACATAGTGACAGAAAGAGAGAGAGAGTGAGTGTTGGAAGGAAAAGACGAGACAGAGACAAAACGCAAAGCAGAAAGAAAGAGGAAGCGAGGAAAATGAGCGAGAAAATGGCCGTGGGACGAAAAAAAAAAGAGGGAGGAAGAAGAACAAGGGAAACAACGGGGATGGAGTGGAGGGAAAGAGATCAACAGGAGGAGGTCAGAACGGCTGGAAACATTTCCTCTTGGTTTTAGGAACTATTTCAGACGTCGCTGTTTTCTGTTCTCATGTAAACCTCCTGAAATGTCTCCTAGTGTGGGCCGAAATGCAGCAAAAAGCAGTTTCTTCCTCTTTTCTAAAATAATTTTCCGTGTCAATAATCGGACATCTGCGACCTCTCACATCCGTTAATTGACAATAATTCTGAGATTTTCCGCTTTTCCTCCTAATTTCCACGCAGACCAGCGCACTGTAATTACAGCTTTTCTTCCCATTCCTTTCAATGTCCTATAATTGTCTTTTTGACACACAGAAGCCATGTCGCGTGTCAGCACGGGGGTATGAGTGTGTGTGTGTGTGTATTACCCGGTGTATAATACTGTTCTTTCTTACCTCCCTAGCTGTCTCTGAACAAGTCATTAGGCATCTGTGTAGATCTGACTGTGAGATCTACACAAACACTTGTAGGAAAGTGTGTGTCCGCATGTGTCTACAGGGTGGCGTTTGCAGCACTAGTTATTTTTTTTCCTCCGCAGTAATTGTGTACAGTTGCTGAGACAGTCATTACTGTGAGAGATGAGCCGGAGCCCGTCGTAGGTTTTCTCCTCTCTCAAACAGGCAGATGTCTCCTCTTGATCTCCGTCTGTTCCCTTTTGTCTCGCCGCGCAAAGCGTTTGGTGGGATATTCTCCGAGTCAATTTGCTAACGAGCAACTAACGAGGAGATAAGGCCAATTAAGATAATAGTGATTGTGATGACGGTAATTATGACGGAGAGATTGGTGAGCCACCGGGTCAGCTTCAGGGAGAGGCAAAGTAGGCACGGATGAGAAGCAGGAACAAAAAAAACTAAGAAAACAGCCCCCCCCCCTCCTCGAGAAATAACTTGTGTGATTGGAATTGAGTGCAATTAAGGAGCGACGGCAAACATCTTTTTAGTGATTGAAGAAACTTATGCTATTCGCGGTAACCGACACATCCACCTTGATGAGAAAGAGACGCACGCGCTTCACACGCGGTGACAGATTTCAGGCCAGAGAAAAGAAAGCCGAGCAATCAGCCAGAAAATGTGGACACATTGTAAAAAAAAAAAAAAAAGGAGAACATCAGGCAAATGATAATTGTCAATTTTACAGTAAAAAGGAGTTTGTCATTCTATGGCGTGACTTTGCTGTGACTGACAGCATGTTGCATATATCTGTCTGCTTTTAAGAGCTCGTAATGGTGATGGAGGTGCTAAAGCGCCGCAGGAGAGGCTAGGAGCGGTGTGTGTGTGTGTGTGTGTGTGTGTGCCCCTGATGTGTTCTCCCCCGAGGGTAACAAATGTGCAATGATCATTTGTTTCCCACACACACACACACACGCACACACACGATCACAACCATATAAAGAGCTCCAATAGAAAATAAACAAGCCCACTGTCAGATGGCCACATTCAAATAGTGAAAGATTATTTAAACAACACATTCAATACAAAAATGTTTTATTATCTGGCTCCAAGTGCTTTGGGCACACACACACACACACTGATCTGGTATGCGGTAACCTCCCCTATAACCCCTCTCAGCTACACAAAGACACAGTAAGTGTCTCAGGTTAGAAATTGGATGTGTCAAATGTTCACTCTAGCGTGAAATACATAATAGTGCGACATTTTCCTCTTTCCTTTCCTTCTTTTCTCCTTATTTTTCTTTTTTTTACGTCCCCACACCTTCATTCCCAAGATTTGGTACAGCCAACTTCCCCCTGTCCTGCGGTCGTCGTCCAACCCCCCCAGTCTCCTACAAAATGACGTTCACATACAACTAAACCGCATTCTGCAATTATGTTTCGAGGAAAACATACTTTTTACCTGGTTGGCGGACGCAACAAAATGACTTGCTTAGGTTTAGAATATGATCATGGTTTGGCTTAAAATAAGCACGTTAACTACGCTATTTAAGTTACCGACTTCAACGAAACGTTGGCTGCTGGTCTTATATGGGACACGGGTCTGCTGGGGGAAAGTCTTGTGTTTCTCTTTCACCCATGCACCCGCCCCGACCTCAAACTTCCGCGGACTTTGATTTAAAAAAAAAAAACGCATTTGTGATACGTGAAAAAGTCAAAAAGTAATCCGGCAGAAAAAAAAACATTTCTCTCAAAACGCGACTGACAATGCAGTTCCGTTGTACGGGAAAGTCACGTATGATCATCGTCACAACCACAGACACAGAGTAGGAAAAGAAAGAAGTCTGTAAAGCAAACTCCTTTACTGGTACAATGATAGTAGAAACTCAAATAGTCACTACAAGGATTTACAATAAGTCTCTCCATAAGGCTGGTACGCAGGCTCATGGCACAAAGACATAACAAGACAAACTGACACAAGACAAGAGGAGACGGGACTATTTAAACACGAGGTGAGTGAGCACGGGTGGAAACAATCAGGGGCGGGGCAGACGCTGAGGAAAAGCGGGAAAACACACAAGGAAGTAAAGGGATCAGGCATGGGTGACAAAAGGTAAGTACAAAATAAAACAGGAAGTGCAAAGGCAGACAGTGACTGACAAGACTGGACGTACGACACGGTGACTTGACGAATGACTGACATATTTTACGAGACATGACAACTACTTTGGCAACCCATAGGTGCCGCTATTCCAGCGACGGGACCAGGATCCCTCACTGGCTTCCCACACAAAAACGTTTGAGCTGATTGGATTAAATACAACTGGAATGTAAGTCATGTTACTGGTTTCCTTAAAGTGTTTTTTTTTACTCATGGAAATGTATCATCACCCCGGGCTTCAGCCATCTTGGTAGGCACTTGATAAACGGACGATGTGAATAGTAAATTGCAGACTGCGTGGTGTTAATTTGCCAGGTAATTATAGCTGTAATTAGTAGTGGTTAGTAAATCATTTGACATTTTAGTTGGATTATTACACAATTGCTCTGAGATTCCTCCTCAGTTTGTAGGTTTAATTTGGTAAACGGGGACCGTGGAAACGGAAATCAACTCCCAGCTCTAAAGCGAGAGATTTGAAAGTGTGCAATGCTACTTCAAAGGAAGTCTGTCTCTGTGAAATGATATCTTTCTACAGTCTTTAATCATTCAATTAAAGCCAGGGCTCAAATCTCTTCTTCTTCATTTCCATTTCTATCACATCTATGATCCGATCCATCTGTTGATATGTACAGTACTTACTTCAGGCTGCCTTAAGCTGTGGAGGGAGTCTTTCTGTACTCATAGCTGATGGAAGCAGGGATGTATCCTGCCAGATCAAATCATAGAGAACAAAAGTGGGATTGAATAATGGGCCTGTATGTGCTGTAAACTACTCCACGTGAGATTATTTCATTTTACATTAATAACAAAAGCTCTTGAGAGTAATAGATTTGCACTAAGTGGGCAGATTAGTGAAATATGGAGGGATAAAGATTGTTTTCTTTTTGTAGTGAACAATAAACAAAAAAGAAAAAACAAGTTTTGACTCGGATTGTCCTGCAGATAAAAAGTGGGTGTCAAGCCCAGGCCAAAAATAACCCTGGTGATGCCACAGAAGACATTAGACAAGACATGTGTATTATTTACTTTCTGTAATATGAATAATAAATATAACTATCTTCATTTATAGAGCGCTTTTTAAAATCCACAGTGTGCTTCACAGAGGCATCAAAATAAAACAGGTTTAAGAGAAAACAGATTAAAAAAAATAAATACCACTGGTGTGTAAAAACCAATGAACTGTAGGAAAAAGGTTAAGAACTTTTAAAGGAAATAAAAGACAGTTGGAAGAAGCCCACTGCTGTTTGAAATGCGACCGGGTGTATGTTGACTTTAAACACACATGAAGGTTGGTTCCATAAAGGAAGTATGACCGCATTTAATAACACGCGGTGCAGCCTTCGGGTTGAAAGGTTGTTAGGAAGTTGATTATGAGCCCTTTTTCTTTTTCTTTGACGAAAACCCTGAAGACAGAAATGTGAGTACAAACACACTCATCTTCAGATTCCCTCCTCTCGACGCAGAGCTGTTTTATTCAGCTTTATTATCAGTCACTTGAGCCACTCCCGACATTACGTTTCTGATGAATCTTTTTTTCTCTTCCCTCCTTTGTCTTTACTCGTCTTATCTGCTTTTGGCGCAGCGACTTGCATCAGTAAGGTGAGGAATATACCTTACTGACTTACAATGAAATGTTCTTTTGAAGTACAAACTCAATTAAACTAACACATCTTAACCACATAAAGCAAAGGCAAATATGTGTTCCTTAGATGGTGTGTATGGCAACGCATTAGCGTCGGTGGCCCTTCAATGCACAAACAACTTTGAGTGCCAAGGGAAGCATCTTAATGGATAATGCAAGCAAAGACACCTTGCTGCTATTCCCCATCTCCAGATGCTTTTTTTTTTTTTGTTGTTTAGTAGTACAGAATTGTCATAAACAATTAGCCTGTCTTGCCCGTATGCACACTTGAAATGTTGTTTTCCTATCTGTGTTTTTTTTTTTTTTTTACATTTTTTATAAAAAATAATACAGCTAAATTAAATTCAGGACGAATGTCGGGCAGACTGAGATTGGTGCTCTCCTGTGATGCCACATCTACTTAACAACTGCAGCAGTACAGTTCCCAGGAATAAATTGGATGAATCATTTTCAGTGTCGTTGACGCTGAAAGAATACCATAGCAGCACAAAAAAAAAAAAAAAACACAACGAGATGCCCTCGTATATGCAAGACTCTACAGGCCTTGTCAAGGTTTCCAAAAAAAAAAAAAAAAAGGTGAGATTTTTCTCGATGAATTTCAGTGAAAACTGGAGAGATTTATTAGTGCAACACATATTTATGGAAATTTATTCCCTAATGTATTTGTGTAAGATGAGGTGAAAATGTAAGGATTTTTTTCCCCCAGGTACAAAACAAAAAAACTGCCTTTAACCACCTGCGAGATGGTGAAGATCCAATAAATGTGAAAAAGGGGGTAAAGGTCAACTCCTGCAGGTGCGGTTCCTCCACAGCGATTATCATCCGCCACCAGGCTCCGATGGCAAGAGCAGATAGACAGCCTCCGCCTTGTATGTTTACTGCCAATATTGCTTTTAAAGAGACGCCGTCCTTCAAGGCTCCTGAGGATGGCCCTGACATTTCAAGGGAACATTCTCTTAAAGGTGGCGTCTTTATTGTGAAGTCTATTGAAAGTGACAACAACAGCTCACATTTACCGGCCTCTCCTTACCGTTCAACTTTGGTGCAGATGGAAGTGGTCGTCTTTGACCTGACGTATTTTACTTCCACCCTGGATTTGAAGCCATTTATGAGCAGTACGTTGCCTGGGAAGACTGGACTGGATTTTTCGGGGGAAATAACTTGGAAGGGGAAGTAATTTGGTTTCAGTTTTTAGAACAAACTGAAAATGTTTTTTTGAGACCTTCTATATGTCAGTAGAAGGTCTTAGAAGGAAGTTAGGTAGAAAAGCACTTATTTTTGCATTTAATTTGGGTAAATAACAAACTGTGTTGAGGAACAATTAATTACAGATCATCACAAAATCACAATACAGATTGACGATTTTTTTCTCCACGTGTGCCTTTTGGCATCCCCAAATTAATTACAGAGAATACTCACTTTAGGCAATCATAACTGTCAGCCAGAAATTAGCCGCGCAGAGGATCTAATAATCTAAGGATGAGCAAATGACAGTAATTTACCTTCCACCTTCCTATGATACAACAAACTCCTCGCGGTTCCCTGGCTCATTCTGGAGCAAATAGACTCTAAAGACAAGCTCTTATCTCATCCTTTAAAACCTTGCGGTAATTGTCCTCCTTTGCTCGAAGATGGGAGTTCACACCTCTTCCTCCACATCTTGGTTCTTTTATGTGTCTGATGTAGTGGTGAATCACACTCAGCCATCTTTTATGCCCCCTTTAATAGACACTCACGGTAATTGCGCCGTTAACTTTGGGGACTTCTGGCACGGATGCTCAGGAAGGAACGCGCCTGTGTTTTTGGGATTGGATGAGATTGGAGTGCTATTTTGGGCTTCAACTGCTGTAATAATGATATGCAGGAGAGCGGAGCTTGGTGTTGCATATATTACATACACGATGGTTTCCAGTTTCAAGTGCTGTCACATAACTGCATTCTCTAAGAAATAGACTTCAGAGGTATTTGCGTAAATTCCGATGTGGCAGCTCAACAGTAGCTTTATCATGGGCTGAAATGAAATACATCTACAAGGAAATATAAGGGAACATCAACATTCCAGTGAGGCGATGCGAGTAGTATCCTCTGGCATCCAGAGCGTTTAGAGCTTATATACAGCGGCCCTAGTCCTGCAACGTGACAGCAGCAGGCTCACACTCTCTGGAATACCAAACAGGCTTTGATTTAAACAGCAACTTTCTCTAACTCAACGTGAAACGACCAATCTCCAACCCCTGCGCCCCTGCTTTTCTGCCCTGTGCTGGGGGTTAAATGGCTTTAACTCGAGAGGCAAAAAGGCAAGATGGACGCGAGGTGAGTCGCAGGGTGCCAGGGATTATTGGCAAGGAGCCCAGGGGTGTGTCGGGGTGGGGGTATGGAAGTGGGGATTGTGTGGGGGTGGAGAGGGTGAAGCGCTGGTCAAGCACCGCTGCCTGGTTGTCTGGAGTGACCCACCGCCTTGGAAAGTCCACCGGAGGCTAATTTCATCCTCCAGTGAGCAGGGGAGCAAAGGGGAGCTGGCTTTCCTCCGAGGCCCATGTCAAGCCCCCTCTTATAGCCTTGGGATTGACATGGCTCCCTGAGGGGCGTCTGGTGGTGGTGGGGGGGTGGAGGTGATGAAGCAGCGCGGTGGGCTGGGAGTTGCGAGGAGGAGTGGAGGAGCATGATTGAGGTGGATGAGAGAGGCTGTCTCACTGAGACTGACTGTGGAGCAGACACCCGAGAGATACCTGGAGTAGGAATCTGTTTCAGAGGAAGAGGAGGTTGGCAGTCAAAGCAAAGACACATGGATTGAAGGGGATGATGGATAGGACATGGGAGCGTTTGTTTTATCTTCTGATTAGACTTGGGTTGAGTTAGCTGCTTCTCTATCGGCGCTGTGCGTTAAGGACGAGGAGTCGCATGCTCTTAAAACATGGCAGCGTGGCAGAACTGAATATTTTCTGACATGAAAATTGTTTTCATGTCAGAAAATGTTTCGATTTGAAGTTTTTCAGGTTCATCCACGCAACAGTTTTGAAACACTGTATGAGGTCGTATTCAAATGATAGCTAATGACTTTCAAACAGTCGATGTATCAAGTGAGCACACCTCAGCTGTAAGCTGGACGGCAACGAATGTACCGAACATGTGTGTCTGTGTGTGTGTTTAGGGTTAGTGTCGATCTTTGGCTCAGCGTCTTCGTGTGAGTTTGCCAAACCAAGGGCGTAATCCTATTACCTTTGTATGCAATCGGATCACATCTGTTCCGTTTGCACACACCCACAGGCTTTAAATATGAAACATCTGTTCAGAAAGTGGTGACTTTAATCGACAACATATTAATACAAAAAAAACTAATGAAAAAACTGAATAGTGAGTGTTTCACAACAATGTATCTTTAGCCATTAAATGGCCTGTTATCAGCCTCAAAAGTTGCCTGCTATTCCATCAATCGCCCTGACATTGCGGTACAGGTTCACCCCTGGATGAATTGTTAAGTTATTGTCCGTCCAAAATGTTGGTTTACCTGCAAAAGTAATGGCACCTTATTACATGTGTGGGAACAGCTAATTAACAAACGTTAGCATGCTAACACGCTGAACAAAGATGGTGGAAATGGCACCTGCTAAAATATGTTAGGATCGTCACCGTGAGCTGATGTTTATCAAGTACCATTTGCGCCATTTTTGTTTACCGTGTTAGCGTGCTAACATTTGCTGAAGCTGGCACTAAGACTCTTAGCGTCATTGTTGTACGCTAACGGAATCACTGTGGGAACGCTGAATTCATCAAAGCATGCAGGGATTGTTGAGGTTTGCATTAACAGCAGACAGCACTAAACATGTAAAACGGACAGATCAGAAAACATCGAGGCTTTTACTAAAGTATTAGACAAAAATAACATAGAGGCTTTTACTAAAGTATTAGACAAAAATAGTATAAAACAGTGAAAATCCAAAGTAGAAATAAAGGCCTCACTCTCTGCAGTTTACTAAAAATAAAATCCACTATGAGATTTAATGGTATTCTTAAATACTTCTGCTTTTAATTGGCTTCGTTCATTAAAATGTTGCACCTTCACTTGTGAGTTTTAGATAAAATAACACAGTGTCACTGAAACCACTGAGGTGTCAAACCTGGTTGAATTCGAGCTTCTTATCCGTTTTACCTGAGAGCCCGATTCCAGCACGGACCTTTATTATCGGCCTTATTAGGCAGTCAAAAAGCTCTTAGCCGCATCGACCTGTCCACATGGATCTCGCACTGCAAATTGGAAATATATCATGTTCATCAGACGTTAGCCCCATCCATTGTGGCAGACGAATTTACAACCATTTCATCTTTATAAATAACGCAATTAGGTGGATGACCTTGAGAGGGCTCTTGCCATTGTTTTTTATGATAGCCATCCGCGGTAATTACACATTGATTGAGTCTCCTGACAAATAGAAGGGTTGAATGAGAGACAGGGGCCCCTCTCTCTCTCTCTCTCTCTCTCACCCATTATGAGTGATAAGTATAAGCTCCTGCTGCTCTGTTCTGGTCTTAGACGACCCCAGCAAAGGGAGAGAGGGAGAGAGATAGAGAGAGAGAGAGAGAGAGAGAGAGAGAGAGAGAGAGGGAGGAGTAGGAGAGTAAGGTACAGCGGGAACAGAAAAGATGTGATATTTCATTATCCCTTCACATCGTTAGTTAGAGATACACAGTGACAAGACAGTGTTAGCAGATAAATCAGATACCGAGGTGACGGCAGGAGCTAATAGAGGTTCGATGGTTAACTAACAGCCTGGATTTATTCAACTCAGAGACTACGACCTGCCGGCTCACATCCGCAGTTCATAAACTTAAGTGAAGAAGAGGACGAAACCTTCATACAGGGAAGAGACTGAGAGGCTCTTCTGTAAGTAAGTCATGTCATTTAACGATTACAGACATAATTAGAAGGGCACTTGGAGAGCCCAGACCTACGGCAAGGCTGTTTCCATACGTGGGGGGAAAAAAAGTTTCATGAAAAACACAAACTCCTTGGCAGAGGTAATAAATATAATAAATAGCTTCAAAGCAATTCAATTCTTGTCATAAATTGACTGGAATTCCAAGATACAAAAATATTAATGCAAAAATACATGTTTTGTCTCCTCTTTATTTATTTATCCTGGTATTTGTGTCTCTGATTTCATCTGGTAAGTTGTTTCTCTATTTCCTATGGAAGACTGTACACTCAGTGATGCTGAGTGCTTTATAAATAAGCTGCATTACTCCTGGTAGGATTACTATTATTGAGCCCGGGCTCTGCATAACGTATAGCTGTATATGGATACAAATGGTGTTATGATCATTCAAAGAGCCTTTGGTCTATTGCCGCCAGCCACTTGTTGAGGGATCGATATAGAAGCTTTAGATCAATACAGAGGTTTTAAGAAAAGGCTTTTACGGAATGGACTCATAATGACCCGTGGACCAGCATTAATACAGCAGAAGAAGAATCTTTGACTACTAGGGTCATCAAAGTAAATGAACATGTATCGAAAACATTTATTCTCCGTCCAAACATGCAAACTGTCCGAATCAGCGCTTTAAGGCAAGAAATCCAGTCACTCACAATAACAAATAAAATCACATATAAAACATTACAGCCCACAGAGCAACAGCTGAACCAAAACTAAATGACATTTCAGTCCAAAGGTCAGGGGGAAATTTTCCGGAAAGCTTCGTCCTTATCTGATCTACAACCAGTGACTATAATGCAAAGTGTCAGGGCGGGGTCGAAGGCCGCGACACTGTTTGCGGAGATGTCACCCTTGATTCAGGCAAACACTCGGACGCACACGCGCACAAATGCACACACGTCGACACACGAGCACTTATGCCCACAGACTTAATGGAGAGCCACACGCGCTCATCTACTAATATTTTCGCCATGTATGTGTCAAGACATGCAGAAGCACAGAAACACACACTTTCTATTATCTGTGGGACGCTTTGGCTTGTGGTAAAATGACCCTGTTGTCATTCAGCTTTACATCTCTTCCCTTGAGGTTGGACTGGAGAGAGGAAAAGAGTGGAAGATGAGGGGGGGGGTAGAGAGAGAGAGAGAGAGAGGGGGGGGGGGGGGTTGCATGAGAAGAAAGTGCCGGAGACTGCAAATCCGTTACAAAGGCGAGTCATTGATTCTGGGATGGGGAATTAATGAAGCCTCGGCCGGATATGACAGTACAGTGTCAGACGGTGAAGAGTTATGCAGGCCGTTGGGCTCTGGCAGCCATTAGCTTACAGATAGTGTATGTCTGAGGATGACAAAAGAAGAAGCAGGACAAGTTAAAAAGGCATTCATTTAAAAAAAAAAAAAAAGGGGGGGGGGGGGAAAAGCCAATTCTCCGACGCAATGTAGGCACATCTTTAGGCGTAGCTGTCGCCCTTAATGGTAGTTTTCACTCATAGCCGTTCAGAGTCTGCTCTTATCTCAAACAAACGCTCTCTGGTGTCGTTTCATTTCTGATGAGTCATGGTTGCGATAAATCAAGTGTAATGTGTCTGTTTTTGTGCTCGAATTTTGCCAGAAAGAGAGTTTGTTTCAGGCTATATCAAATGTTCTTTTATCTTGATGATTCAAAAGAGATTAAATGGTGCCATTATTGCTGTACCAATATCATTTGACTTACTGTATGAGCATATATATATATATATATATATATATATATATATGTCTCTGTTGAGCATATTGAACATTTAAAATGGCCATTTCTAAAAACAAATGAAACAAAGAAACTAGAAAAAGTGCAGATCCCCAGCGGGTGTCTCTCCCTCGCTCCTCCCAAACAAAAAGTTGAATCTCCCTCAATTGTCAAGATGGCGGCGAAGATGACAAAAGCTGGGGGATTTATTCTTCTTGCATCGTGCCAAACTTAAGTAGATCGCAACATATCGGGTATGGAATTAATTCTGCAGATGCTCCAGTTCAAAATGGGACCAAACTTCTGTTCATCTATGTCAGTTTTTGAGCCACGACAAAGATCATAATGTGGCCTGCAGCCGACTACGTAAGGGTGCTTTTTAGCCTAGCCGATTGCCAGAGATGCTTCTTGCTACTGAAGCAGTTGTTGATCACGTGGGGGCCCACTACCGGCCGCTTACGAGGAGTCAGCAGTCATGTATTGTATTTTCATGCATGCGTTTACTGTGTCCTAATTCAATGAAAATCACATGTTAAATGCCGATTATGTAGCCGCTTTAAAATCAAATCACAAAAACAGAGAAGAAAGTGAAAAGGTGCATCATTTAAAACAGTTTCCTGTCAGCCAGCTGGCTGCGGGGACAATACTATTGACAGTGCATTTAATAGCATTTGTGATCGACTGTCTGCAGTTGTAAAGTCGGACTGCAGGAAACAAAAAAAGATCAAAGTGTGTGTTTGTACTATGTAGCGTTGGTAAACTTCACTTCAGAGTTTTCACCGGCTGGTTTAACGGAGGAGGATCAGCTCATTCTAAATAAATGTAACCTTAATTATGATACAGTACATGTGTGCGTGAAAAGGAAATGTGTTTAGTATTCTACTTCGTCTTTTTAGTCACGTTATGTGTATCTGAAGGGTGAACCTAGCCTGCATATGGGTGTGCCTTTATCTCTGCGTGTCATACTCAGTTACTGGCCACAGATAAATAATAGCACAAAGCCTGGAAGCAGCACCGGCGCACATTAACCGATAGATCTGAAGAGACAAGTGTTGCGGGCAGATTCATCGCAAACACACTCGTGTG
>CALSBV010010214.1:6807325-6822816 GCA_943590825.1 Bovichtus diacanthus
CTCTCTTTCTATACCTCTCTCTCTCTCTCTCTTTCCCTCTGTCTCTCTCTCTCTCTCTTTCTATCCCTCTCTCTCTTTCTGTCTCCCTCTGTCTCTCTCTCTCTTTCTCTCTCTCTCTCTCTCTCTCTCTGTCTCTCTCTTTCTGTCTCCCTCTGTCTCTCTCTCTCTTTCTCTCTCTCTCTCTCTCTCTGTCTCCCTCTGTCTCTTTCTCTCTCTCTCTCTGTCTCTCTCTCTCTTTCTATCCCTCTCCCTCTCTCTCTTTCCCTCTGTCTCTCTCTCTCTCTTTCTATCCCTCTCTCTCTCTTTCTTGCACACCACAAAAAACATTTCCAGCCATGATAGTGGCTCATTGAGGGAATCTGGCAGCACTGATTATCTGCAGGTATTCCTGTCTGACCTGGATTCGAGGGTTATTAGGGTGAACTGGTCCGACTGCCTGGTCCCCTTCTCCTCCCTCCCTCCCCCACTGCCTCCCTCCCCTCCCCACTCCTCCTTCATCGCAAGCCATTAATGCAGAGGCATAGCTGCGCCCGCATCTAAATGTTTCATTATAGCAAGAGTGGAGATACCAATTTCTTTGCCCATCTCTCCTCACTTCTCCCGACGCACTCCTCTTCAACGACCCTCCGCACCCGCCACCCTCCACCCCGCCGCAGAGGGAGGAGAGCAAAGCATGACAAATTGAAATAAATGAGAGAGGAGGAAAAAGGTGGTGTGAGGACAATGCCAGCGCCCGGCTCCTCCTCCGGTCGGAAAAGGAGAAAGACGGCAAGAGAGAAGAGGAAGATGATGCAGAAAGCAGAAAAAGGCTTGTGAGGATTCAGCCAAATGGATCAAGTGAGAAGAGAGGGAGAGAGAGGGGGGGGGTGACTGAGTGATGGCGAGAAAGACAGATTATTTATCCAACTATTATTATCATTTCACCACCAGCTGTCCTGTCTCAGTCGTCTGTTTCATCCTCTGTTCCCTCTCTCTGCTATGAGTAATGAGTTGCAGTAATTGGTGGATCTTATTGACCTTTCCGGCTCTTCATTTCTACGTGCGTGCATCTGTATGCATGTGTGCGTGCCACAGGTTCCCGCTCGGGTTATGTACATTACAATATTTCCTCTTATTCCATCCAGCTCACGAAGCGCTCTTAACAATGTTTTGCTATGTAATGGGACAAATTGGGCCGACCCTGTCAGAGAAGAGGATATGGGCAATAATGGTGTCTAGTCAAAAAAAAAAAAAAAAAAAGGGGCTTCTTGCGTCAAAACAATTCCAGTCTGGTCAGCTGTACGTTCTACTCATTAGGACTTTTTTTTTTTTTTTTTTTAATGGGGACTCCCTGTGTGGAGGCTCAATCGTCTATTTTATTTTATTTTTCACGTTGTGATTTTTATTGAAAGTAATTGCCCTGCTTGTCTATTTAAAATTGAGATTCTCTCCAAAGTCAAATCCACAAAACCTGAAAATGAACAAAACATCAAAGCACTGAGCTTTGTAACAAAGTAATAAACAAGCATGCTGGATCTGCCCCGATAACACAGGACCATTGATCTACTGATTGATAAAATATCTGATTATGATGTGAATTGAAAAAAAGCTTAAGAAGATCTGACTTTTGAAGCCATTTCTGTGGTCTTGCCAGCTTGTTATGACCTAAACACAACTCATTATTTGATAGGAGCCTTTTTTGTCACCGTACACATCTGACGCGATTGGAAGAGAAGCTTCGGTTTCTCTTCGTGAAGGCAGAGAAGTCTAGTGTCGAGTGTTTCAGCCTTGGGAAACCTCAAACTGACTGTGCATAGCGAGGACTTAAGACGTTGATATTCAAATCATATGACACAGACTGTCTGTATCAGATTTGTTTCCATCATTATAACCATAGCATATTAATTAAAAACATTCAGGAGGTTAATACTCGCCATGCTGTTCAAAGCCCCTTAGGAACAACTTTTACATTTGTGAAAGCACAATTTGATCTTAAAGTTGTGTGTGGATATATCTATATATATATACACAGGTATATATATCTATATATATATACACAGGTATATATATCTGTATATATATACAGGTATATATATCTATATATATATATATACACACAGGTATATATATCTATAGATAACTTTCACAATAATGAATATAAGAAATGCGTAATGAAACACGCAAGAGGAAGCATGACATTTGGTGACTTATTTCCTGGTTGCTTCACAATAGATGCTGTCCCGTTGATTTATGTGGTAAAGAAGCAGGGATACAGTTTCCAATTATTACTGGGAAAACGGCTCACATGAGCCAGGAAAAATCCTATCGCTTAAGCTGGTTTTCCTAGATACTTTTGCTGCAGACTTCGGCTGAAAAACCTTTACTAGTGACTTTTACCAGGGAACGCGGGAACACACAGATCCAGGTTTCATTCCTGGGTTGTAGTTCCCGACCTCCAAAGAAATCCCTGTTTTCGAGCTAGTTCTTCTTAGTAGATTTAATCCGACCCAAGCGCGTAAGGGTGGGTGTGCCTTTGCTTCCCATTTGAAAGACGGATAATTAAATAAAATGTCAACGGCACAACAGGGACCCGAGAGTCACTTTCTCAACAGGTCGTGCCACAAAGAAAACAAGAACCATTCTCAGAACCAGCCAGTGGGGCCTTCAAACTCCAAACTGACCAGCCCATAGACTGTATGTGAGAAGCGGACGTAGCCACCGTAACGTAACTCATTGGTGTGTGGACTGCAGCTTTGTTACATAGGCTCATTAGTTAAAAAATGAACATCATGACTCTTTAGGAAAATGTTTACTGAGGCAACTAGAGGCCATCTTGCAACGCCAAATCAGGCCAGTGGCCGCTTCCCCACTTACGACCCCCTTATTTCCACCACCCTTGCTTGGATCAAGCCCATCTTCGAACTTGACCTTCATTTTGTTCGTAACTACACATGTGTAAAGTTTTGTGATTGTGACTTGCACGGTTGCCATTATGACACACAGACTCACAAACCGAAAACAATACCAGCGTGTTGTCGGAGTAAGAAGTAGGGCTCATTTTCTCATAGACTTCTATACAATCTTTTTGCAACCAGTGGAGTCGCCCCCTGCTGGCCATAAGAAATAACTCAGTTAAAGCACTTACCCATTGGCTTCACTTTTCAGACCCGGAGGTTGCCGCTTGACGCAGCCAGTTCAGTTCTCATATTTAGCTTTATTGGCTTTCGTCAGGTCTTAAACACGTGGGTATGGGCTCTAAAAGATCAGCCACCCACAAGCCTTCCCTCTCTCACTTTGTCGCTGGCTTTGCCTCTCGTACTAAAATGTTCCTTTGTCTGGTTTTGTTTTGTTATGATTTACAAATTCTGGAAAAGACAACTATGTGCATTTCCCCTCAGCCGGGTCTGGCTGCTTAAGTACAAAGCTCATGACAGCTACAACTTGTGAACAGAAATAAGTCTGACTGCTGTCAACATCTTCAACAATCAACTACTCAAACACAAGGGAGAAAGCCAGAAAGAGCGCGACCACTTACTAATTTACTCAAGCAGAAAAAATAACCAGAAAACCTTAAGCAGATCATTGCTACTGCTCACGCATCTTGGCTTTCTGGCAGAAGCAATTTTCCTTTCCATCTCCGCACTATAATTGACAGCTTTCTAATAACAATGTATTAAATGATAACGTGACAGTGTGAAAAGGGACTCGTGATCGCAAAGTGACCGGAAACATGACTCCAAACGAACGACAATGTTTCTCTCGATGTTTGCGATCAATATCACCATGTTGTTCACCGACTCAACTTAAAACACGATACGTCAGCTTTGTGTCCCACTGCCCCAAAGTGGGGAAAAAAAATCCCGTATTGCAGGTATCCCGGGTATCACTCGCGTAACAAAAGAACAACCTGCCTGCCCTAATCGTCAAGGTTCTACGAGCAGTGGAAACACAGTCAGGAATGTGCCAAAAAACAGACTCCTAATCCAAGATTTCGTCCCTCAGTTTCTTCTTCTCCTGGGACTATTTGGTAGACAAGACACGTAAGTAATGAAAAAAAAATAAAAAATTTCTGCAAATGTAATAACTTATACTTATAATGAGGTGCAATGCTACAGTGTTATCAGTGTGTGTACCTTGTACGCTAGATATGAATCACAGCCTGCTAACAGGTTAATGTATTCAGTGTTTATTGCACCGCACCGTTCCCTTTTCTGCTTCCAGTACATCCGAGTTCCCAGCAGTGGCAGCTGTAGCACTGGGAGCACTGGTGCGGATGTGTAATGTATATAAGCACCCGTCTTAAGTCGCCCCCCCCCCCAGGCCACTGCTGCACAAGCTGAACTGAAACTAAGTGTTCTTTTATCTATTTAAACAAAAACAAACATGTGTCCCTGCATTGAATACAGGTTATTTCCTTCGTCTGCGTTCCTGGTCTCGCCGTGTACCAAATGTATTCATCTCTGATACCCGAGGCTACCATATTTGAAGACGGTGGCTAACGGCTGCTTTGATAGCTGTGGGCAGTTGTACCAGAAGAGATTGGGCCAATAACAAATGTGCTGTTTTCAGCTCCTTATGTTTGCTGCAGCGAGAAATGATTTTAAGCAGTTGTTAACTCTACTAGTTATGAATAAAACTGTAATCAGTACGTTGTCACTTTGTATCTTGCTCTAACAACTGATGTTCGCCTTAGGGCTCCACAGTACTGTTCACACACTCCGCTGTGTGCGTGTGCGTACTTTTATCAATGACATTGCAGAGAGAAGAAAACAGTCACATTATGCAGATTCAACAACCATTTGGGGACAAAACTGACTTCCCCCCCATCGTAAACCATTATAGGGTTAAAGGAAAACTACAGCTTAGTATCATTGATAGTGAATTAAAGATTAGTTAATAATTATTTTACTGTTAACAGTGATGAAATGATTATATTTATAAGTGATGCTATAATGTATTTTATCATTAGATTGTGTAATATGAAATAATTAGTTTATTAACATGTACAAATCTAAGTACCTTTGAGTATTATGAAAAGCGCTTTGTGAATAAAATGTATTAAGAAATTGTTTGTATGAGATCAACATTACATAGACAGATAAAACAGAAACCAATTATTAACCATTGACAAAGTATTAACTATCTGTCTGAATAATGTTTATAGATGCACATATTTACTACACATTTATCAAGGTAATCATCAGTTGCAACTTTAATAGCGTTTATTATAGATGGCTTACAAACCAAATATTAACCATTAACAAAGTGCTAATGCTTCGCCTATCCATGTTTTGTTTATTTTACAAATAATGTGGTAATCATTAACAAATACTAAATATAATATACACAATGTTATAATGTGTGCAATAATAAACAGTTAAAATGACGTGCATCATTACCGATAATTAAAAAACATCATAAATGATCATTTCATTGTGTGTTAACAGTAAAACAACTATTAACTAAAGATGAATTACCTCTCAAGGTCCCATGTATTAATGATGGTTAATACAAAGTGTTACCCATACACCGGCCCACAGGGTGCCAACTCTCACACCCTCTCACTGTCTCCCCCTCTCACTGGTCAAACAAAACAAATCTCACACCAAATACAAAGGCGAAAAAGACAAATGTGTAAATTATACAGCAGACAGGAACAAGGTCCGAACATCAGACTTCCTCCGTGTTTCACCACTGATATGGCTCCATATAGATTACAGAGAACGCAAAAGCCACAAATCCAGAGAACTCTCCAAAATCACTAAACGCCTTTCATGTATGTCGAGTTTTGCTAATAAGGCAGAGTCCGTTATGGGTTGGATTAATGAGCATTATTGATAATGTTCACACATCGCCCAATGTGTTCCAGGGATTGTGCAGAAACATCAATCCTGATGTTCCGTCTCGTTGCCCACAACTGTTACCACGTAGGATTCTGTCCTGAGTTTATTAAACACCTGTTGCCATCATACAGCAGCAGGATCGATACGTGCGTTTCCCAGTTGAGAGTGTGGCCGGGCACATTTGTTACACAGTAACAGTAATTGACCCTTTGAACAAATTGCAAATTTCCCCTGTGTGGGACTAATAAAGGATTATCTTATTTCATCTTACTTCCACTTGTAAGAGATAAGACAGAGATTCGAAGTTTATACAGCCGAACGGTTTGTAACGTAGCAGCCGTCCTCAGGAGGAGTTCAGCTCCATCAGAGCTGTGGGGACATTATTATTATCTTACTCTCCTCTGGAGAATCCAAACATTTATTTTCTCTATCCTGTAAGACTTATTAATATAGGGTGTTGGTTCTTAAAGTTTCCCTACCGTACCATGTAAAAAAAGACAGTAATGATTAATACTTGGTTTAACATTGCTTTCTCTGGAGCACATCTACTCTTTCTCCCTAATTGAGAAATTCTGGATCTATGAATATTCAAATATGCAAATATCACCGGCCTGCCCACCACCGCTGCTTGTGCTAGGTTGACCGGTGAAAGAGCTAGCGTGCGAGGAAACATTGGAGAGTTTCAGTCATACATGTTTGACTCAGACGAGGAGTCGGTTGTGCACCAAAATCTGCTACAATCAGACAAAACAGAATCACAAGGAATCACACTTTCTCAAAGTGCAAATTAGGCAAACTTGCATTGGATTAAAGGAACTCTGGACATTTTTTTTTTTTTGCCACCTACTTTTGCACTCTGCTTTCCCACTCTCCCTTCACCTTTATGCCACTATCATCACCCACTGCCCTCACTCACACCCTCCTTACTTTCTGGTCTCCCCCTCCTCCTCTCCCTGTTGCCCTCATTACTTCATTACGTTACTCTTTCTTTTCCAGACTCACCACCATTTATCTTTTTCTTCGCCCATATAGCTGTTCCCACCTCTCTGCCTTCCATTTTCACCACGCAACCACACCTTTCCCCCTGTGATTTTTCTTCAAACCTCCAGTCCACGTCTCTCCCCACCCATGATCCACTTTTGTGTAGCCCTCTGATTTCTTTGCCAGCAATTTTTCTCACCCACCTAAAAATCTTTAATTCCCTTCTTCTCCTGACTCAACTCCCCCATGTCTCTCTTCCTTTTTCTTTTCACGATCTGGGTCATCCGCCCATACACTTTTATTTTTGTGTGAAAGAAAGGCACAGAGACCGACAAGCCACACTAGCACATACGATGAAGAAAATTCCCCCGTCTTCAAGTTTAATTCACACTTTAAAGCACTTTCAATCAATGTGTAGTAAAGGATCAGGGTCATTTCACCAATGCATCAAATTCACATTATCATTTATTTTCTTACAAAGGCAAAAGCAGAGCAAACATAACTGTGGACTGTGGGTTGAGGACCTTGAAAATAAAATAAAGCCTGATACACTGTTGAAGACTAGAAAGAATTCTGTAATGCAAAGAGTCTTTTGGGCAGAGCCAACTGAAACACAAATCAACAACATGATAACCAGTTCACCTCCGTTACGTTAATTAGATCCAACAGGAACAAAAAAAAAAAAAAAGCCACAAAAGAGTTTGTATAAATGTTTGTTAATGGCACGAGTTGTTCATGTTATCAAATAGGAACTTCAAATCTAACATCACAGCCCAAAATCTTAAGCCAATAAACATCCTTCAACAAATTATGACATTTGGTTACTATTACAGTCACAAAAAACAAAGTTCCAAGAACATGATTTTGGAGAGCAAGGCAGTACCCAAAAAGTTGCATTACCATATGAATTTGAAGTTGTGGAAGCATTAGTTCAGCATGGAGATATGTGGAAAACAAATAACTAAAGAAAGTAAAAGACGTAAGGACTTCTTGACCCACTGTGCACCTGCCTGAGCTGCTTGAAGAACACGCAAGGTCACATTTTTGGCCTTATGGATTTGTAAAGAACACGTTTTACCAATTACTTTTATTGATTAGTTTTGCTGATGACCTCACTTAGCTTTCTCTATATGGAGTGTTGGGAGTTATATAACCATGGGCACAAGAAGCTGTAAGGCATCAAAAGAAACATCTCCATGTTCTGTTCATCAGCTTCTCTACAGCGTCCCTTCGGAGAGTAAGAAGTGCAGCATTCCCTTTGCAAGAGATGTCGGCGCAAACTTCAACAAGTTGGCAAAGTTTCTAAAAAAAGTAGAAATGCTATAGGTAGCCTCATACCCTCATAGAGACTTGCTTTCACATAAGACGGGGGGGTGAAAAAAAAAAAAACGGGGGGAAAAAAAGCATAGCAGACTTAAGGGTTTTCACCGGACGCCCCAGCATCAACACGGCATTAATTAGCAGAACACACAAATAAAACTCAAAACCAAAACTTGAACAAAACTTCACAGAGAGAGCTGGCAGCTTCTTTCATGTGGACAATCAGTAAGCATCATGAGCCCACCCGTGTCGCCCCCTATGCTGGAGAAGGACTTGATTGGACCTGATTGGCCTGACAGGTGGCTCAGAAAAGCCAAGACAGCTTGTGTAAAGATCAGATTGGTGATGTGGTCATTGGAGAAGTGGCTATGTGCAAACAGAAGCGTACTAAGTCGTATCTAAAGATTATCCAGATAGGACTTTCAGAAATGTACACTGGGCTTTAGTTAATTTTTCTCGATTCATCGGGATAATTCCCACAAATACGTTATGAAAACAGCCAGCTGTAAAATATGGTGATAAAACGAAAGACACTAAAGCTCTAATTCAAAAAGCCGGAAACTACATTCAAACCATTATTATTACGCACTTTGTTTGTAAACTTTACACCAAGAAAGTCATAATATCAAGTTTCTTTAAAAAAAAGATCATGAGAATTAAAATTGGAATAAAAGAGTCCAAAGGTGGATGTGACATTTATTGCGACGGTGTGAATGTGGGAGTGTGTTGTACGTATATGTGTGTATATGATGCGCCTGTGTGAGAGTAACAAGAAGGGAGACAAGGAGAAAATGTGTGAAAGACGCCATTTTTAAATTGATGAATATTACTTCAGTCGGCTGTAAGGAGTTCCTGTGTGTGTGTGTGTGTGTGTGTGTGTGTGCGTGTGTGTGTGTGTGTGTGTGTCATGCAACATTTACTAGGACTGAATAGGAAAAGGGAAAAATAACCTTAACTTACTCCTCAAATCATCCGCCTTTCGTGTTGACTCTTTGCTTAAATGAGTTTTTATGATTTGGATGTCACCAGCACTAATTCCTTTTCTCTTGCAGCCAAACTTTGTTAAATTCCTATGCAGATAAATATCTCTTTTTCAAGGACACCCTAACCACACGGCACTTTTTTTTTTTATCGTAGATTGTGAACACGACTCACGGCACAGAAGCATCGGGAGTACTTAGGTGCAGTGAGGAGGGACAGATCAATACATTGACGGACAGCTATCCTGATGTTGTCTGTCAATTGAGAAAACTCTTCACAAAGAATTATTCATCGTTGCTCAAGGTTTTAAAACAAGGTCGGCTCCAAAACTTTTACAACGTTTATGAAAATTCCACTTAAATGAGAGGACTATCATTTCTTGTTCATCTCCACCCTTGTCAGTAACTGGTGTGTTTTTTTTTCTTTCTTTTTTGCACAAAACACATGAACCATAAGAACAAAGGACGTTTAAACTGTGGAAATGTAGCTAAAATGAAGATAGCTGTGTTTAAGTTTCAAACAAAGTGAATGTTTGCCTGGCGCTACTTGCATGAGTTGTGTTTATTATATTTACTTCACCTGTGCCGAATAAATCTGGTTTACTACACCCAAAGTAAACATTTATTTACAATAAAAGGATCCAAGCAAACAGCTTTTAAATCGCTTGTTTTCTGAATGGAGTTTGGTATGATCAGGGCTAAGCTAACATTGTAGCTGCTCCATCAACATTGTTGTTTATACACATTGATATCTGTATATTCCCACAGACATCTACAATAGTGTTTACCTCTATTTCTGATACAACAACATCAGGACTTCAGTAGAATCACTGATAAACTTTAGCTCCAGTTGAAACATTTAGCCAATTCGCACCTATTCTTGTATTTGCGTTGACTTTGCACGTGATCACACCGCACAGGAAACTTGATTTGTGTTTGGTTTGAGCACGCCATAAGAGTGTTCTGCTAAGCTAGCTGCTCTGTGAAGCTGCGTTTAGGCACAACGATGCTTTGAGCTAAATGTCAATGTTAGCATTGCAACATGTTCCCAATGACAAAGCTAACATGCTGATGTTTAGCCGGTATCATTTGTGCCATGTTCGCCATCTTAGCACGCTAAAATGAGCAAATTAGCACTAAACACAAAGTACAGCGGAGGCTTCCATTAGTTTTGTAGTTATTTGGTCATAAATGTTGACCTGTTGATGGCACTTGATGAAAAAATTAAGAGATCACTAAAAAATGTAAATGTATCCCAGGTTCAAATCCGACCTGCGGCCCTTTGCTACATAGCTGTACTATCAATAAAGAAAACAAAGGGCTAAAAAATATTAAACTAGTATAGTACAGTATAAACTACTATTAAACTAGTCAACTATTTAAAGTTTAAATAGTCATTGAGGTGTTTCACTCTGGACTAAAGCGGTGGACTGACTGAAAGACCATCAGAGAGCCGTGCCATATCATGACTAAAAAAAAAGAGAAACATTATTGGCATAATTTGCAGGTTAAAAGAATGATTTACTTGTATTGTGGCCTGATAGGAAAGCACACTGTTACAGATTTGAACTCTCAATCAGTCAGTATACCCTACATTCTCTAACTCTAGACTAATTTAGTGCGATGAACGCTGACATGGCTCAGGGACTAACAGAGTACAATACACAGTACATAATACACAGCATATAAACACTTAATATCTAAACCCACTAGGAGCTGTGCACCCTCTCAAAACTCTCTTAGTAAAAAAAGTAAAGCCTAATATAAGATAGTTTCCATCTTATTGGTTGTATTGGATCAATTATAGATATCCCGAGGGAAATATGCAGATGTGCATGCTGGGAGTGTATACTTTTAGGAAAAGTTATCGAGAACACTTTGTTAAGAGAACATTTAGAAAATGTATCGCAGGAGAAATCACTTCCTACCCCTTTTAGAGCAGCAGGTTTCAGCTATGCGGAGCCCTCCACACCGTTCCTGATAAGTTTGTTGCTATGCCAACCACTGACAATAAAGTGGCTGAAAAAACATTTGTGAATCATCTGTTTGTGTTATGGTGCGCTGCGCTCCATTATGCTGAAAAAGACCGGCTGCACATTTTGAAGGCCATATTACTTAAGGATGGCTCTCAGTGAAAATCAGTAATGATTTTCTACTCTTAGACACAAACAAACAGTCTCAGATATTGCAGGTCCATTTGTGTTAAAAGCACATTTAAATTGCATCTACAGTGTACAACAGTGTGTACACTAAGAGTGTATTTTTGTAGGTATGGCTCTCGAGAGTTATGTTGCCTTAGTATATACTGGGCCTGGAACTCTAGATGTATCACAAGTGAATGGCATGCATCGTATGTTGTACGATGACAGAAGCAGTAATAAGAAATGAACTGGAAATGAGTTCAAATATTTAAATCAATACAAAAAACAAGTATAAACACTAACACCCACTGCGAGTAGTCAAACTTTTAATCAAAGTGCAGAAGTGAGTCTCTTCAGACTGCTAATGCAGGCTCAGTTGGCTGAGGAGGTGAGAGCTTTCGTCTGAGTCTCATTCAGGCTGTGACTAATTCCTGAAAGCAGTACGTACCAGTACAGATATGTACATACTCAAATTGAAAAAAAATGTTTTGCCAGCACTAGTTACATCACCATCTAGTTATGCCATTAACTAGGGATGCAAACGAATAGCTAATAAGTGATAGCTACACTGTAGTTACTTCTCAGATTAATATATTTAACACACAGACAACCTATGAGGAGTTTATAAAGTGATATTTTTTTTTAAAGGGTAAAACTACATAACAGTACATGAAGAAATGACAATGAGCACGGCATTAAAATGTTGCTTAGATGTTAGTGTCAATATATCTGATAACATAATAAATAATAAGGTCATATAACAGCGACTGGTCATTCTGCTGCTTCATAAATACTTTTACTTTTGATACTTTCAGTACATCGTGTTGCTCATACTGCTGCACTTCTATGTTAGTACAATTTTGAAAGCAGGAATGTAGTCCGTGTATTGGACTAAATCCAAAGTGGCAGAAACTAGAAAACGACCCGCGTATTTGTAGTCACAGTGGGCTGCTGGAGACGTGTAACGGCAACCTTTTTACATTATTAAATACAAATCTGAAATATAGTGGAGCATAACATGCACTCAAATAAAGTACAAGTACCTCGAAATTGTACTGAAGCACATTACTTGAGTAAATATACTTTCCACCGCTGATTATTTCAGTGTAGACCACATCCATTTCCAGTATAAATGCAGATAGTGTTTTTGTGACGTAATCAGATAGTAACTTTGTGTTAGACCCCTACTGGAGACAAACGCCAGCGCCCTTAAACCGCGGCAGAATAAGTCAAATGACTCCTCTGATATCAATAAAACGACTCTCATCGTTGTATCTCATCCGTACTGGCAGATTTTTATTTAATTTTTTGATTTAAAGACTCAGTCATCAATCCAGCGATCTATCGGACCGAGCAGCCGACCCAGCAGTCCCACTCAGTTCTGTCTGAAGTTGAGTATAACTTTCTCTCTCTTTGTGTGGCTCGCTATCATGTATTCCTAATCTTGCCGTTATCTCAACGCATGCAGCTGCGCACAGAGGCTGCTCCCTGCTACGAACAGACATGCACAGAGGGGTACTTCGGGGTGAAAGCCAGAGAATTAGCCTTTGCGAATATGCATAAAATCACTTCAGTAGACAGAAAGGGAAAGAGGGATGGAGACAAAGACATTATCTATGTCGCTGGCATAGATTTCCTCGGATAAGACCGTCTGTAGACTTTTGTTTGAAGGTTTAGACTGTGGGTGTTTGGGGAAGCAATCATACTAATTACTCTGTGCGTGTGTCTTTGCGTGTGTGTGTGTGTTAGACTGAACGCGTTTGTCTTAAATCTTTTGCTCGTTCATAAAATATACATGCGACAGATTCCCATTAGAATTGCAATGATTATTTACTATTTCTGCGGGATGAATTATTCAGTTTTCGTTTTTTGCAAATGCAGCACTCAAAAAGATGAGAAGATAATAGTCGTCATTAACAGCCACTCTCTCTCCTTCTCTATCCAACGCTCGCTCGGGTTGCTGATGTGACACGAAATACTCAGTGTTTCCACCCTAATCACTGCCACTGGCCTGGGCCCAGCTTTGTATCGCCCAGTGAAAACTTAGCAAATAAGAGGAACAAAATGGGCCATTTTCCTACAGGCGCTTATCACACACATTTAACAAAAAGGTGGAAGAATTTCACTTGTTTGACATTGTGCAAGAGTTGGTCCACAGAAAATAATAATAAGTATAGAAGGAAGTGACAAAAACATTTGTTTGTCATTGATGAATTGTCATCCAGTTCAGAGTTGTGAGAGTTGCACTTATGTGTTTCCCATTACAGTTTTTACTTCACGAAAGTCTAACGCTCGAGCAACCAATTTTTGCACTATTCAAAAGAACATTTGAACCATTTTCGAGAGCGAGATGAGAAGACTCTCATGTCTGTGCATTGAAGTAATAATCTTGAAGATTTTCATTTGAGTAAATGTCTGTTAAGTGACCATCCATCGCTGAATGCGGTAACACTATGGTGACTGAGCCTATGGCCCCCTCATGGAAGCCATTGCGTTTTGCGGTATTACGAAGTGGATGCACGTGGCAACATTCCCGGAAGTGGAAGTGAGATCCAAAAACACACCTGCAAGTACCGCCTATCGCCATAGATATTGAGATTGTAACTTGAAGCACAAAGTTGGTGTCAGGACAGGTTTCACCTATTTTATTTTAGGACTGGAATCCGGGGAAAACGGAGAATCTGGCTTAGTCCTAAATTCTAAAATACCCGCAATGCCTCGGGAGTCATCGAGCCAGGATGATGTTTCGCTAAGAAATAGAGAGCCAAAGTGACACTTCGATCCACCATGCTAGCCATGTCCTGACTCCAGCTCCGTATTTAACACACAGACATGAAAGTGACGCCCATCTCTACATCTCACCTCTTAGAAAGAAAGCAAATAAGTATATTTCCCAAGATGCTGAAACTAGTCCTTTGTTGAATCAGACTTTGTTTACACTTTCATCCTTCAACATGACGTCTTTAATACGTGACAGTTTATCTGGCTTTTATTTCCGTCCTTGTAAGTTATGACCTTTCAAAGTGTGTGTGTGTGGGTGTGGGGGGGCTTTTGATATGCACTGTACATCACGATCCTTTTCTATTCTCTCACCAGTGTTAATGAAAAACAGAAATTCAAAATGCCACGAGAATCTCCTTTAAAAAAAAAAAAAAAGTGAGATGAAAGGCTACTGCAAGTTTTACCTCTGATGCCATGACAGACGCCGAGACATCCGCTTCAATCGTACTTCTAACAAGGAGCGCCAACAAAGACATATTCTAACACGGCGTCAGTAACTTCTGACTGATTTCCCTTTTGTTATTCTTTTTCTGTCTATTTAAGTCCAACTCACCTCTTATTTTTTTTCGGGGGGGGGGGAATCTCTCTCTAATTTTCATTCTCTGTCTCGCTTTCCTCCCTCTCTGTGCTTCGGTATACGACAGGTGAGTGGGGAATTGGATGTTTCAAAGAGGCCAGCTCTGACACTGGTGGTTGAATACTAACAACACAACCAAACCCCGGAATCTCTGCGACTCTAATCTCCACATTTTTGCTTTTCTCATCTCAATCTTTTCCCTATTTTCTCTTCTCACAATGTCGTGTAGCTACGAAAAAGGTTTATTGAGGCTCTAAAGTTGCACCATAAAGCTAGTGGTGACCATATAAAGCGCCAGCATAGACCCCCATTGCACAATTGGCTCCGATAATGGCTCAATGAAGGACAAATAATTGCTCAGTATTTCACAAACTGATTATAATGTGGGTATGAGCAGCTCTGTCGACTGCCATGTCTTTAGCTTTTGTTTCTATCTTTGAACTTGACCATTAACTAAACCCCTCCCTTGTCCAAACATCGATTTTGCATGCATGGCATCTTTTTTTATTGCATCAGTTTCTAAGGAACAGATTAGAGGTAAATTCTGTGTTTCTCTGCTTTGATGACGTGTCCGCTGCGGTTGCTATGAAACAAGTGGCGTTTCTATGAAGCCTCTTTACAGACATTGTGAGTCCTGCTCTTCTTTCAGCTGCCAGATATTGTGACCTTGGCCAATAATAATAATAATAATAAAAAAATAATATATATATATATATATATATATATATATATATATATTCTCATTTCTGTATATAGCACTTAAATTGGTTTGGCTTACTTGAAGTTAATGGTTTGGCTTATGTGAGGCTAATGAACTGCACTTAAAATGGTTTGGCCTATTTGAAGCTAATGTACTTGCAAGATTCTTGCTGTTCTGAGTTTGTATCCT
>CALSBV010010214.1:6827816-6898505 GCA_943590825.1 Bovichtus diacanthus
TACATTTTATTTTGTCAAGACGAATTGCAAAGCTACGTAACCGGACAGATGTTCAGAACACAGCAGCGTAGTTAGCTTATCTTACTTATAGTTTGATTTGACCACAGTATTGTTTTAACTGGGCCTAAACGCTACTCTGTGAAGCTAGCGCTAATGTGAGAGAGGGCTTCCTGGGATTTCTCCTAAAATAAAGGCTGTTTTATTTCTCGTGAAAAGCCAGAAAACAATGAAATACATTGTCCGGACCTCATTCTCTGAACAATTTCTGTCTTGGGCAAGGATGGAAATGTCATTTTTTATTCATATACTACATATGAAACCAGATGTATTTAGAACTATTTTAGATACAAACTAGCTCAAAGACTTGCCCAAACTAGCCCAAAAACGTGGAGATGCAAAAATATAAAAATGTTTAAAAGGAAGAGAGAGCAGGATTGAGTCAAATTCCTTTTATGCGTATGCGTACTTTGCTTATGAAGCGTAGTGGATTTTGATACACTACTCAAACGCTACAGTATATCAGCGTGCACAATGTGTGTGTGTGTGTGTGTGTGTGTGGGGGGGGGGAGAAAATACCTTGTGAGTTTCACTCCAGCACCTCTCATCGTGTCAGCCCTCTGCAAGGCCGGGTCAGCTCAGGGTCAGCCCATTTCTGATTATCCCAGATGATTGGCGGCTCTGTCTGCGGCCATGGGTGAGTGCCTCACTGTCACATCCAGCCTTATTCGAGGAGACCTGAGTTCAGGGGCGGGGTCAGAGGTCACAGAGGACCAGAGGAGGGAGATGTTAGCTTATGATTGGTTTATGAGTGACAGCCTGACACAGCCAGGTAGGCAGAGAAGAAGAGCGGAACGAGGGGGGTCAAGGTATCACTTGTATGTGGTTTTGGAGCAGTTTTCCTTGGCGATGGTAATGAGGTTAGCTAAAATTAGATTTAGCATCAGACTAAAGACGTCAATTTTTGTACGTGGAAGGACACCATGTTGCAGATTTTCTACTTTAGTCTGTTTAGTCAAGGTAAAGATTGGTCAACTGAAACTCACTCACACACACATAATCAAATTGTTTTTGCTCTTATTATAAAAACATTTTTTTGTTTGTTTCTTGTGTGGACTAAACATTTTCAGGAAATTCAATTGTATTAAAGTACATATTCCTGGATTATGGAGTTCAAGTGTCCATTAAACATAATATATTTTTTTAAATAATAGATACGATTTTATTATTGATGTGTGAAGTTCTTTGTTTGCGAATGCAGAATTACTTCTACAATGAAGTTAAAATGAAAACTTCATTGCTTGCCGACACTGCCACGATAATAATAAAATTCAATGTGAAATGACCACATTAAAAATAAAATTCCTATTAATGTTTTTAGTGAAAACATTTTTAAATACATAATTACCGTCAAGTTTAAAACACAATAAAAAAACAAAAATGTTTGTTAATTTGAAAGTCTGCTTCACTTTTCATTTCATTATTATTATGGCAGTATTATTCTTTGGAGTAGAACACAGAACATTATAATTACAATAATTATGTAGATTGTTTATGTTATGTATGTATTTTCAAATATGACATTGTACATTGTGTCATAAATCATTTGCACACTAATGAAACATGTAAAATTCAATCTGAATATTTTTTCTATTTTATATTGGTAACCCTGGACTTCCATACTGGATAAGGACACAAACTACTAGTATGTTAAAGTGCCCTTGAGCAAGAAAAACTCCATTTGTAAGGCTACACAATCAATCAAACTTTATTTAATCAGCAATTTCGTATGGGTTATTGCAATTTAAAGTGCTTTACAGGTTATTGACAAGTTAATTAATACAGTGTGAATATACACATCACTAAAACAACAACTACAGTGGCTAACATTAGAAGACTCTTCAAGCACACAGTAACTACCGGGTGTATTTTAATATGAAGAAGGGTGTTCAATAGATGATCACGTTTGCATAAATAAAAGTTTAGTTTTTTTGTGTTTTTTTTTTCCCCCTTTCTGTTATTCATTTGTGCATACGCAAGTAGACAATTTGGACATATTAACATATACAAAAGCAACAGCAGATGTTATTGATTTACTACACATACAAAGGACACAGATAGACAAGAAGGGACAGCAGGTGAAAATGAAAAGAAATTATCTTTTAAGAAAATTAAAAAAGGGAGAGGGTGTGATCTGTTTGGGTTTGGTTGCATTTCAGCCGAGCTTGGCAGCATGGCTTTGGTTTAGTATAATTAATTATTTAGTTCGCACTTAACTTTAACTTCCCATAACCAGTCTCTGTATTAGAACATGTGTCAGCTTGATCATAAATGTATTTAATCTCTCTTTAATATTATGGTTAGTTGTTGTGTCTTTGCTCACGCTAACAAGCTTTGACCCTACTTGGCTCGCGATTGGCTCGGTCGGGTGTTTTGGGCGGGACCTCCGTACCTTGAGTCCAACCCCCCGCCCCCCCCCCCCGATCACTACTGCGCAGACTCTGGCTCCAAATTAGCGTCTAAAAATGGCTTCACTTTTGTACTGTGGGAGGAAGTGGATGCATTGTCCATCTTTATTTATATATATAAACCCCATTATTAGCGTTTTGTGCAGTGCGATGTGTGTTCTGCGAAGGATCCTCTATTGTATTAGTTTTACGTTAGGATTCCTAGACATGCTGCAGATTTTATTGCAGATTATCAGTGTGGATGTTGAGCTTCTTTTTCCCATGTGGCTGTTGGGATATGCGCTGGTAGAATCAGTGGACGAGGTAAATACAGTTTTTGAGAGTGGTTTTGTTTGATTTTGCTAATTTTACTGATGCCGTCCAATAGTGGAGGCCGGTCCAGGTGCGTGCTAGAGATTTTGCCTTGAATGTTTGAATTGGACGCATTGTAAGTATTGAATGGATGAAGGTTATATAAACTGATGTACATTTTAGAAGTGAGAGCTTCTATATTACTTCCAGTGTGGAAAACAAGTGGTTTAGCTGCCTCTCCGTACCTTACTGCCTCTCGTGTACTCCTAACTGCTGCTCTCAATTCATCCTCCCTTTCTTAATCATTCCCGCACTTCAGCCCTAGTTTGATGGGCTGCCTCAGATCTCCACCTCCGCCCACGCTCTTCTTCCTTAAAGTCTTCATCCTCGTGTTCTTCTCTCTGTCTCTGCTCAGACTTATCCCCTTTTCCGCCTCCCCTCTATGTCCATCTTCATCTCTGTACACGATCTCTCTCTCTTTCTCCCCTCAACCTCTCACTAATCATTGTCTCGTCCTTAAAAGCTGCTTGCGACAGCTGGAAAAAGAGTTTCAGTGGAGAGTGAGCATGAGGCCAATTCTCTCCACGCTCTCTCTCTCTCTCTCTCTCTCTCTCTCTCGATGGTCCATTTTAGGTAAGAGTTCAAGTGCTGCTAAGGGCTGTTCAGATCACATCAAATCCACATCTAACTTCACCCCAGAGACCGTTTGAAAATGTAAGATTCTTATTAAAACTGCCTGAGCACACAGTCAAATGTCAGAGCCCTGAGTCTGAAAAACTTTAGCACCACATTCTCTGTCCATTTTATAGGCTGACAAGAGAATGTCAGGTGAGAGATTAGATGGATAATTGAGGTGACCAATCGCACCCATTTCAGTCAGAAGATGTAAATGTCATAGGTGATATGGAGATGAAGGGAGGAGAGGTATTAAAGTTGCAAAGTGTAAGATATGCCACAATTTCAGTTTAAAATATTCTAAAAAAAGGAACTAGCATTATCAACAGAATGTGAAGAGGTAACAGTGTCGACGTGATGTCAAAGACGTCTAGGTGTTGTGTCGCGGTGATATCTACTGAAAACATCAGCATGCTAACCAGCTAGCTCGGACCGTCCTGTCTCGTAATACCACTTGTTCTGTGAGAGGCGATGCTGAGTTACCGTAGCGCCAGTCTGCAGTCAGTCCAACATGAGAGGATGGCTTGTCAATCACGTTGAAGGTAACGGGTCCGTGTACGCCTCGATAGTTTGCTTTTTGGACTAAATCAAGAGGCGTCGCCGGGAGGAGAGCGGGCTTAGCTCCGGGACACGGACTTAGCAGTAAGCTTGGGGGTCTGATCCTGGACTGGAGTGCCACGTGCAGGTGAGGTTGGGGTGGGTGGATAGATGGAGTCAAAAAAAAACACAGGAGGCCGCTGCTCGTGTCCAGTGTGAAACCAAGCATACATAACTACGTTAGTACCTAGCGTAGTAACTACTTGAGGTACTTAAGTACGTAACATAATTCACGAGCACCAGCCTCTAAATAGAGCCGCATATGCATGCTGTTACAAATGTTTTTAACCTGCACACAAATAGAGTTAAGCCAACCGCTCACAAAGACGGGTGCCATGGATAACAACCTAAGCCGTTAAGTGGCTGACTAGTCATTAAAATGGATGTTACAATACGAACTATACACAGATATTGCACAAATCGAATTAGCAGACATTGTCAGTGATACCAAATGCTCAATTAACACCACTGGATAATCTGGAAAAATGTAACACTGCAGAAAAACTAATTAATAAAGAATAAACTGACATGTCTCCTTTTTTTGGTAACTACGATTTGGACCGAATAAATACAGATTTCAGTTTTTTTAAATGAACTTTAATTTCAGTTTGACTTTAAGGTAAGATAAAGAGGCATTGAATAATACAGTAAAGACCACTGTGTGCAGCTGTCCAGACTTCTGTTTTGTTTTGCAGTTTAATGATATAAATAGGATGTTGCCATTGTGTGTTTTTTTTTATTATTTTTTTTAGTCAGTTAGTTTTCCTAACCCTTCACATAAAGCAGCTTTGCACAATATTCACTTTCTGGTTTGGAGAAAAAACAGCAGCGGACAGAGCAGGTGTTGCAGAAATCGAACACCCACTGAGTTGATAATAAATCATCTTGCTATAATATTAGAATAATTTGAGATTCCCTTTTTATTTCTGAGAGCAGGGCAGCAGCTACAGTCATTCATGGTCCCAGTTGCCATTGATGTGCACTTAAAGCAGGTGTGCAGAAGAATTTAAACCCCAATAGGTAGGTAGCTTTGTTCCGTAGCAGACAATTTAATCTAAAAATAAAGCTAAGGCTCTCAGCTCCTCGCCAAAGTAAAGGTTGAACACTGTAAAATCCTAATGTTGTGCTATGACACAGTACTTTAAAAGTCGTACTTTCTGCGGCTTGAACATCTCAAGTAGCAATGTTCTCAAAGCAAAGTCAAAATGTCACCATACCTCAAAATAAAACACATTTGCTTTCATAAAATAGTGGCTGTGCATGTCCATCCTCAACACATTACTATACTTTCTAGCAGTTTTCACAGAATTAGCCGTATCACCTTGACGGCATGTCGATTCAAAACGTGTTGATGATGTGCAGTTCTCTAAACCGAGGGTCATTCTTTTGCTGATGCATTGACCTAAATATCCTCTTTGGGATAATTACATTTGATTTGACATGTTGTGCCTCAGGGCTGTAATCATACAGGATGCATTTCTAGCAGCAGGGTGTGCCTTTTGTAGTTCTTTTGAAGCACTTTGCATTCCGCGTTTGCGCTCCAGGTGCCTCTCATTTATCCACTCAGGTCACCCCGCTCTTATTGAGGAAGCACCTGCACTCCCAGTAGAAAATGGCTGTTCTTTGATGGGCTCCAAGCAGAAAATGACACTGCTTGACTTTTTTTTTTTTTACCCGTTCGCCAATCAGATGAAACTAGAGGCCTGCCTTTTGTTCTGTTTAGTCCGACGTGAGCGATGGAAATGGAGGAGAAGCTGGCCGTGGCCGCTCCCATTAATAGAGAATATTGTAATAGAGAATATTGTGATAACATAAAGAGCAACGGGCTGAGACTGAAATAGATGCTAAACCTCTTCTTTTCTTCTTTAGTTAGCTCGCTATATTACTCGATGTTATTTATTTACTTGCGAACTGATTGACAGCAGCCAACTTTGCCTTGTTGCCTGGCAACCACAAAAAGACAATCCCAGCACCTCTGCCTGTGCAAGGCCTTACAAAACACGCTCTGCCTATTGTGCCCGGTTCCAAGATCCAAAATGAAACTACAGGGAAACAAAGCAAATGGAATGCTGTGGAGGCATGAATGTGAGATCTGAATATGAGTGTCGACCTTCGCTCCACATGCCTCCCATCTCGCTTTAAATATGGAGTATTTCTAATAAATATGCTGCTGGTTTCTCACACATTCACACACCGCAGGGCTTTATCCGGGAAATGTCAGCTCACAGGATGGTCAATATCCGATAACCTTTTTATGCTTGATCAGAATGTTTAACAGCGACTACCAGGTTAGGCAACACTCCAAAATCTCTTTAAAATTATCAAACGCTCACCACTGCAGATTTGAAGGGTGTCTTTAAAACGTTGGGAACTCGAGGAGGGAAACGGCTGTGGTCGCAGGTGACCCAGTTTAATGCTGATAAGAAAGTATCAAATCATAGAAAAGTTTTCCAGACACTCCTGAAGAACTTTACTGTACGTCAAGATGATCCCCATCAGCACTAGCATGAGCACTGGCTGTTCTTCCTGGGGTCCATACACAAAGAGTGAAACACACACATACACACGATAGCCACTTAATTACAACAGGAACTTCTGTCCACATGCGAAGTATATTCCATACAACTTTTACCAAAATATGGCTAAATAGAAAGCATTGTGCGTGCAAATGTTTTTTTACTTCACTGCATGTATTTGATACCTTTAGTTACAAGTTACTTTGCAGATCCAGATTCATACAAAATATAATAAACAATTAAGATATGATGTTTTATAGGTGAAATTCACAAATTGCAAAGTGAATCATTGTAGTTCCATGCCAAAAAAAAGAAAAAAATATTTTTCCAAGTTTTATTCTCGTAAATTTGTGAATTTATAATCTTAGAGAATATTCAAGTTTTGCTTCATCCTCTTAAATGTTTGACTTTTTTCTCTGAATATTCCCTCCGTGTTATTATTTCTTATCTACCTCAATACACCATCACAACTGTTGTACTGCTACTTTTACCAAAGTAAAAGATCTGAGTACTTGTTCCACCCCTGTAAACAGCTGCAAGCACAACGTCAGTGCTCTGCCTGAACTACGCTCTACACCAAGGTAACACGATGCTCAATCAAATGTAGTTAAACGTGACAAGCACAAACATCTAAGCATGCTATCAGCCAATGGAAGCTCTGCATTTAACCATATTTGTGTACATGAAGGTGAAAACGATAACAGGAATTCACTTATGTACACCGTATATGTGCTTAGACTTATATGTTCCAGTCGATACACACCCCGCAGTCCCAGCATCGCATCATCCAAAAACAGCAAGGGAGAGGTGCCTACACACACAGAGCTGAGTGTGTGTCATATCGCCCACTCGCTCCGTTTCATTGATCCCAAACAGCTGGTGTTGGTGGTTGTAGTCTTATTGTTAAAGACACTGAACAGTAGGACTGCCTATGAAGCCACGCACACTCAGGGAGCGTGGTTCACATTATGAAGAGCGATGTTGCTCCTCCACAGGCACACCAACAAAACTCACATCAATTAATCCTTTGGGGCCATCCATCCATCCATCTTCAACCGCTTATCCGGGGTCGGGTCGCGGGGGCAACAGCTCCAGCAGGGGGCCCCAAACTTCCTTTTCCCGGGCCACGTTGACCAACTCTGACTGGGGGACCCCGAGGCGTTCCCAGGCCAGTGTGGAGATATAATCTCTCCACCTCGTCCTGGGTCTTCCCCGTGGTCTCCTCCCAGCTGGCTGTGCCTGGAACACCTCCCTAGGGAGGCGCCCAGGGGGCATCCTTACCAGATGCCCGAACCACCTCAACTGGCTCCTTTCTACGCAAAGGAGCAGCGGTTCTACTCCGAGCTTCTCTCGGATGACTGAACTCCTCACCCTATCTCTAAGGGAGAAGCCAGCCACCCTTCTGAGAAAACCCATTTCGGCCGCTTGTACCCGCGATCTCGTCCTTTCGGTCATGACCCAACCTTCATGACCATAGGTGAGAGTAGGAACGAAGATAGACCGGTAGATCGAGAGCTTTGCCTTCTGGCTCAGCTCTCTTTTCGTCACAACGGTGCGGTAAAGCGAGTGCAATACCGCGCCCGCTGCTCCGATTCTCCGGCCCATCTCCCGCTCCATTTTCCCCTCACTCGTGAACAAGACCCCTAGGTACTTGAACTCCTTCACTTGGGGTAAGGACTCATTCCCTACCCGGAGTAGACAATCCACCGGTTTCCTGCTGAGAACCATGGCCTCAGATTTTGAGGTGCTGATCCTCATTCCAACCGCTTCACACTCGGCTGCGAACCGATCCAGTGAGTGCTGAAGGTCACAGGCTGATGATGCCATCAGGACCACATCGTCTGCAAAGAGCAGCGATGAGATCCCAAGCCCACCAAACTGCAACCCCTCCTCCCCCCGACTACGCCTCGATATCCTGTCCATGAATACCACAAACAGGATTGGTGACAAAGCGCAGCCCTGGCGGAGGCCAACACCCACCGGGAACGAGTCCGACTTACTGCCGAGAACCCGGACACAACTCTTGCTTTGGGCGTACAGGGATTGGATGGCCCTCAAAAGCGCCCCCCTCACCCCATACTCCCGCAGCACCTCCCACAGTATCTCCCGGGGGACCCGGTCATACGCTTTCTCCAGGTCCACAAAACACATGTAAACCGGATGGGCATACTCCCAGGCCCCCTCCAGGATCCTTGTGAGAGTGAAGAGCTGGTCCGTTGTTCCACGGCCAGAACGGAATCCGCATTGTTCCTCTTCAATCTGAGGTTCGACTATCGGCCGAACCCTCCTTTCCAGCACCTTGGAGTAGACTTTACCCGGGAGGCTGAGCAGTGTGATACCCCTGTAATTGGCACACACTCTCTGGTTCCCCTTTTTATACAGGGGAACCACCACCCCGGTCTGCCACTCCTTAGGCACTGTTCCCGACTTCCACGCAATGTTGAAGAGACGTGTCAGCCACGACAGCCCCTCCACACCCAAAGCCTTCAACATTTCTGGACGGATCTCATCAATCCCCGGGGCCTTGCCACTGTGGAGTTGTTTGACTACCTCAGTGACTTCCACCAGGGAAATTGCTGATGATCCCCCATAATCTTCCAGCCCTGCCTCTATCAAAGAGGGCGTATTAGTCGGATTGAGGAGTTCCTCAAAATGCTCCTTCCACCGCCCGAGTACCTCCTCAGTTGAGGTCAACAGTGTTCCATCCCTGCTGTAAACAGCTTGGATGGTTCCCCGCTTCCCCCTCCTGAGGTGCCGGACAGTACGCCAGAAGCACTTTGGTGCCGACCGAAAGTCCTTCTCCATGGCTTCTCCGAACTCCTCCCACACCCGCTGCTTTGCCTCTGTCACGGCCGAGGCCGCTGCCCTTCGGGCCTGTCGGTACCTTGCAACCGCCTCTGGAGTCCCCCGTGATAACATATCTCGGAAGGACTCCTTCTTCAGTCGGACGGCTTCCCTGACCACCGCGGTCCACCACGGTGTTCGAGGGTTACCGCCCCTTGAGGCACCTAAGACCTTGAGGCCGCAGGCTCCCGCCGCAGCTTCAGCAATGGAAGCTTTGAACATTGACCACTCAGGCTCAATGCCCCCAACCTCCGCAGGGATGCCAGAGAAACTCCGCCGGAGGTGTGAGTTAAAGGTCTCTTGGGTATGGGCCTCATCCAGACGTTCCCAGTTCACCCGCACTACCCGTTTGGGCTTACCAGGTCTGTCCAGACTCTTCCCCCACCCCCTGACCCAACTCACCACCAGATGGTGATCAGTTGACAGCTCCGCCCCTCTCTTTACCCGAGTGTCCAAAACATGCGGCCTCAGATCAGATGATACGATTACAAAATCGATCATCGATCTTCGGCCTAAGGTGCTCTGGTACCATGTACACTTATGAGCATCCTTATGTTCGAACATGGTGTTTGTTATGGACAGCCCATGTCTAGCACAGAAGTCCAATAACAAACAACCACTCGGGTTGAGATCAGGGAGGCCGTTCCTCCCAATCACGCCTCTCCAGGTGTCTCCATCGTTGCCCACGTGCGCGTTGAAGTCTCCCAGTAGAACTATGGAGTCCCCTACTGGAGCCCCCAACAGGACTCCATTCAGGGTCTCCAAGAAGGCCGAATACTCTGAACTGCTGTTCGGTGCATATGCACAGACAACAGTCAGAGTTTTCCCCCCCATAACCCGTAGGCGTAGGGAGGCGACCCTCTCGTCTACCGGGGTGAACTCCAACGTAACGGCACTCAGCCGGGGATTTGTGAGTATCCCCACACCCGCCCGGCGCCTCACACCCTGAGCAACTCCAGAGAAGAATAAGGTCCAACCCCTATCCAGGAGTACGGTTCCAGAACCGAGACTGTGCGTAGAGGAGAGCCCAACCAGATCTAACTGGTAGCGCTCCGCCTCCCGCACAAGCTCCGGCTCTTTCCCCCACAGAGAGGTGACGTTCCACGTCCCCAGAGCCAGCCTTTGCCGCCCAGGTCTGGTCCGTCGAGGTCCCCGACCTTCACTGCCACCCGTCTGGCAATGTACCCGACCCCAACGGTTCTTCCTGCGGGTGGTAGGCCCACATGATGGAGAGGGGGGGGGTGCCACGTTGCTTCTTCGGGCTATGCCCGGCCGGGCTCCGTGGCAAACCCGGCCACCAGGCGCTCGTTGACGGGCCCCCCTTCCAGGCCTGGCTCCAGACGGGGGCCCCGGGCTTCCTCCGGGCAGGGTCACACCTCCTCTTTTTTGATGTTGCATTAGGGTTCTTGAACCATTCTTTGTCTGGCCCCTCGCCTGAGACCAATTTGCCATGGGAGACCCTACCAGGAGCACTAGGCTCCCGACAACACAGCCCTCAGGTTCATAGGAGCACCCAAACCCCTCCACCACGGTAAGGTGATGGTTCTCGGAGGGGTTCCTTTGGGGCCATTACAGCTTGTATTAAACGCACCATGATACACCGTGCCGTGGATTTGTTTTAGACTCGAGACTGAAACGATTCTGATCGAAGTCTGCGGAAAGGGGTTGAGTTATTTTAATTTACGTCCGTAAGTTTCAAACAATGGAACAAACATTTCAGGCCAAACCACAATGTTTTATTTAACCTTTATGTAGTCACAAACTCTGGTCACAAAACAAATGAATGTTTTGACTTAGTGATGGTGCTTCATGAAATAGGATTCGTCTTCTGGGGACCATCAATGTCTCTACAAAATATCATGACAATCCATCCAATAGTTACTTTGATTCTTTGGTCCTGATCAAAGCGGTAGAGCAGCCGACAACAGTGTCAATTGCACAGTTGGACAGTGTGCTAAATACTCTGATCCCTGGCAAGATATAAATCTCAGAAACAACGGTTCAGATTCGTGTGAAATGTGGCATGGATTTTCATGGTCCCCAGAGAGGGATTCGGGAATGATTTTTGATGACCCACTTACATTTCTAGGTGGCACCCCCATCAAGTCAAAACCAAGTCATGGATTTTCATCCAATTCGCTGTGAATATCCGTGGCCTCCAGAGGAGGAATATTAATGTTTGTAGTGACTTTCCCCACACTCAAGACGCATCGAAATCTCACATTCACAGGGAACATTGATGCTCGCCAAAGGATGAAACCCTTTCCATTTGGACACTTCATGAGCCTTATTCCTGTGCCTCTCTGCTGCCAACATGGTACGTTAATACTATGAAAATGTCCTGAACCCATTCATGTTCCCAAATCCAAGAAAATCAGTGAGCCAGTAAATTGTTTCCTTTAATCCGACACTGTCATAATATTGGGTAGATTAACAAATAGCTCTAGGGGGAGCTGGTTGTGCTTCAGACTTTTAGTCACCAACAAAACAAATGAATCAAAATACCTCCTTTAATCTTCTTTTACATGTATATCACGTTATTTTCCATTGTCATGTCTTAGCATTAACACGTTATTACGATTCCTCACAGTGAACGTCGACACTCTGATTTCCTAATAATTGAATCCGACTGATCTGAATTTAAAGGTGAGACAAGGTCACGCAGGAGCCAATATGGCAGCAGTGACAGCAAACTGGTGTAGTGAGCGCTGCGGACACACTAATGGAACTACAAAGCATGAGAAGACCCTCGTCCCACCGACTGTACAATACATAAAACACACAAATAAATGTAATGTAATGTAAGCACATTACCTCTGCCTCCCTCCCTCTCACCATCTATCTCTCTGTCACGCAAGCACACACCTAAAACACACTTTTCTGTCCACTAACTAATGCATGCGTTGAGGGCTGCTCCCCCTCTCCATCGTTAACGCTCATCTGATGTCTGATGCTCAGTGACTGATCAATCCCAGCGTGTCAGAGGCTCCACAGATATGTCTGATTAGCAGAGACGCGCGTACACAGTCTCACACCCCCTGTGATTGACATTTCACTGAGGCTAATGAAGGAGACATCTAAGTGGCGGGGGCTGATAAAGTCATCGACAGGGGTAGCAGGATGAGTTATTTAACACCTCTGATCCTTCCGTGTGGGCCTACAGCACGGCAGGATCAGGATGATGATTATTTTGGAGAGACATCGAGTTCACTTTTGAAGCCTAAACACAAAAAAACAAGTCAGCTTTTCTGAAAGTTAATTTATCCAAAAATGGGATCAAACGCTATCTGCAGATGAAACGACGATCAAAATCCCTCCAAAGCCACTCGCCCAAAGTGATCATTATGAACACATCGTAAGGACCATAAACATCGAACATGGCTATTTTTAGCGCTCGCAGCTGAGAGTGCTCGGGCAGATCACACGCAGGTAACAGGCCGGTAGGTAGACGGGCAGGCCGGCCGTCCAATGACTGGACAGAGTTATTACAGTCCTGAGACATCGACAGATACTAGATTATTTACTTTTTTTTTGTTTGATGTGAGAATTTCAACAATTATAATGAAACATTATTATTTTTTTTAATACAGCAGCAAAAGGTGCAGTGACGTTTGGTTTGACCTCCAAATAAAATCAACAGTTAAACTAGATTATCTATTTAGATTTTATAATTTTGACGTTTTCCCATATCCAAGCAATTCCTTTTGTGTCTGATAGCAATGATGGGCAAAAGTACTCCTCCTAAACGAGACCCAAATTGTATTAAACCGCAATGATCCTTCAAGTGATCCTCAATTTATGGCCCACAGGCCAAATGTTGCCCACGATAGGTTGCCGGGCGGCCTGTTGACCATTTTGTAATTCACAATAAAAAATTAAATGATGCACAATGGAATTGTTTTTCTTTTAATGTAAATAAGATGGCAGAAAAAAAAGTGTGTGTGTGAAAAAAACATAAAAATAGACTGATAAAGTTTGTTTAAACAGAAAGTGCCAGGTCTGGGCTAATAATGTTCATTTATTTACTGGCCCCTGGCCTTATGGCATTTTAATTTTCTTTTTTTTAAAAGGGCCCCTGGGCAAAGAAAGAAATAATATCTCTTTAAGCAAAGCCGAAGTGGTGAAGTTAGGTTGGGTTACTACCCTAACTCTTGTGCTGAGCCAGACAGAGAGAGAACTTCACTGACCTGTTTTAGCTAAGAGGATGAAGAGGACTACGAGAGATAAAAGTTGAGATAGTGTGGGAGGAGGAGTTGGAGAGGTGAGAGACGAGGAGGAAGGAGATGGTGGGTATTAAATATGAATGCCCCCCCATCCGTACAGTCCCATTACCCTGTCCATCCATGAATCTATTTCACATCCAGTCCACTGTACTGCTCTCACTTGACAAGCCCTAAACACCCGATGCATCATTAACGGCCCACACACACACACACACACACACTCAAAAAGTACAAAATGTCGATAATGTGTATCTTTCACTTTAATTTGAACCACAAAGTGTTGCAGGGTTGTTATCATCATACAGAGGGGTTGAATACTTCATAGAGTTTGTATTTGTTATGACATGACATAAAAATGAATGCGATTCTCTTTACCTTGAAGATAACTGTAAAAACGAGAAAAAAAAAAAAAATAATAATCTGTCCTTCACGGGGGCTTTTGATCTGCTTGTTATGCATCATATCACACTTAAAGCAACGTGTGAAACTGAAGTGTGTGTATTCTGTGTTCAATTTATGCGCTGAGAACAACTTGCATCATTAGAACAATGAGAGCTTATATGGTAATGTCACGTTGGGAGGAGTTTTTTTTTTGTTTTTTCTAAAGAGAACGAGACAGTCGCTGATGGAGAGAGAGAGAGAGAGAGAGAAAGAGAGAGAGAGAGAGAAAGGCTCAAGATACAGAGAGCATATAAAAGTGGCGGAAGGACGGAGGGAGTCAGAGAAATAGAGAAAAAGGCAGAAAGAGAGAGAAAGAGAGGGCAGATCAAAGCTGTTTTCATCGCTCTTTGCCGCTCTTGATTCGGAGCAGCGGGAGGTTGCGCGATGCGAGCGGCTTCATCCCCAGTCATAGCTCTCTGGCTTTGGAGTCGTTCAGGGAGCATCACTGTCCCCTCTGGGCTGTATACATGCCAGCCAGCCAGGCAGGCAGCCTGCACAACCAGGCCAAGCAGGGGAGGGAAAAAAAGTGTTTCTCATCCTCCAGTATCTCACTCTCACATGAGCCCTTTTTCCTTCTTCTTCTTCTTCTTCCTCTCTTTGTCTGTTGTCTCTAATAGTTTATCCTTCTCCTCTGTACTCCCCTCTTCTTACTCTCCTCCTCTCTCTCTCTCTCTCTCTGAACTTTCTTATCTTGAAATCAATGCTCTCTTATTTTCCTTTTTTTCCCCCTTTTATCAGGAGAACGTTTTGTCCTCCAAGGACAAGTGCACAGCACACTTGCAAAACTTTATTCGTAGTTTGCAGCACCGCGGAGGTGGTAGCGTTTGTTATAAAAACTTTTAGGTGTGTGTCAGGAGGGGTGATTAAAGCTGCGTTTGCTTCTATGCCTCGCCGAGCTTCTCTTCTTCTTTCCTTTTTTTTTTTCTCTTTTACTCTTCCTCGTCTTTCATTCCCCCTCTCTTTTTTCTCTTCATGTCACACTATACTGCCAGCTGTGAAACGGGAGTGTTTTTTTTCTTCTTTTCTTGTGTTCTTCAAAAAGAGCAATTGAGGGCAGCCAACAAAAGGGGTCTCTAATAAGCTGCCTACATATCACAGCGGGGTGAGTCCCGTGTTGCGTTGGCAGAATGATTAAAAGTTACCTGTGCCAAATGATTACTGCTGTGGTGCCCCGGGTTCAGCCGCGCTGAATGAGAGGCGGCCTTTTACTTAGCCAGCCCTGTTTAATTAAAACACAGTCAAATGAGATTTTGCCACAATAAGGGACGATAATGGGTCAGCTAACTGATAGGGAGCGCTTTAGTCGCTCTCATTAACCACTCCCTTGATAGCATTCATGTAATGGAGGAGTCCATCACCGCATCTCATTTGGGAGGGAAGAAAAGGAAGGAACGGAGGAGGGGGAAGGGAAGGCAGAAGGAGGGTAGTACGTTGGAAATAATACAATTAGGAAAATGCTAACACTTTGAGAGTTATTATCGCTGTAGGCGGACGTCACGGGACGCAGCAGAGTCGTTTTGAACAAAATACATCACCAAAGCTCTAATTAGCATCATACATTTAGCTGGACTCCCAATCTGCTGACACTGATAGGCCCCTGAGCCATTGTCTGTCCAGTTGACACGTAACGTAACCCAATCTGAGCCAATAACTAAGCACAGGAGAAATACACAATGTCATTGGGAGTAGAGAGACAACGGTCATGAATCCTATCGTCCCACATTGTTCCCGAGGAATTATGGCCGTACTAGACGATTCCACTCACAATCAATTCCATCCAATTTAAGTCAGCGCCAATGTAGGAAGTAACACGGCCTATATGTGGTGAAGCGGAAATTAGCGGTTTGGCTCTCACGCAGGAGACCAGACTTCGCTGACCTGCAATAGAAGTTGGCCTGCAGAGTTTTGTTGTTGACAAACAAAAATGAACATTCAGCGCTTCCCACCGAAATGCATGAAGGCCAACAAAGGCGCCGAGTGCTGACCTTCCTGATAAAACACCGGCGAAGCTGATTTCTTTAAATATTTTAAATCCGGCACTGGTGTCTGGTCGGATGTCTGAGTGGTGAGGCATGTGTTGGAGGGGACTACTCGTGTCCTGAGGATATTTAAAATCCTGCCTCCAGCCATGTCGATGACCTTAAACGTAAATGCTTGACTAGGTCCCTGCAAGCAGCGCATGCAGGTCAGTGGTAAGGTAGCATGTATTTAAATGCTTTGCAAAGTTTTCAATAACATTTTTTTATATGAGATGAGTGACAACTTTTTAAAAAATTTTTTTTTTTATCTTGGAGCACTTTTGTGGTCTAAAATCTGCTTCTCAGTAAAGATTAGTTAGCACTTCAGATGACTCATGTTAAACACACTCTTTAAATCAACCCAAAACATCAAGTCCTTGGCACAGCAAACAGAACAAAACACTCGAAACAACAAACAATGACCCTTGAGACGCCACTTGGCGTTGGCCTTCGAACGTCTCTCATTCACGAAACCCCTTATTGTTTACACATGAAGGGGTCACTTAGGACTCTGACCTTGGGCGAATGCTTTACACGGGAACAAATGGATGACAAGGAGGCTTTGCAAATTTGTAATTGGCAAAACAAAGAACACTAAAAGGCATTGGAGTTGAGGATGGGGAGGTTGTAAGGAGAGTGGAGAGAGTGGATGAGGCGACCTTGGACTTGAATCCTTGAAGCGAAACAGAAAAACCCTTCGCTGTAAAATCTCCACACACGTTATTCAGCCTTAAATACAGTGTTACATTTTTGTGTAAGGTGTTTTTAATTGTTTCAAGTTCAATTTAACTTCTTTCAGCAATATCCCCGGTAGTACGAAGACGTTGATCTGTCAGTAGAAGACAGCCATGATCTGATCCACAGAGCACACTGCGTTTCTTTCTTTAAATTCCTGTATATAACTCACCAAACTTAGACAATGTGATATTACACTGAGATATTTCAAGGACCTATATTGGAGCTTGATAGCAGAAAATATTCAGTTTTGGTGCCAGTCGGACTGAATACACACAGATTCGCCATTATACACCAGTGTTTAACAATCATACCGGAGAAAATCCATTATAGCAGAGGGTAGGAACACATTGAATTCAATGCAGAGAATTCATTGTCGCCTTAACAAGTGTAAAAAGCAGGGCTGCAATTATAGGCATAGGGTAGAGTAGAGCAGAGTAAAGCTTTAATGTCCCCAAAAGGGCAATTTTGCTTAGAAACAGCAGTCAGTAGCAGTCCACATTAAATACAACAATAAAAAAAAAAAAGCAATCCACACAGCAACGTTGACGCTAACCTGTGTCCTTATGTTTGTCACCAAAAACCATCGGAGAAATCAATGGAAAATGAGTTAATGAATAAATTAGAGAAAGAAACAGGGACATCGTATCATGTTCACAGCTAGTAAGCTTTTTTTCGTATAAAAAGCCAATAACCGGTGGAATAAAAAACCTGCATGCATCTGTTTGTGTCAGCTTGACACAGGCTAAACTGGGGACTGCCCATTGTATCGACGGCCCATTATTAAACCTCAGCAGTCGGAAAAATGTCCCATTGGACCGAAAACCCAGTTGTCTGACGGCCTGTTATCCCGAAAACAAATGCTCGTTGCTCCGAAAATACACACTCCCTCTGCAACAAACATGTGGCTTATTATTATTCAGAATGACAGCAATATTGTTTTTCCCTACCACGACTACTCTGCATCTGATTGGCTAGTACATGTTGCCTTTGTTGGTTGGGTTGGTTAGGTTTAGGCACGAGGAGTAAGATTGGTTAATTGGGTCATGCCTCCGCCATGGTAGGAAAAAACATATCGCGATCGGGAAGGTTAGCTGACGGCATTCTTTCTAAAAAAGAATTATTTGCCATATGCTCCTTTTTGTTGCACGGAGAGTTTGTATTTTTCGGAGCAATGGGCTTTCGAAAGAATGACCGTATGTTTCCGGGATAACTCCTTGTAGGCCAACAATGGGACATTTTTCCGACAATTGGGGTTTCGGAATAATCAGCGGTCGGGACGTCGCTAAACCTCTGCCTGGATGAAAGCAAATGAAAGTCACATTATAAAGGATTCTGGGAGTCCAATAGGATGACCTGAGCTTTCTGTCGGGCTCTGTGTGGCAAAAGTTTGTCCCAGAAGGCTTGAGTTTTTAGAGATAAGAGACTTATCACAATTAAAACTCCTTCCTTAAGAAAAGCATCTTTGGTTTGCCTTTTATAAGTAACACTGCACACAACTACTGCAAGTATGATAGGTCAAAGTTGAACCAGGAAGTCAGGCTGTAAGCTACGGTGGACGTTTATAGTGGACAGCTTGGGCTGTAATTTTCTCGTTATCCTTCGTTTTCTCTTCCTATAAATACCATATCATACGCTTCACGGTAATACCAATACACAGTTGAATGTGAGAGAATGTGTCTCGTCATAATATATTGACGACATGTTAACATATTTACGTCAGGACCAGTACAAATCAGGATCCGTCTGACCCCGCTCAGGTTCTTAGGTTTGAACGCATCATGCGCTTTCTCGTTGGCAATTCGCCCGAGCAGTATGCCGCAAGGTCGGGAAAAAGAAAACCACTGGAGTTATTAGAAGTTGTCCTTCAGTCATATTCAGGTGGGCATGTTTGAGGGGAAACTCAAAGAAAAAAAAAAGAGAAAAGAAAGGCCTTACACACTGTTATCAACTCATCCCACTAATTAACTCATAGCTCAGACTTTTCATTGCAATTTGCAAAAAAAAATAAATTGACTAACATGTTTCTTGGGTCAGGGCTCTGCACTAACAAAAGAACAAGTGTTCTATGAGCGCATATCATTCTCTGTGAGCGGAGGTATTTTACAGCTAATTGTTTGTACTGATTCTCTTTCTAATTCACCACCCCCTGCCTGTTATTATCAGAATCATTAGGCAGAATCATTAAGCATTTGGGAGCAGCATGCCTACCTTTGTGCGCAACAACTGCACTAAAGTCTGCCCACGTGCTTGCGTGTCAGTTAAGTCATTTTCAAATAAAAGGACAAAAAGTTGATGTGATTGAAGGTTACGGGTGTTTATACGCTGACTGATTATCCTCTGCTCGCTTCTCTCCTTGGAAAATCCAGTGTTTATCATCCTAACAACAAGCTTTGTGTATTGTCAATGAAATGAGATCACTTCACTTCTTTCCACCGCATTTTAATTCATCTATTATAAACCAGTGTCAAGATAATGTCACTTGATGTACAATGATGTGTTCCTCGGGCCTGCGTAATGCATTATATATGATGGCGTAACTTAAAAATGTATTATTTTTCTTACTATCAGGGTGAAAAACCTTGAAAAAGTATCCATTTCAAACAGCTTTATGTAGATATTTTGTGCTGTCCTGGTTTGGTGACATTCACACAAATAAATTGTTCTTCATACTGTATTTGCACCCGTTTCTTTACCTTCCCGTGCGTGCGTGGCAGTTTCCCTGTACTCGGCTACAGTCTATAATAAACTCTGTCTGAAGAGTTCTTTGATGGAGTAAAGACAAAAGGGTATAAATAAAACTATATTGGAAAAGCTAGTGCAGTCTTCTTTGAAATTGCAGACATGTTTGGGGACAACTAAACATGTGATCTATGCTATGCCAATAGAGCATATAGTGAGAAATACACCGATCCATACAATACACAGGGATGTTCCATTTTTCACGTTTCAACTTAATTCAATAGCCATGCTAATAGTTTTATTTTTAATTTAGTTTTAACACTCAAAGATTAGAAACTTTGACATTTTTTATACAGATAAAATAAGATTGATTCAATGTTTTCTTTATTTCCAAACTTGTCATAGATAATAACAAACACGTGCACCATACATTCTTTTCCTTTTTTTGGATTTTAATTTCATTTTGGATAAAGGATCTGACAAAGCAAACCAATCCACTGCTGCCTTTTTTATCATTGAGAATATGTGTAACTCCCAGTAATTGCATTGGGAAGTAACCTGTTAAAGGAGGTAACGCACACTAAGCATTAAAGTGCGAGAACATAACGTACCTGGTGTGTGGTAAAGTAAACCTAAAGCCTCTATACTCACTATACTGTCTCCAGGCAGTATAGTGGGTATTTTATTCAGTCAAAAAAAGAATGAAAAATAAAATGAGGGCAAACAAACATGTAGGACTTGTCCCCGTTCTAACACAACATGGCAGCTGTTATGAAAACACTGTCAAATTCCACCCGAAATGTTCATCAAAAATGAATTTAAAATACGAGTTGATGAAAACGCGCTTCAGTTTAGATTTACAACACCACATTTTAATAGCCGTTTAGGAGGTTTCAAGGGGATTTTTCCAGACTTCAATTTGCAGCGACAACTGAGGTAGTGAGACGTAGCCTGACTGGCTTCACTCCTCAGGCTGCATAATGTAATGTAGGGCTTCGTATGAGTCCTATGAATCACCATTTTAAGTTTGAAATGATGGGAATCTGATCCATGAATATAGGCCCTCTTCCATGTGATAAAATAGAGTTTTATAGTCATAGTTATACTTCACTGTGCAGCCAGTTGATGGGTTCAGTAGTAAGTGTGTAAATGGAGCAGACTGGAGCAACACACACACACACACACACACACACTAGTGTGCATACACCCATATCACAGGAAAACATACATTCCCTCCCGCATATCAATGTATTGTCACCAGTGTTGGGATTATTGTTACCAAGTAAAATCCACTTCTTTTGGCGGTAACTTGTAATGTAATAACTTTTTCAAATTAAATAACGCAACTGCTGAAATTCAAATGGGTTATAACCCGGTGAAAAAAAGCAGCTGCAGTGATTTGTCAGGCAGTAAGTTTAAGACGAGACATATGTAGCGCGACTGTAAATAAGCCTTAACAAGCTAACACGGCTGGCTGCTGTCACCACTGCTGATTAGATTCACATTAATTAGATTTTTAATTAACTGTACCTCTTACTGTAATTTACTGCCAAGACTTGCACATCGAAGCAGAAAGTCTGCATCCGGGGAGCTGCTCAAAGCTAGATGACAACACTCTTCTGAAGGTTTCAAGAGCGTGAGAAGTTCTTTGAACTCACAGAAGACCGGATCCGAAAAAAAAAAAGATAAGTGCTCAACTTGCAGATATAACGCTTCTACTGACGAGACATTCACATATACGTGTACTCAAACGTTTCCGCCCACATATAGTCACAGTAACAAAAGCCTGTGACACACACTCACAGTTTGCCAGCTGGGTGAGTTATATCGCAAGTTTTACGCTCCCCTCGCTAAAAAGTTACCCCGCAACTTGGATGTCACACTGTCAGCACATTTCTTTATAGCGGGAGACGACAGGACAGCCAGAGGGCTGCTTCATTAAGGATCTCACCATATCCAATTACAGAGTTACGACTGTTTGGTTAAGGGACAAAAAGCTTGAGAGAAGAAAGCCAAGATGAAGGAACAGAAAGTAGAGAAAAGCCAATATTAAATTCCTGAAAAATCAATAAGCCTAGGTGATCATTCGGAGTAGCCTTGCTACACTGATAGTTAAACACACTGATTATCAAATAGCCCTTTACTGGATTATTGCCTCCAGTGTCCTGCGCACTTCATTTCGCCCACATGGATTTCAACAATGAAGACTCGAGCCAGAGAGGGACATTCGGTACTCTCCGCCGGCCAAAAGAAAAGCTGCTTCCGCGACTGCAACTCTTACTAGAGAAAGAGATTTGAACCATGATAGCAGGTGTAATAGTTTTCAGGTTTTAGAACTTCTCGTAGCACTGAGAGGGGCCTTGTTAAGGTTGTGCATGACCTCCTGCAAGCTGTCGGAGGTGGCTGCAGTCCTACTTCTGTTAGATGTAAATGCTGTTTTAATGATCTCTCACTCTAGGAGAAGGACTTAAACCTGTCACAGTAGCTAGCAGGTGTTAAGAAATACTTACAGTAATAATCACTTTTTAATTCCCATATTGCCACCCACTTATTCCCTAACTTCACACCTTGTTTTCCTTGCATCTTCATGTATGTATCAGTACATACTGTACTTGTACACTACGACTGCATATAAATGATTCCGCCGTACGCTGTGGGCCGTAATCTAAAGGCTTATCAGACATCATTGTACCTTTTTAGAACTGGCATATTTACAAATGTTTTCAAATGATATTTAGTTTCTGTACACCATGCAATGGAGATATTCTACTGGACTTTCTATCCCAAACATTTTTTTTGTCTTGCACTATTATCTACTGTGTCATCTTAAGTGGCGTAGTTATGAAAAGAACAGCTTGAGACCATACAGTGACCAAAAGGCCAGAAAAAAGGGGACAAACAAAACTATTAGCAACAATGTGTTCATGGAAGTTAAAAACCCACAGTGACATTGTTTATCTCTGCTGTCTAGACATTTCTTTTTTTTTTGTTCTTCATATAAGCTACTGCATATATAATGCCTTATGGATTGCTTCAACAAGGTCTCGCATTAACTCATCGGTAACATGCAAAACAGAGACTTTATTTGAAAATGTAATATATCAACAGCACTGAGCTGCAACTCAGTATCGGAAATGCACCAGAGGGGCAATAATTACCATAAACATATTTGTTTAAAGCTGTCCTAATCGATATTTTCACATCAACATGGGTAAAATGACTATGTTTAATGTGAAAGGGGTCGCTGGAGGTGACGGACCCGCACAGGATTAACACTCGACATTATAGCTTCCTTTATCGTGTCATTTGGAGAACTCGTCGAAACTTTACTGCTTTGGCTCACCTTTACCGCCCTCATCAGTTGTGTTTCCAGCAGCAGCAGGCAGCTGTTTTCAGTTAGAAAGCTCTCATAAACCGGCTGTACACAACCTGCCCTGCACCGAACAGCAGACAGACAGAGTTAGCTACTAGCTGAGAACATAGTGGAGCATTTAGCGGCAAAAAAAAAAAAAAAAAAAAAAAACACGTTTCCCTTAGGAGTTGGTCAAGGCCAGGACAGAGCTAAAATGAGAGTAAATACTAGACCTATGAAGCTTCCTGTGTGGCCATAAACTCCACATAAATCCTAATGTGGCATCATGTCTGCTGGATGTGTAATTAACCAACTGTTGACAAGTTTGCCATGTCAATTTAGAGAGTGAGCATTTATCAACGTACAGGAGCACGAGCTGTGTTAGGAGCTTGCTCCCTCCGCCCCAAAGTGACAAGAAAAGAAAAGAAAAGAAAATCACTCAATGCTGATTTAAAGTAACTACAGGGTGATAAAAAGGAATCACACATATATACATAAAAACCTAATGAAAATGAACACCACCACCGCAAAGGTGCAACTAAATAGAAAAATGTGACGTGGAGTCATAAACATCAGATCTTTGTCATCTGAAGCCGGACTTGTAAACGATTTAATATCGGATGGATTTATTTTATCAATATGTCAGGCTAAATGAATCCACTCCGCCTCATATTAATACTCACGTCCCTGGAGGCACAGGGCCGAGGAGGTGGAGTTGCAGCCATATTCGACTCAAGCCTATTAATCACTCCTGAACCTAAACTAAACTATAACTCTTTTGATATCCTTGTTCTTACGCTTTCAAACCCAACATGGAAAACAACACAGCCAATTGGATTTGTACCAACCCTCCTGGCCCGTGTAGCCCAGTCTTGATCCAGAGGTCTTAGCCAACTATATATATATCTAACCTTTCTCTCTAAGAGCCTTTTTTTTTTACATAACAATAGTTTATTTGAGGTTAACATAAACATTTCAATATAAAGAAAAACATTTTTGTGTAAAAGATACAACGATATTACAAGAAACTACCTTACAACTGTAATGATTGAGAAACTGCCAGAGAACTTCACCTCTGTGGGAGTTTTGAGGGACTGAGCACAACCGAAAACCACCAACATGCACAAAAAGCCCCGGGCTGCGTAAACTTACAGTGGAGATGTAACCATTTGCACCATTCATATGCAGCCAACAGGCAAAGAATCAACATTTATATGCAGCTGCATTTGCATCAAGTGTCATAGCACGAAGTAGTGGGATGTTTGTACGGTGGTGTGTGAAAAAAAAGTAAGGTTGTGGAGGTCAGGGAGCTGGAACTATCTTCCACACCAGCAGCCAAGTCACTGACATCTTTATCCGTGGTCCTTCCTTAACTATGACCAAGTCATTTTAGTTGTCCTAACTTGAAGTAAAAATATATATACATGTATCTATATACACTACAGTTACTCTCTGGACTATCTGGAGTAATACTTTTGAGAGATAGAGGATTCAGAGGATGTGTTGTATCGGTAGGTAAACATCTACAGCTATATAAGGGATAAAGTAACTTAGCAACCGCCAGCTGGTACTGGCAAAATGCAGACAGAAACTCATTAACACATTTTCTGTATATCAGTAGTTTGATTAAAAAATATATAAATAGAGACTTTCAGTGGCACTTACACGCTGCTCTTGACGATGTCATTATTTATATAGCCCGCCTATCAATTGTTTTTAAGATGAACAAACACAGATCACATTCTCGTATTTGTCCGGGACTTTAAAATCTTCCAGGTCACGTGGACCGGCACCAACCGGAAACCCTGCACCACAATCAGGTCGAACACTTCTGTGCAATCAACTGGGCGGCCATGGCTAAGGAGTCAAAGTGTGACATAAGCGTGCTAACATGCTGATTAGCCTGGACTGTTTACATCCTCAGAGAGTAGAACAGATTTGATTATTTTCAGAAGCACATACTGGATTAATAAATGAAACACTCAATCAACTTTACAAGTAAACCATGACCGCCGTAAAACGAAAGAATGATGGAATTAAAAAATCCCTAGACTAAATACACTTAATTGGCCACAAACAGTACTTTGCAAATAACATTTGGTGAATGCTGCTATTTAGTTGAATCGCAGCGTACAGCCTGAAGCAACATTTAGACGCTTTATAAAAAAGCAAACACGAATTCAGAGTCCATTGAAACATCTTTTCAGGGACGCAAAAGGATGCAGATCTGCGCGAGGTGGCACACATTGTGACACATTTGCACTTTTCCCAAAGTCATCGACTCTATGAAAGTCAGTAGCGGAAAGAAGCAAGTCTGGATAAAACAAAGTGAAGAGTCTCTGTTGTGTATATTTTTCTTTATAGGCCTGAGATGTGTTGTTATTTTGGCACGTACCTGCATATTCTGTGTTTCTTTCACAGTAGCATCCACAGGTTAATGTGGTGGCTGGAGCCGGCGGCCGGTGCCAGTACACTGGCAGCGCATTTCCAATCCAGCTTGGCAGAGAGCCTGGTGTTGGCAGCGTGCCTTACCTGGCCGGCACAGCAGAGCAATGTGGTCCAAATACCCACAGAGCCCCAAGCAGCTCAACCTCACATTACCAGCCAGCTGATTAGCATAGACGCTTTGATATAAAGAAGCACACACTGTCATCCCGCCGTCCTATTCACTCTGCTACTTGCCTGTAGTCATTCCAAATTCTCCAATTGGCACAATAGAAGAGGACTGTGAGAGTAACATGGCACAAACTGAGAGAAGTATTATTATTAAGTATTTGGTCATTTGTGGCCGTAGATTATTAAAAAGACAAGAGTCCGCCTTTGATTATTTTACTGATTCACTGGATACTTTGAAGTGGGAACGTGCAAGCAAGATTAAAACAATCATTATGGAGAATTGGCAGCATTAAGCGGTGTATAACACTTTTCAGTAGATTTAACAGATTGTGGCGACAGCATCTCATTAAGATGCAGAGAAATTGGTAGCATCTTAACAAGTCATTTCATTTCATTCATTTTCATGTTAAAGTCATTGAAAACTGCTTCACAAAAAAAAGGATTTTACCTGATTAGAATATTTCTCATGTTTAAGCTCATAGAATAAAGAATAAAGCACAAAGAATTGCCAACATTTGTTAGATGTGGCTAAAAGGTACAATAGGTAGAAATGTCATTTGAGGATATAGTGAGTTATATTTGGAAAGATCAGAGGCTCTGGCATCAGTTACAATTGTCATTTCAAGTCTCGTACCTGGATATAATCCAGATGAGATTTAAAGATTCGCCCCTTGTTCAAATCTGACCTGCTGACCTTTGTCCCCTCTCCCTCCACCTTTCCTGTCTATCTTCAGCCGTACTGAATAATGAAGGGAAGAATGCCATTAAAAATAATCTTTAAAAAAGGTTCTCAATTTGATATTGAGAGCATTAATATAGCAGCAAACACCTATTCGCTTCGTAATGATATAGTGGAGTATTGTCTACCTGAGCAGTGTGTGTGTGTGTGTGTGTGTGTGTGTGTGTGTGTGTGTGTTGTAATCTGAGCTACTCTGTGCTTTGTACACGGAGCCGGGCCGGCCATACGTGGATGTGAGTCCTTTGTTGTGTTCCCCAGCTGTTAGCTAATGGCTGCACTGAGCTCATATGGCGGTTACAGCTGATAACGCCATCTCGGCCAACGGCGTTATCACAGATGTAACTCCTACCCTCTGGACCCCCCCCCCCCCCCCCCCCCCCCCCGCCTCAGTTTAACACTATTAACTCTGTCAGCACAGTTGCTGTTGTTTTCACAGTTAGTGCTGTTAGCATTATAAGCAAATCAGGCTTGGCCCCGTCCAGAAGGAGGAGGTAAAGCACCTGAAGGTGACCGCCAAAAACACCAAAAGAGGAATAATTTATGGACTTTAACACTTTAGTAACAACAATAACAGTTTAGCTAGCGTTACAACCAACACCTATCCATAACATCATTACAGGAATAAATGGTGAATATACACTACGAGAGACAAAGAGTCACACGTACTGATTATTCAATGGTGGAAAAAAATATATAATATAATATATTAAAATACAAAAACTTTTGTAGTATAAATAAATAGAAAATGCTATATAAACATCTGTAAATGCTCTAACTCTACTTAAAATCATAGATGCCAAATACTAGACTCAAATGCTACCGATAGATAATGTTGTTTATGCATCGTGACTACGAAGAGCTCTGTTCTTCACTGTCCTATTTGACTGATGTTCAATGCCAGCATATTTTTTGAAAAATAAATACAAATATAGTTTTTTGTTTTTGTTTTTCCCTGTAACTTGTTCCCCACAAGCAACGTCTGCAGGTATTCCTCTCGGGCCACATCCAGCCCACGCAATCTGAACAACACTTTTGACAACTCTTCTCCTGTGTTACGTGGACCACGGTGACCGGACAGTAAAGGAACAACGTTCAGAGAGACACGTCCAACATCAACACTGAGGAATACAACCTCAAAACAAAAAAAAATCCTTTTTAAATGGCAACACTTTCATCACTGAATGTGATCTTCACTGTAACTCAGTAAAACAATTATACGGGGGATTGTAATTGTTCTTTTCTTTCTGGACTGACATTTACTCTACCACGTCACACCTTAAACAGAAAGTAAACAAGTATTGTGCTCTACCATCTCGCCCAGTTTATTCACATGAAATGTGAGGCATTAAAACCTTGCTTGTAATGAAAGCACGTGCTGTCCGTGTCTGCGCCTCTGACTCTGTGAGAGATAAAATCTACATGAGTGACAGATTCAACAGCACAGCCGTCAGCATCATTACAACTCTTTCTGCCTGCCTGTGTTCCCCCTCTTTAAATCTGTGCGCCGGCAAAGACTGATGTCTCCTTAATTATTTGGCAAACAAACAAGTTGCTTGTCATCCCGTCTTAGTAAATCTCTTCATCTCCCTCTCTTTCATTCCCTGCTCTGTTGGCAGATTGCTGAATAATGGAGCGGCTCAGTCTAGTAGCTTGTGTGTGGCGGAGTGTGTGGGTTTTTGTGATGACGCCAACAGGTATATAATGTGTGTGTATAGTGTGGTAGATGGTGGTGTGTGTGTGTGAGTGAGGAGTTGATGCCTGAGGGTTGTCCTGGAGCTAATATCTAGCGACCTGCTCACATGCCCCCAATAACGTGCACGCACACACACGCGCACACACACAAAAGTTGGAAAATAGGGAAATTGAAAGTCAATGCCAGTCAACAAATTCCCGCAAGATCCGCCAATACATTATTTAGCTAGAATGTCAAAATATCACCAATACACACTGGATTTTCAGCATCAGTTACCATACCATCATTTGCCAATTAGACACACAGAACATTTTCAAAAATAATAATAGGTCAGGTTCTTCAAGTCCCCCAAGACCAAACTGCTTTTCCTTGCGAGGAAGGGCTCTCCCATCCAAGACTTTACCATCAACATCAACACCTCGGTTGTTTTCCCGATCGGGCTGCAAGGAATCTGGGTGTGACACTGGACGACCAGTGACGACCTGGACTGTCCTTCTATGTCAGCATCGCTGCCACAGCCCGCTCCTGCAGACACACTCTTTAGAACAACAGGAGGAGACGTCCCCTAATGACCCAGAAGGCAACGCAGGTTCTGGTCTAGGCTCTTGTCATCTACTACAACTCCCTCCTGGCTGGACTGCCTACATGAGCCATCCGACCTCTACAGCTCATCCAGAATACAGCAGCCCCGACTGGACTTTAACCTCCCCAAGTTCTCCCACACTGCACCGCTCCTCCGCTCCCTTCACTTGTTATCAGTGGCTCCCCCAATCTTCTTCAAGACTCTGGCGCTGGCCTAGCGTGCTGTGAATGGATCAGGCCCTTCCTTCATCCAGGCCACGGTCAAACCACACACCCCAGCTCGCTCACTTCGCTCTGCATCGGCCAATCGGCTCGCTATCCCCTCACTGCGAGTGGGACCCAGATACCCCTCAAATAAAACCCGCCTGTTTGCTATCCTGGCTCCAAAATGATGGAACAAGCTCCTCTTTCAGATCAGTTCAGCAGGAAGTCTTCACACCTTCTGTCGCAGACTCAAAACCCACCTGTTTCGCCAGCACCTTGGCCAATAAAAACATAAAAAAAATGAAAAATGAATTAAAAAATCTTATTTCTGTATGTAGCACTGAAATTGGTTGGCTTATTTGAAGCTAATGGTTTATTTTTTATTCTATCATTTCTGTATGTAGCACTTATTTGAAGCTCTTATGCTGCACTTACAATGATTTCACCTGTTTGAAGCTATTGCATTTGCAAGATTCTTGCTGTTCGGAGTCGTATCCTCATGATTGTTTGCACTTATTGTAAGTCGCCTTGGACAAAAGTGTCAGCTAAATGAAATGTAATGTATATTTGTAGCTCTTAAGTCCAGTATGCCTCTCTCAGCCACAATGAATACTGTATAAATGTGACTTAGATCTATTGGTTTTTAACAACCCTATCACCAGACATGAACTTTGATACTGGATGGTTCTGTTGAATGGCAATATTTTTAAAATGTTCTTTCTAAAAAAAAAGCTATGGTTTGGGTGAGGGAAAATTGTAGTTGTGGCAAATAAACTGCAGGGTTTCTGCCACTGTATTAAAAGTGAATTGACCCCCGGCTCTGTCTACTCTTCTGGGATTTTAATTTTAGTTTTTAAAATTTCCATTGTAAACATAAATATAGCCATGAGCCATCTTCACCTTGGACCTATCCAAGCTGACCTTCTGCAGCCGGTTGTGGAGCACATGGAGGAAATGAATCCCACAGGCAGATGCGGACCCTAACCGTTGTGAAGTGTCAAGATATAGGACTATACTGTTCACTGTGGCAGGCCTACCTAGACTGTAATTAATGGGAAACACTGGATTAGTCATGGAAAACAAGAACCATGGGAGTTTCCCTTACGAATCAAGCAGCAAAAAAGTTGTAGCTTGACACGTTTGAGTTCATTTGCTGGCATCGCACGACCTGTGAAGTGCACATCGCAACGTTGATGCTGAAAGGGCACATCAGTGCTGCTCAAAACCAAGTTGAAATCACAAATCAAATGGGACCATCTACTTGAGTCAGATGTGAGCTCTTATACCACCAAAATGCCAATTAGCTTAAGAGTCCATGAGCAAGTCCATGAATAACTTCCAGCTACAAGAGAGCTGTTCTCTTTAGGGAAGTATGAACAACCTCTCCCCACAGGGATCCATGAAATATCACATTATAGGTTAGTTTACTGCAGACGGAAACACCATAGTGGTCCTATCATCATGAGCAATTACACGTGGTTTGCAATATTTAGCAGCTGCGGCCATGAGAGCAGCAGTGCAATGGGTCAATTAAAATACAGCTATATTGAAAATAGGAGAAATACACAAAATACTGCCCATTATTAACACATGTGTGTAACAGAACCTTCCACGCACTCTTGTGTCTGGACTCTGGTGTGTTTGTGTTAGATCCTACTCTACATCACTTCTTCGACTCAAAGTTTTCTGTTGATTTATCCTCCTATTCCGTGAGATTATTTCTTGCCACATTCAAATTTTGTAAAGCGAAGTCCAGCGCAGATTTTTTTTGCATCATGATTGTGAATAAAGAGTTGCTTCATGTTGCATAGGCCCTTCCGGAAGGCGTGCGTTCCTAAAAGCCTGGACGGCGTCGGCCTGCAACAGGCCAGATTCTCTGATGCGTCCCATCACCGCGGCAGATCTTTTGTTTCCGCCCTCTCTGTACTGCGCGTGGGATGCGCAGATTGTGCTGCACCAAGCCTTGCGTTTAATGACCAGGAGCCACCAAACATGCATCATTTTGTTGGCGTCATATGTAAATGATCAGTTGACTCACACGCTTCTCTTTCCACAGCTGCCTCTGATTCAACAGTCAGCTGCCAGTGATTCGTCATAGAAGTCAGGGGGGAAATTTCCCTTCAGTGGTGGAAGGAGAAAGTGAATCAGACATGCGAAGTGTCTGAGCAGCATTTCCCCTGTAGATAAAGTGCTCTTTTGCACAATAACTCAACGAGGCCTACTAATTTGATGATGTCGAAGTGAAAAGGGATAGCTGTATAGGGAAAATGAGGGAGATTATTATGTGATGTGAGTCATGCGGTGGCTGAGAAATAACTTATTTTTCTCTTCTTAACCACCCCCAATTTAGCCTTGAAAAAGTTGAAACACGTGATGTTCTTCATCACTCACAACCTTCACATAAAAGCAATGGAGACCTCGTTCATTTATAGTGAATAAAAATAAATAAATCTGCAAACTGGTTGAAAAGGTTGAAATATGTCAATGTTATTAAAAGTAGCATTTTTTCTTTTTTGGAAAATCTGTTTTTTCTTTTTTTTTTCTTCTCTCGTTTTTTTTTTTTGTGTTGCCTTTACCTCATTTGTTTTGATTTCTACTTTGGATTTTCAAAGAGCTGCCCTCAAGACATCAGACATCACTTTACTGTTTACTACTTCAGAGGCAAAGCAGCATTTCAGCCGCTCCTTGCAGGCTGTTGATTATTCATATCAACTCCGTGGAACGAAGAAAGAAAAAGTCAAGTGAGATGGCATGGTGATGAAAGAGGACGAAATAGTGAGATTAGAAATATTGGTAGAGAGAGAAAATAAAGTTCAGATAAAAGAGAAAATGAAGGAAATGTAAGGAGTGTTAGACAGAAGGAAAAAACTGCATAGGAGGGGAGGAAAAAAAAAAAGAGAAAATGTGTAAAGAAAGTAGAAGAGAAGTGTACCTGTCAGACCTGTGCGGCTCATCCTCAGGCCATCTGCTGCACTAAATCAAGGGCTTTGCATTGATTAGCATGCCATTACACCCTTCACATGGTGTGTGTGTGCGTTCATCCGTACAAACTATAGTGTTTGTGTGTGTGTGTGTGTGCCTTCGTATGCTTGAGTGAGTGTGATGTATTATTGTTCGTGTATCTGTGAGCTTGTGTTCATTCACTGATTCTAGCGTGTGTGTCTGTTGGTTTGTGTCTGGCTCTGTTGCTCCTGTGCGTACATATGGGACTTGTTTGGCCATAATTACACTGGTGCATTGAGGTTTCCAGTTGAAGGCTAGTGTGAGGTGGGTGACGGCCTGAGTGGAATAACCAGGGTTACAGATCAACAGGGTTTCCCCGAGGGCCTTCACCCTGATTATGGCTAGACATGTGAAAGAATGGCAAGCTGGGGCTGCCTGGGAGTGTTCTCACTGTGCATCTCTGACAATTGAAACACTTGCTGAATCTAACCGCCTTCCTCAAAGCAATCTTCAATCAAGGCTCAAAGATGTGTTTTGGTCTGGACCTAATTGTGGCTGTAACACTACAGAGGCTTAGGCTGATGAGAACTTCTTTCATTTTGAAGGTATTTGGTCATAAACTAAAGTACTGGACACAAAATCAGACATGATGATGGAGCTCCGTGAAAAGTCAACAATGTGATCGCAATCGAATGTCTGTACCAAATGTCACGGCTAATTCAAAGATATCTTCATTCAATTTCAATTTGATATTTAAATTATAGCTTCTTTTTTTTTGCGCTCGACGATAAGGACAAAAAATGTTATCACGATATATTTCTCATATTGGATCAAAACCTATAATCATCACGATATATAATATAATAAAATATTAACGCTCATTTAGAGTTTGAAGATTATCCATTTCCATGCTGAGCAGAGCCAGCTGGCGGACTTCAGGTTAGCCCTATGCTAACTATGTCCTATACTATAAATACTTATCGTAATAATAATCGTGAAACGAGTCATTTTCACACGGATTGAAAAACAACTAGCGAAATTAGATGTCATGAATGTATCATCGTCATCGTGGAATTTATCAAGAAATCCCACGGAAAATATCAAGACCGTTTTATCGACCAGCCTCAGCTTTTAAAATATCTGACATTATTATTCTTTCAGCAAGTCTCGCCATTTTACTCAGCAAAGACAATAACAATGGCTTAGTTTACTGCAACGGGACATTCAAAAGAGATCAGCGGTGCAGTGCATTTTACGCAAAGCCCCTTCTGGAGTCCAAGGGTGAACCTGTTGTGCCTATACATTGTGAATTTTGAAATAGTTTTTTTTTCTCCTGTTCCAATTTTGAATAACAAGTGACATCCCTAAAATCGAGACATACACAAATTACGCTGACGCACTTATCTGACAGCTTCCAAAATCCATACAAGCTTCACGTCTTCCAAGGTCACACGTGACGCTGCAGTGAAACATACTGTATCATCACTTCGCTGTGTTTTATGGAGGATATAAAAACTGTCAAGTGTTCAACTATCCGGTCCAAAAAAAAAAAAAAAAAAAAAAAAAAAAGATTCCAGCTGAAGAAGAGCACTGGATATTTTATTACATAATTAATATTTTGAAGTATAATTTGGTCACAGCTCAGAGTACTGAGCCCAACAGACGGTTCCCCAAGTCACTGCTAAGTAATCTTTATATCACTGTAAAACTTCCCATCACCGCTGTGATTGAAGAGAGGCTCCTGCCTCCAAATTATATCCCACTCAATGAAGTTGAATTATGTATAATCTGAACACTAATATCGCTCAGTCGTTAAGTCATCACAACACCTAATGTGTTTCATGGAAATGCATATTTATAGCTCATATTATAAGCAATCTAGCAGGAGGAATTCTTGTGAAAGGATGGTACTTTTATTATAAGTAGACTGTTATTGAGATCCAAGCTTTTTTAAAGAGTACTTATTATATCATGACGCTTTAATTGTATTAGAAATGACTGTGTGATGATCAGACATAATTTGATTTAGATGCGAGGGAAACGAACAGGCTGGCAGCGGGTTTCTCTACTTTCTTTTTTCGCATCGCTGCACTGCGGAGTAACTTTCACATGGGCAGACCTCAAATCTTTGATGCTCTGAATATTTGATAGTGAAATAAATCCGTCGGTGCTGCTGGTGGTGTTTTGTTTTTTTATGGTCTTTTCAGAGGAAGTGTGTGTAGTGAAAGCGCACACTGGTACAGCAGTAGGTGTTTGTTTTGGTGTTTTTTGTCTAGAAGGGAAGCAGCTCCGATCACACACAGACACACACACGCGGTTGGCAGTAGACAGCTTGCCAGCGCGCCAGCTGTAGCATGAGGCTCCAGATCCATCTCAAGCCAACAGGATCAGAGCAGCAGGCTCTCTCTCATGACAACACACACACACACACACACAAACACACACACACACACACACACTCAGAGGGGCTGTGAGCGATACCTTTAGCTGCTGCACTGTTGGGTCGCTGCAAGGTTCATGCGTGAGATATGGACCCAGGCCACATGGGGGAGAGGAGACACAGAATCAAGCAGGCGTGCGGTTGAGAGCACGGTCTGTGACTGCAATACGGTGCTGCCATTTTAAGCTCCCGCTCACTGCCGCCGTCTCCGGTGGGGTCAAAGGTGGTGATGGATCCATGTTCCCAGAGCTGGAGGGAGGCCCGGAACGTTCCGGTCGGATGTACAAATTAACGAGGACGTCCGAGTAGAATATTGTTCAGCTAGAGACTTTTAGATCATCAAAAAGCTGCCGGAAAAGAAAGGAGCACATATTGAATGATGAAGAGGACAACCCAGGGGCCGACGGGAAGACTATGATGAGAGTCTTGTTGCTAAAAATCGGTTTATCTCGCCAGTTTTATGCGTCAGCGTGGAGCAAAAAGGCAAAGAAACACTTTGGTGATGGATGGAGAATGCAGTAGCTATGGCTCTGCACCAACCTTCACGGGGACGAACAATGAACTACACACTTGTTAAACTCTGTCTCTCGGGCCCGCAGTTCCTGAACCCGCTAAGATAGTAAAAAGTCAAAACACAACTAAAACTTTTCAAAGCATACGCAAAAAAGGCCTTGTAACTTCAATCCCCTTTTAAATCAGTAAATGGTGTTTGTTTAATATTTTGGCATGAGTAGACCATTAAATTCTACTGCTTTTCATATTCAGCCCCCACACTTCACATCTAATGATCGTTCATGTGACCTAACTGTAAAGTATGATCAGACAAGAGGGCCAGCAAACATAATGATGTGCTGGACAAGGCCTGGAGGCTAATAGAGCCTTGTACTAAACAGTTACTATTGATTTAGTCTTAGCCTCTAAATGAGTTGTTGTAATAAGATCAATCTTAATTTTATCTGGAGACACTGGGCCTTCTGCAGCTTCGTCAGCGTGAGGCTGGTATGGAAATTTTCTTTGTTCAGAACAAATTTGACACATCGAGCACCGAAGGTTTCACATCTAACGGAACACAACAAATAAATAGCTTTAAATTAGCATAACTTAACCTTTTGCAAATCTTGTAACCACAACTATAAACCACATTTAAACTGATACGATTCGGATTGGAAAGGAGTATCTAATTAAAACAAATTAAACGTGAAGTGCACTCGGAGAGTTGGGACTGTGTGTCCGACCTGTGATTTGGATTTGGTCCATAATTGTAGGGGTTTTTCTTTGGCGCATGCTACACCTTTCCTCCAAGCTCCATGAAAATCCGTCCTGTAGTTTTTTCGTAATCCCGCTGACAAACCAGGCAACCAACCGAACCACATAGAAAAACCTCATTGGCGGAGGAGAGTTGAAATAATTGGATAGGAGAAAATGATTAATTTTTTTTGTTCTCCCTATGATCATCAATTAGAGTTGCGTATAAATAACCGATTACCTCATTGTATAGATGCCCCTGTACTACTGAGCTATATCTGACTGAATCCCAGTCAACCAAGAACAAAAAGAGGGACACCTTAGTCGTACGGCACATTAGGTTGCTACTCTCCAACATGACGGTTTAAATCCACTACAAATATACTCCAAACTATGGTGTGCGTACAGAAAAACTAAATAATTACAGGACACAAGCACACACGTACATATTGTAAACCTATTGCCCATTTCTTTTTTAACTTCAGGTTGGAGTCCAGCCTTGCCTGCGCACTGAGCACCCTGGCCATGGAGGCTGAGATGTTGAGTGGTTTTTTTTTTCCCCCTCAGTAAATACGGCGTGTCACAGGGGTTAAATACCACCTTAAGGAACAATAGAATTGAAAGTGAAGGCAATTAGCAAATCAATAGCTGTTTAGAGCTGGTGGTTTCTAGGGAGTTTAAACATCATCATTCAAGAGGTGGGGTTGGCAGCAATGTTTTTTTTTTTTTTTGTTCACCCCCTCTCTTCTTTCTGAAACTTTTTTATTTGTTACCGCTAATTAGCAATAAAATGCAACCCTCCAAAAGCACTTCAGTGGAAAATGGAACATTGATTTTATTTATGTTTGTATCAAGGCGCTTTATAAAATATTGAGGCCGGTAAAAATGCCGCGAATTGATTTGGACAAACAGGGAGGAAGAGGTTCGACAATCTAAATGATAAAGTAGAGGTGGCTCCAACTAAAACTTTTACATAAAGGCTATAAATCTATCACTTTGAATGCATCAAAGATGAGAATTCTCAAGGAGAGCATTGATTTTTTTAAAGTAATTGCTCCCCTTCACCAATTCATGTAAAAGTAAGCATGTGCAGAGAGAACTCAAAACCTATTGGCTGTGACCAATCTTGACATTAAGAAGCAACATATTGTGGAGTTTTTTTAAGTCCATACGTACACGCGCAGTGTTTAAATAGGCTCCATCAGTTTGGATCAGCAACATCCAACCTAATAATGTGCTGCAGCAAATGTCATAGCTCACGTCTCAAGTACAAAAGGTGTTTTCCTCAAAACATCTACCGCTGTGGCTCTGTTGTGATTTTCAGCCTGTATGATCAGTGCTCTGTACTTTCAAGCAAAGGGACTACAGTGTATAGCTGTCACCAGACATGGTCGAACCTGACAGGCCGGCGGGACATTGCCCGTTAGTGCCGCTCTGTTTGGATGCCGCTGGGTCGACGTTGGGCCGACACATCATCCATCTCAGCCTCCGTGAGCCACCTGAGTGTGCCCCTAACAAGGAGCTGGGGGAATCAGGAGATGGGACGAGGAGATGTAAGGGACGTGGAGAGGGGAAAGGGGTGAAGGAGATGAAGTGTGGAACGGCAAGGGAGGAAAGGACGAAGGAGAAGGGAGGAGGTCAAGAGAAAGTGGAGGAAAAACAGGGGAGGGGAGAGAATCCCAAGCGGAAGAGAAGACAAGTGTTCTTTAAAATAAAAAAAAAATGTATAGGAGTGAGGGGTGGGGGTTGGTGGGGTAAAAATGCGAGCGAATAGGGGCGGGGGGGTGGGAGGAACAAAGGAGCAGGAGGACAAATCCCGGGTCGGCGTGCATGCTTGAGGGGCTGCCATTATATTATAGCTCCCAAAGGCATTGTACCTTCAGAGATGGCAAGGTGACTTTTGTGCTCAGGCAACCGAACAAACCACCTGTCAATAAGTGTTATCACCCACTGGTGGTCTTCACAAGTTGAGGTGATTTGGTCCACCATGGTTTCCCTTTTTTTCTTTTACTTGACATCCATGTTCTTTGCGGCAACGGGTTTATCTTGTTGAGCAATCCAGAAAATGTACGATCGTATCTTTTGTGATCCCTCCGTTTCATCTCAAAACGACGCATGTCACTTTTTTAAATGTGTTGTACAGTAACTACTATTTGTTAAAATGTCCCATTTATATGCCCAGGATATTCTGGGCAACTCCAGGGAAACGCATAACTGTTTGATTCAGTTTACAATTGTTAGACGGCACATATTAAAGAGGAACGTAGAAGTAGTTCTGATGGTACGCTGGTGCATGTCCTAGTGTGCCAGAGTTCTGGTCTTCTGTACATGACGCTGTTGAAAAACATTGATCTCATTTTGTCCAAAAGCAATGATTTGATCAAATACCTACTTTACATCATTGTCTTATTTTACAAAGGATGTTGCAGCGGGTTTAGACGGAAACTGAACAGCCTAACCTTTAATCTAATTATACATAGTTACATGGAGATGCAATGACCCGTAAACTGCAGCTTCCTATTGTCATTGTGTGTGTGTGTGTGTGTGTGTGTGTGTGCTTCTGTTGACAGGTTTGTGTGACCGTGATAGCATTGCAACCATGCAAAACGCAGTCACGCAACCTTTCAGGTGTGTAGTTGAGGTCGAAATGAAGGTCGAGTTTGAAGATGGGCGTCAGAAGCAGGGCGGTAGGAAGCGGGAAAGGGGCCATTGCCGTTTAACCACAGGTTTGTAGCAGCAGTTAGTTTCTTTAATTGCGGTGCATTCCACAAACTTGACATCTTAGATTTCATTTCCTCATCTCACCGGTGCTCGTACCAACATCCCCCACACCACCGCAGGCCATAGCAACGTCTTCCTCTTTTGACCTCTACAACACCAACGTATCTATAAAAGTGAACCTATGAAAGTAAACCAAAGTATATCTTAATAAATCGTTAATCATCCTCTGCAACTCCAGGGCCAAACTAACTCCACTTCAACACTCCCTCCCTGTGATTTGACTCTGGAGTCCAATATTCTCGAGAATCTTCTCTCCACTCTCCTTTAAAAACACTCTGCCCGAACCCGGAGTCACTAAAAAGCCCTTCCACTATCATTAATTAATGCGGAGTTGATTAGTTTTCCCCACTTGCCGCTTCACAGCCCGGTTGACTTTTTTTCCGCACACTTATAAAATAGAGAGAAGCCGCGTTGCGGTGCTGAAATGTGGTCGATCACTGCTGGAAATTAAAGTCCATTGAAAAGTGGACTGAGTGGGTTCAGTGGTGCGTGGGGAAGGCAAGCCTGAAGGGTGTGTACGTGTGCATCCGTGAGCATGTCGTAGGAGAGAAAAAAATAAGGAGAGTTGTGTGTCGACGCAGCAAGTATCCACACGGATAGAGAGGAGGGATGTAATAAAAGCAACATCTGTGCGATGTAATACAATTAAATAGCTGTGCTACAAGCTTATAACGTTCAATTGTTATTGTGACTGTCATAGGAATGTGGAATCAACTCTGTTCTTTTCTCCCAATACAGTTTCTGCTCTCATAACAACTGATTATAAAGCTTCACAAAGGTTTGGATCACGTTAAATTGCGAAGGTGTTGCTTTTATTGTGTTTAAAGCCTGCAGATAGCTCTCGTCTATGAATTGTACTTTTTTTTTTTTGCGTTTCTTTTTCCAGAATTTTCTGCGAGGGACTGGAGGAAAGGTGAGCGAAACGAGTGAGCGGGAGAAGGAGGTGGGAGATCTCATAGTAAACTCACTGCCTGGAGCTCATTAAAAGTGTCTCTGGGAGAGCTTCTGAGGCAGCAGCAGAGTTGGACTCGGTCTAGCCCTTGTCCTCCCGGCTCAATACTAAACAGCCTAATTAGACTTAGATTCTCCTGAGCTCCCTAATGATAGCGCCTCACAAAGACAACATAAGGAAATGCAGAATGTCATCGGGAGCCTCGTCTGACGCTCTGGTTACGCTCGCTCCCTCTCCCTCGCTCACATCAATAACGCCAGTTTATTCACTTGTTTCTTTTGCCGCAGTGTAATTGTGATTGTGTTCAGAGGGTTGAGCAGTTGTTAACTGTTAACACTTGTTGTTTTGTGCCGATTTAATGCTCGGCAAATTGACTATACAGCCACGGGAAAATGCAGCGTGACAAATAACTTCAGAGTCCGATTCAGAAGTCCAAACATTTTCTAACTAATGCAGCCTTAACCCCTTAAAGTGCTGTGCTGCTGTTGTGTTCATCCTCGTTATTCACTGGCTCATATTTACTCCCCGTCTTAGAGCGGATCATTTAAGCTTCTCTGAAATACGATCAGTTAACATGTTCCGGGACACTTTTACACGATTACTTGGAATTTTGTCCTCTATGTCAACACACCACACACACGTGTGTTTGTGGACGGGAGAGTGTCCGTGTTTTAGGGACATAAGAACCACGTTGAACCAAAGAAAATGGTAATGTGAAATGATAAAATCCTTGAAAATTAGCCTTTGTTTGTCATTTTGGTGATTACATTTATTTCCATTTTGAGTTTCGGCACTACACTTCCCATTATGCTTTGGGTGACGCTAACAGGTAATACAATGTTGAAATAGTCTGCGTCCGAAATTATTTAGTGCACTACATCCACCATCTGCTATTAGTATGAGAGGGAAATATTTGCAATGTGTACGTAGTGCCGCGAAGAAACGCACAACATGGTTGGATTACACATCACATGAACTGTGGCTCTTTCTTTTAGCCTATATTTGCTTAAAATGTTGGTGAATTAAACCATAGAAAGTCAGGTTGCATTAGCAGTTCTGGTTTGCATCTGAACTGGGGATTTATAGGCAACAACAACAACATAACTTTTGATACTTATGAAAAGAAAATAAGATGATTGCGAGGTAAGATTGGAAATTATTTAAGTCTATCTGAAGTAAAGTTATCTTTTTTTTAATGATATCCAAGCAGATTTAAGGATGTTTATTGTCAAAGAACATCAATGTAAACTATAGGAACTCCAGCAGTATGTGTATGATATGGGAGTTATGAATAGGGTTGCATCTAACAATCATTTTGATTATATATTAATCTCATGATTACCTTTCAGATTAAACGATTAGTTGTTTAGTATGTGAAATTCTGAAAAAATATCCATCACATCTACTGAGAGCCTAAGATGGCATCTGAAAATGTCTTGTTTTGTTCTACAAGCAGAAAAAAACCCCAAAGATATTCAAGGGACTGAGATATGACAAAGAAAAGCAGCAAATCCTCTAATTTGAGAAGCTGGAACCAGAGAACTGTGTCCCCGTTCTAACTTGAAAGAGGACTTAAAAGATTAATCGATTATGAAAATAGTTGATGAGTAGATAACATAATGGATGAATCCGCTGAGTATTTCAGCTCCAGTTATGAGAAGGTGAGGGATGTTAAAGCTGTTGAACAGGTGCTGAGGATTAGTTCTGCCCGCTGTCTGTTCATGTGAGCGAGTGTGAGTTTGCAGGATTTTTGCAAGACGATTATTTGAGGGATTTGAAGTGACCATCTGTATCTTTAAAAAAGGAGATCTTGTGAGCGTGCCGTTGCGTATCCACATTACACTTCTCACAGGTCAGCTGCAGTTTATTCTGTCCAGAAATGTGACTTTTGTCTTTGTACTATCAACTGTCGATACAGTTGGAGTTTCCGCAACTGTTTTCCATTATGTACTGCCTCCGTCTAGTGCTTCTATTTTTGTAAATAAGCCTTACATGAAAATGTCAAACGTGCCTCTCTATTATCTAATTACTGAAGTTTTTTTTTTTTTTTTTTTTTTTAGATGAACCACTCCTACATGGAACAAAACATGCGACACGAGTGCAGAAACAAATAATGCAGGCAGAGGAAGTGAATCACTGAGGAGAAGAAGAGGGCAGCAACAAACGGAGACGGTTTTCAATATTTTTTCCCTTTGTCCTTATCTGACTGGCAGTAACCCTCTTCATGCTCCGCAGCTGCGAGGAAGAACTGAAACACTGAAAGACGAGGAGAGGAGATGAGGAGATGAAGAGGAGAGGGGTGCGGGGGGTTGAGGAGGAGAGCAGAAAATTGAACGATCAGCTAACCGGCTTTGTTGAAACAAAGCTTGCTGGGGGCATCAAAGGCGATGGGGGGAGGGGGGGAGAGGGGGGGGGACTATGAGCAAGGGGTGCACAAACAGACAATAAACACTGTATCCCCGAAGGGAAAAACAGGGAAATGTGGATGTGACAAGAGTTCCGATACCTCGCCCTTACTCCCCAGCTATCATGTAGTCACAATGAACACACACTGTGCTCTCACAGTTGCATCAACAATTTACATATATATACACAGTATATATATATATATATATATATATATATATATATAACATATGGTACATGTAAACACGTGTATTCGTATCAGCGCAGACCATTATCATACCGGGGCCCGGCCCTCTGCAGGCTCTCTCTGACATGCAGGATTACAGTGATTTGCTGTGATTAAGCAGCCGCCAGTTAAGTTCAAGCAGGTTTTTGTAATAGTTTAATTCATGGGCAAGGAGACGGGCTTAAATGAGATTGTAGAGTGCGGTCGATTAAGCTCATTAGGCGTTTTGAAGAGGGCAGCCTTTCTCGCATCCTTCTTTTCCTGCAATCAGATCCAGGATGAAAATGGGAATTAATTAGGAAGAGAGGCTCCTGCTGCCCTGTCCCAATGTGTTATAGACTGTGTGTGTGTGTGTGTGTGTGTGTGTGTGTGTGTGTGGCCGCCAGACTCACTGCTTTATCCGTCTGCGGCCTTGCATTAATCCACATTTATACCTGGGTATAATTTGGGTCCACACACAAATACAAAAATGTTTTTAAAGTGAAATTATGCAGCTTTTCACTAGGGCTGCTGCTAATGATTGATTTATCAGTGCAAAAACTCAAAGACAGTCAGTTTAAGATGATAAAAAAATATATAAATAAAGCAGAAATTGTCCATATTTGAGAGGACTTCACTGTCATTTTTGAAAGAATAATACTTTGTTTAATCTATTATCAAACATTCTGATTAAAAATACAAAAATGAGCTTTGAAATTGAGTGTTGACTTGACCTTAATTAGCAGGAATTAAGGTAATGGCAGCACTGTACTACATGCATTAAAGCAATAGCGAACATCCAACTTTATAACCTTGCAGATCAACGTGGCATTGAAAAGAAGTGAAACAGCAAGAATGTCAGCGATGCAGAAACTGACCTGAAACTTGCAGCTGAGTAATTGTTCGGGCACTGGGAGGCAAAAGGTGACCTGGCTCAGGCCCACGTGTGGATGGGCTAGATTTGGCGAGGTCTTCAAAGTGCAGACCTGGGCTGAATTGGGATGCGAAACAGCTGCAGTTATTTAACCTCCAGGCACCTCTCAGCCATTGTCGACTCTCCGGATTGGACCAGGGTACATGGACCTGTTCTGCTGCATCATTCATCAGCTCGGATTCTGGCTACCAGCTGTGCCAGATTTAGGCTGCTGTTGGGAGACGCCATTTTTGGCTTGGCCTAGCTGGGAAATCGCATGATACTCTGCAACAGAGGCTCTGGGACCGTCCGCCCACTTATATTTAAGAAGTTACAAGAGACTGAAACAGGTCAGTAAAAAAGCTTTGCAGCCAACAGGAGGAACACGACGTCTACCCCTGGGGAAGCCAGTGGTGTGTTCTTCCAAATTGTTGTGGCACCAATGGAAATGACGATCCCTCTGCCATTATTCAAGCTGGGGCGAGCCAACATCATGCCAAGCGCTGGCACTGCTCATTGCCCAAAGGGCTCAAAGGTAAAGCCCTGTTCAAACTGTGTATTGACCATTAGGGAAACTGCACACTCCCCCCACTACTCAATTCCATTCCCGCCAGGGTCAGTTGGGATGTTTCTCTGCGCATAATAATATTCACAACCGTGGCCTTTTTTTATGCTGTGAAAAAGCTTATGTGTTGGACTATTTCTCTCCGCAAGAGAGCAAAGTGTAATTGACAAAATGTAAAAAAACAACAACAAAAAAAAAAAACAGGTATGCATTCAAAGTGGTTTGAGTCCAGATCTATTAGCTTTGTATTCAACAACAAATGAGAACTACTATGAGTTTTAAGAACAAACAAACGCGCAAATGTCCCTCCAAACCTTTAAACACACAGCCCAGTATTTGTGGAATAACGTTCATATTAGACAACCTCAAACGCCAACCTAAAGATTTGGCAATGTTCGGAGCCAGTGCAGGAAATAGTGTGCCTTATTTTCAGGCTCAAAGCATCTCTTCGTTACACGTTACGCCATAAGGAGAGGCGGTGCTCTGGAAGTGTAAACAGAAGCCATTTAGAGATTTGGTATTCTCTTTGTCTTTGACTGGCCTGCCACAGCCACTTTTATGTGGTTTAATGTTTACATTCACAACCCTCTGAGAGTTTCCCAGATGAAGACAAATGATATTCAATGTTATTAATTATTCAGCGTGGACTCATAGAGGATAGTTTACAGTGATAAATACATAATTAAAGAAGAGACGATCTCTGTGAGAAGCCTCTTTTCAGAGGGTTGTTGCGGACGTGCCGCTACTTCGGTGCACGGTCACTGCAGATTGACAGGAACGACGACAACATGGCAAGCACTCGGTACGCTTCTCCATCTGAATCTATCCACTTTGAAGTGAGAGCTCTTTTTGGTCAATAGAGGAGCTCTAGGCTCCAGCAGCAACAACTGCAGTAACAGCACTTGTTATTGTTTATATTGTCCGGTGTGAAACTCAAGTATTAGTAATGTATTTTTTATATTTTTCTGTTTTTGTTTACCCCTTTAGTCATTACAAACGCATGCTGTGCTGCCAAAAAAAACTATTCAAATCATTGGACATCCCAAAGTTTCCAAAGATACCAAATACTCGAGGACGGATTTTTGGAAAATATGTATAAAATGCAAAAAGGCCATTTGATGGACTGGTGCTGTCATAAAAAATATGGATTGTTATCAAATAGCTAAAATATGCTGCCAGGCAGTACCAAAGAGGAAATGGCAAAGGTACCTAATTGGTCAGAACCATAATACACATAAGTTTATTATTTGAACATCATTCATTCATTCATTCGTGTAATATAAGGCAATGTCAGCTTGCTTACTGTCAAATCCACTGATGGCGACGATGAGTTCAGTACGCGTATGTTTACATGGCTCTGAAGATTGGGCATACGCCGCTAAAGTTATGTACAAGTGTATGACAGTTGTGTGTAACAGGGTAACACTGGCACACTAACGGAGGAATAAGCCATATATTCGCAGGGTTTTCTGGGTAAAGCGCCTGCTGTTCCACCAGATGTGTGACCGTTGCAATTTCCTCGAAGGACCAAGTTGGCAAGCAGGCTCCAATGCTGAGATTATTATGTATGTATGCAATGCATTTCCATTTTCTTCCTTTAAATTGGACGTGTTGTTTTTCCTACCACCTACCACCTGCAAGCCAGGCGGCCTGTGCCCCGGCCAGATCACACACACTTATTCTCGCTCTGTCTCTATGAACAACAACTAAGACTTTGCCATTGTCACGTCACAAATAATGCATGAATAAATAAGAAATCAAGAAAAGGCATGTTGAGCGCCGGTACGGCTGCATAAGAATCCGAATCTCATTCAAATTGAGAAAGGATATAAGAATATAATAAAATATAAACAATCAAATAACACCCAGATTCTAATAACATACTTCCCTGTAATTTCAGCAAAAGTCATACTATTCCGGTAATATTGAAATATATATCATGGAACTTCATGTCATGAAGTTCAACTGTAAAACTGCAGTTCTTATGTCAGACAAATGTTATGTCAGCCGTCATTCAGCATGTGCATTATTCTTTGAGCCATAACGCTGTTTGATTAAAGTCCACAGCCCCACAGTGCCTTTAACTCTGCCTCCTTAGCAACGACACTGCCGCCTCCGATATTACTAAGTTTACATTCATCATCACAATTAAATACATAAACCTTTGTATAGCCACTTTGTGTAACCACGTCTCAGTGAACATCTTGTGCATTTATTTGGCAGCTGTGCAACACAGACCCCACTTTAACATTACATTACCTCCACACTGTGAATTTATTAGAGCATTTATCACTGGTAATGAATGAAAATAATCGAGGTAACTGACGGTCTTGATTGTTTTATCGTTCAGTTAACATCAAATGGGAATAATTGGCTTAAATAGCTCGGATGAGATGTTTCACAAGTGTTTTAAAGGGCATCAATCATAGCCGAGCCTCTACTTTTATCCTGTTTTTGAAGCCAAACCGCCTGTTTTGGCACACACGCACGCACGCACACACACACACACACACACACACACACGTTTCCATGATCAAATCCCAAACTGTAACCTCGGGGTCTGAAAAGTGAAGCCCATGCGGAAGTGCGTCCTCTCTGATATCTAGCAGAGGGTGACTCCACTGGTTGCAAAAGGAAGTCTGATTTTATAGAAGTCTATAAAACAAAAATGACCCTCCTTCTCACTTGATTTATTACCTCATTAAACATTTTCCTGATCAGTTTATGGTCTCAATCTGTAGTTTCAAGTCTACTTCAATACGGCGTGATGTTCATTTTGTAATTTATGGCCCCATTTAGAGTAAAACAGACGATAAAGCAGGGTACGCTTTAGGGCGGGGCTACCTCGTGATCGACAGGGTTGCTACCGAGGCGTTGTCCGTTTTTCGGTGTTGTCCGTGTATTTCTGTTTACTTTAACCCTTTCACAGCGTGTTCATGAAAGTTAATCGTAACATTCTGGTGGCCTTAAAATGTCTCGTTCAGTGTCCGGTTGTACTTAAGAGCTCCACCCTCTCGGGTCACTTCTGGTTCCAAAAAAACAAGATGGGGACGGCCAACATGTCGAACTCCAGGCTTCAAAAATGGTAGTCCACACACCAATGAGTGACAAGGCGTACTTCTGATATACAGTCTATGCCAAGTCCACATACTAAAATGGCAAAGTAGGTCATTTGTCAGTGCCCTCCAATAGTATGTTTTCTACCTGCAGTTTGGATTGTTGTTCCCTATATACACACCATTAATTATTTATTGTAATATCTGTGTTATTGTTCACTAATGTAAACAATATATAATTTACCAGATAAGTATTGAAGTCTCTGCCCTCTAGGCCATTCTAAGGTGCATCAGAGAACACTAGACAGCAACACATCAACACAATCCTCCGAGTCTTTCTGATTCCTCTCACCATCAATGGATGAAACGGATAAATCATTCAGTGCTAGAAGAAAAAAAAAACAGTAGCTCTTCAAAAGAGTTGTTAGAAACTTCATCAGTTTATTACTTATGAACGCTGATGCTTGTAATGTATTATTTATTCAGCAAACCCATTTCAAATGCAGCGCTGTTTACAGTATTTCTTTACAAGTCGTTCAAAAAGGTATAAAGATGTGCTCCGAGCTAGAATAAGCATTTCATCATAGAACGCCTTTTTAGAGTTTTCCCTCTACAATAAGAAGCAATTCAGACAGAAAGATCTTTTGTGAGCTGACGCTGGGCTTACCTGGCGTTCTGCATTACAGTAGAAATAGTAAGCTGTGCTCTTTCTCAAATGAGGATGAGGAAACCGGCCTATACCGGCTTCACACCATAAATGACTGAAGTACGTTTGCCCTTGATCTTCAAGCCTCTTCACTCGCTCCACTACTTCCCTTGTTGCTTTTTGTTCGTCGAAGTACATAAGACATACTTTCCATAATTGTTTTCGTTTCTTTTGTGCACGTCCATGGTGTAAAATGTTGGCAATTCTTTTTATTATCGGTGCACGCTGTATGTAGAAGATATAAATGTAGAGGAGTTTAAGTACGTGATAACACCTACCTGTGCATACAGTATGATTGACAGCAAAAGTTGCACATTTGTGTTTTTTTGTAAAATGTTCCGTTTCTGTTTTTTGCCAAAAATAACTAAATTAAGACAGAAAGGTCTTTCTCAATAACACATCCCTGGGTTATTATATTATCTGTAATTGTCCACCTTAAAAGGGGTTCGAGTCACTGTAACCGTAGTCCTACTAAATGACTAGTGCAAAAAAAGTCCTATTTTATCTCTCCATCTGTCTCCCTCTATATCTCCCACTCCTCCCCCGACTCTCCTTATTTTACTTCTTTCTCTGCTCTCGATCGGCCCGGCCGCAAGGTGCCTCCCTTTGGCATCCGTGGTAGACTCGAGGGTCAGCGCGATGTGGCTTGTACCTGATTAAAAAATATAAAATAACTCGGAACCTCTCTGATGCTCCAGCTGCTGGAGCAGAGCGAGGCAGAGCTGCCGGTGGACACGGTCACATTATAATTACCTCTAATTAACTTGTCTGAAAAACAAGACACATATCACACATTCGCACACAGGCACATAGATTTGTGCTCCACAGCATGTAATCATGCTGCAAACATCATAATAGGTTTTTGGTATGAAAACACCATAATGATAGAGTCCTGGCGATTATTTTTTCTCCTGTCCTTTCTTCTGATGCCCCCCCCCCCTCCCTGAACTTAGGTCTCTCGTAAGACTTGTGGGACTTGTATTGAATGGTATGATTTCATATTGAGATGGGTACAATGTACAATGATTGTCTGTGTGTGTGTGTGTGTGTGTGTGTGGAGGGAAACAAAAAGCCTCACAAGAGTATGTTACAATAAAAGCACACGAGACCCTGGTGTAGGTCTCCGTCTCTCTTCTTATTCCTGTTCCTACTCACTCACACAAATGCAAACACACTTAGGCAGACACCGCAAGAAAAACTCACACTGAGAACTTGAATACACACAGACACACACACAATCGAGCCAATGGCTCTGGTAAATCAGCCTATTTGCACATGCTAATACTATTCTGCCTTTTTCCCCATTAGAACTTCCTCCAGGCTGTGGATTAAACCGCTGCCACTATTGACGTTATTTACCATAAAGGCTGCTAGTTGTGGTGTAGTAAATTATATATACATACATACATACATACATACATACATACATACATACATATATATACACACACTGTATATATATATATACACACCACAGCCTGGATTTGGAATTTCATAATGAATTAAAAAAAAAACTAGAAGAAATATTAGCATGTGTCCACACAGATAAATGTAGACGCAAACCAGCGAAGAGTCAGGAATACACACACGAACACGCTCCAACACAAGCTAATGACATATCCATACTATAGTATGTCTACACACACGCGCGCACACTGTGACACACACACACACACATCTCGCGAATGGAATCAAACCAAGGAAATCAAACCAGTTTTGAAGTCATCTTACCCTGGGGCTGTTGCCCTGGCAACCTTGTCTTTGAGGAAGAAAATTCCTGCCAAGGATCCATAAACAGGGTGGAAAATCCCTCGGAGCAAAATCAATGCAACATCTATGTTGTTCCGTATTAAAACAACACCGTTAAAAACATTTCTGGTGTTCAGTGTGAAGTTGTGAATTAGGGAAATAATTGAGAGCAGTCTGGAGAATGTGTCGTATTTGTTGTTGGGGGAAGAAGAAGAAAAAAAACATACAGCATTGTTTTAACTTCAAATTGAAAGAATACGTGCTCCTCCATGTGTTTGGAGAAACCTACGATGCCAGTCGATACACTCAAAACTGCAGTGGCTGTCAAGGACGAACAAGGATGTTTTTTTTATAACTTCTAGACTAGTCGACATTGATTTTTTTTTTTACCCCGAACGCAACAACACAACACTTCCATGGATCGTACGTGATAATTAGCCAGTTCCTCTCTTTCAATTTGTCTCATTTAATGTGCTAAAACACGAACTGTGATGGTCCTCTGCTAAATTTCCCAGAGATCATTGTAATCAGTTAGTCATAGATTGTGTGTGTGTGTGTGTGTGTGTGTGTACAGATCAACTTTGTAGAGCTGGACCCGAGTATTTGACTATTCGTTCGTTGGGTAGGTATTCAGATTACATTTTTTGGATATTTTGATATTTCTTGTGGGCTATCAATAAAGGAGAACTGCAAAATACATTTAGACAGAACATTCTTGTCCTATTTTTATATTTTTCATTGAACTGTAAAAATGCGGGAATATATAGCATTCCATCTTGCTCATCTAGAAATGCTGGCATGAATTAATATTTCATTATGAAGTAGACAGACAAATAGGATTAAAGCTAAAACAATTCAATCAAAACACAGTCTACAGTTTAATTGCTCATTAAAAGAGCAGGAGTAACTTTGTTAGCATTTCAGAGTAAAAAAAAATAAAAAGTAAGTTAAACATTATTATGAAACTATACATTCAGGCGCACGGCTGGTTCTGTCACAGTTATCGACATAAAGCTGAAAAAGAAAATGCTCAAACTAAATACAGAGCAAAGAGAAATAATGGAAAGTGAAATTGAAATAATAAATAAGTAAATGAAATGAATATAAGCTGTTTGATAAAACAGAAGTATCAAACGTACAATGACAAAAAGACATAATGTTAACTGGCTGTACCAATGCTGTGCTGCTGAGATGACACACTGTCACTGTCAAACTACAAAAGGTACAAGAATTAAGATTTTAAGTAAATAAGATTTATGATTTTCATTTAAATAAATGTCTGCTAAGTCACTATCTATCGCCGAATGAGGTGACACAATGGTGACTGAGCCTATGGCCACTCATGAAGGCCCTTACATTTGCAGTATTACAAAGTCATGTTATGCAACTAGAGCTAATAGATGTCTGTCAATGGGAGGATTTAGGAAACGTGAGTAACGGATATTTCATTCTGAAAAGGACTGTTTACTGGTTTCTATGGGCCGACTTTTGCGTCTTTATTATTTAATCAAAAAAATGTATTTGAGAGCAAAACTGTAATGAACAATGCAATCAAATATTTATAAGTAAGTAATATAAGTAAAAATCTTTTAAATGCATCAATGCCAATCAAAAAGTTTTGTTTGAAAATCCAAAACGTTTTGCTACTACTGAGAAGAAAGTCGGTTGCCAAGCTGTCACGTCACATCTTTCAGCTTAAGTCCCGCCCACAAGACTCAGCTCAACAGCAAACACGACTCCTGGATTCGCAAACCAAACTTGTATCGCATTAATACATTCAGAATCATAAATGTATTTTACTTGCAGTAAAACACTTTTTGATTGCATAATAAAAGACACCATGTGACCCCATAGTTTCCCTGCTAATTGCTTTCGAATAATTTCACAATATACATCGTCACTCGATCCACAGTTTGTATGAAAATATTGATTAATGCTCCTGGGTAATTAGCAAATGCACAAATGATCATACCACGAGTGTGATGCAACTGCATCTGCACGCTCTCATTACCACTCCTCACGATCTGACCGTCTCTTTTCTCTCCCTCATCACTGTGAGCAACATTCAGATGTTTTGATGCGGAGTTCAACAGTAATAACAGTGTTAGTGAGAGATGAGAGGAAACGAGAGGAAGAAGAAGAAATAGAGAAAGAAAAGAGTGTCGTGGGAGTTACCTGCCTGTGCCTTCTTCTGATGGATGGCCTTGCCTGCAGCCCTTCCACTTTTAACACTCTGCTTTAAAGAGCTGGTGTCTGACGTGAACAAACACACACACACACACACACACACACACACACACGTATAGTTTGAACTACATCTTTTGTATCTTTTGATGTATTTGTGTCCCCTGAACACACTTCTGCAGAAAGCCAACTCTGCTCTTTTCCCATTCTCCACACAAACACACGCGCACGCACACGCACACGCACACACACGCACACGCACACACACACAGCTTGTCTTCTATATTGTACCATGCACTCGTCTTTAATATCATGACATTCAGAGGTAATATGACAGCCTCGTCAAAGCTGAGCGCATGTACCTCAATATTCATCTCACTCCACACACACTCACACTCCTCTCACGGTAAAAAGCTGTATTTTAGAATCAGCACTAAGCCCAGAATTATTGTCAGCACTGCTTTCGCGTCACTACGCTTCTCTATTCATGCCTTTTGTGCTGGTAGCTGGGTACTAAAGCTGCCACCAAAGTCCCGACTCGGAGTTATAAACGTGACCATTTTAGGCCCGGCAATGCAAACCCTAACCCCAAACACTATTCACTCTAAAAGAAGGCGCGCACAAAGAGAAGTTTCTTTCTGCCTATTCCTCTTCAGCAGGGAAATCCCCAAGTGTACACAACAGATGGCAGCGATTGGCTTTTTTTCTCAGCTCCCACCCAAATCACGGGCTTGGTGTGTTTGTGTGCGTGCGCGAGTGTGTTTACACGTGGGTGAAACATGGGGATGGAGGGCAGGAAAAAAGGTGGCATCGCCTCCCATGCGGGACTGTGATAAGGCATTGTGGGCCGCGGCGCAGGGCCCTCCCTCCGTTCTGTCCCGTCTAGCACCCCACCTGCCTGGTCCGAGCGTCCATCTGCCAATCGCACATGAGCCCACTCTATCCAGCGCCACGGCTTTAACAATAGATGACACTGTTTTAGCGCAGCGATTAGCACTTTGTTCTATTTTACACAAAGAAACGCCGGATCGGAGGACAGACAATGGCGCGTTGGCTGCGCAGTACTCGGACAACGTTGCCATATTCCAATCAGAAGTGATTATTTCCTTTTAAAAGTAAGCTCTGCTGCTCAAGTTATCCACGGCAGATGGAAAGTTTTGGCATTTTGATAAAGAACAGAAGTTCTGTGGTGAACAAAGACTTATTATATGAACACATTTTGTTCGGCACAATCACATCACAGACTTCACACATTAACAGACTGCAAGACTGACAGACTGACTTTCAAAAGCTTGTACTGCTTTAAAATTCATAGTTGGAATGTTCACTTGTACTGCACTACAAAACTGAACCACAGATATTAGTTTCTGAAAATCTGGCTCAAGTATGTTAATGCTATATATATATATATATATATATATATATGTATAAACTGACACTCCTATACTACTGTTAGGAAGTTCAATTCAAATCAGTTCTGTGTGATGTGATGCCTTTACACAATTTGAAATGCATGGTGTAATAATGGGAAATACGATCCTGTTTAGGCTGTAAGGGCCCTGGGGTCTGAGGGGTCAGACAGACACAACTTTTCTGTATAATCTATTCGCACTCTACATCAGCCTGCATGCATTGACCTCGTCAGCTGACGATAGTGGTGGGCGGACGCCTCGAGAGTCTTGTTTGCACCGGGCAGATGACCTTGCGCTGTCTCCAATCAGATACAGTAAGAACACAAAGTCTCCAGGCGATGGGAGCTGTCACACTTCATAAAAAGAGACGCTGAATAAAAATAACGGACAAGAGAGAAAGAAAAAAGTATTTTGTCAAGTGGCGGTGTAGCCTCCACGTTGACTTCTACTGTCTGAATATCGAACAGTGTATGAATAAACCTTCCCCACTAAATAAACTAATGCATACAATAAATAAACAGTCTGAGTTGCTTAAGTTCATGTTCTCACTTTGGCTGAAAAAACTTTAAAAAAATTTTATACATTTTTTTTTTTTTTTTTTCATGAAGTGTTAGGATATGTGGGTGGAACAATAATGTGTGTTGTTGACCTGTTTTAACACTTCAACAGAAACCGTGCTCGACTTAATAGTTATCCAGAAACTTGCATAATTGCAAAACTTATCGACTGCAAAAACATCGATAAAAAAACAAGTCTTAAGTCAGTTACGTAGCTGTTCTAGTAGGCGTTCCTTTAGCACAGCACTTTGGAAATCGGCACGCACAAGTAGCACAAGTAGCACAAGTAGCATAACTAGCTCGCGTCCTTTCAGCTCATTGTGCCACTGCTGTATGTACGTTACATCTCTTAAGCCCCATTCGGACTGGATTGATTTCTCCAGGGGAAGTGAGGTGATTTTACCGTTTCCTGCGCTGGTCGGTGATGTTAATCCCGTCCGCAGCGCTTATTTGGGTCCTTTTTGACTCCCACTCCAGCAAAAATAACAGCAGCAGTTACCTACTGTTGTTCTGTGAACCGACTGGTCCTCTTGTAATATAAATCCTGTACAGAGCGACGTCCTTGTTTTTTTTTAAAAAGTGGATCTCTGGGGGGTTTTTTTCCTCGTGAAGAGCTGCCTTTCCTTCAAATTTTTTCTTTGTATTTATCAGCTCAATGTGGAATATAAGCCTATTTGTGAACCAATATGATGAGAGAAAAAAAATGAAAGTCATCGGGAGAGCAAGACCCTCATCAAATGTGCTGTTGTGATGTCAGCTACAAGGGAAATACTGCAATTCTCAAATGAGCTCCATGTTTTAGCCCATATTTGTTGACATTTAGCCAAATTGGCTCCATTAAAAGTATGCTGACTTGGCTTTCAGCCGTCGCTGTTTCACTGAGCTCATGGATGTACAGACGATTATCACTGGGTTACTTTGCCACCGGCGAAAACTTTAAAAATGTGATGATTCTCAGGCCAGTTATGAAACATGTGTCTTCTATGATTTCTAAGTGGATTCATTGACATTTATGTAAATTGGACATCTGAGATAAAGATATCCTCGGGAAGTGTACGTCACACTGAATGATATCAATACGTCTTTAATGCCTGCGTGTTGAGAGTTGACTCCGAGAAGTGTACGATTTTTTGACAGCTGTTGACTTTGTTCTGCTATATGTCCATTACAGACATTATCCTGTCATTTCCTGTCGGGCAAAAATTGCAATATGCACAAATTAATCCCGTCCGTATGACATTAGCCAGTATTTTGGTCAGGAGTCCCTCCAAGACTTCCAACGTTTGCATATTTTTGTACCTGATGCATGCTACATTTTTGATTTCCTAGTTCACTTAGTCACTCTTTTTTGTTATTTCAGAAATGATTCCTAAAAATAGAATACTTTCCTGATTTAAATAAATGTTACCTCCAAAATCTCTCAAAAACTTTTAAAGATTTTGTTATTTCAGCCAGTGATACTCTCCTCAGAGCAGATAGAGATATTTAATGCTCCAGGATGTGAATCAGATGGGGAGGGATACGTGTCAAACCAACATAATCTTTCTATATTTACAGCCACGGCTCCCATCTCTCTCACTGTGTGTTTACCTTGGCAGCGGCTGTTCTCGGATCAGCTCTGTGTTGCCTTGGCCTCTGCCCCTTCTCTCTACGCTGCCCACTCAGGTTGCATTTGCTGCCAGCCAAGCAGGCCTGTACCAGTGGCAGACAGAGAGACAGAATGAGGGGTGGATGGAGAGGGAGGGCAGAGAAAGCGAAGAACATCGGGGAAGAAAAAGTTCTCTCTTTTTTCTCAAACTTTTGTTAGGAGCTGAAGTTATTGGCAACTGCATGGTAGCAGCACAGCTTATCCAACTGTAGCTGCCGTCATGCCAAGATCGGCAAACTTTTAAAAGGAAAAAAAATAACATTCCCATCATCATGAAGCCAGTAAATATCCTTGAATAAACAGCTGTATGACACAAAACATCTGCTGGAGAAATGAAAGTCTTTTAAAGACTTGATTTGTATTGGTTAAGATGTTTTAGTTTTTTTTTCTTGGGTGGCAACCGCTGTTGGTTCTTATTTCCCGCTGCGTGAAATATGAACCACTAAGTATCAGGATCTATCACAGTTGAGGCAACGGGGGACGACCCAGACGCAGATGACAGGAGGTAAGTTAACAAAAAGAGAGCTTTATTATGAAAAGCTTACAAAAACAACTAACTACAAACAAACAAACAGGCAAAAGCAAAAACTGAAAACGCAAGGAAACGTGGGGATGAAAGATATAGGAGTCAAATACAATGAACCGACAAGGAACAATGAAACCAGACCAGAATAAACACACACAGACACTAATGACAGACGAGACGCAGCTGCAGAGGGCAGGTAACGACACGAGGGGGGCAGGGTGATTACACACAGACAGGAAGTAAAACTACACAAGACACAAGGGGGAAAGAACTTTACAAAATAAAACAGGAAGTGGGGAAAACACAAAGACCATGACACTACAAGTATCTCATGGGCCAAGGAAGAAAAACATTCAAATTAGGAGCGGATCCAAATCACGAGGCGGATACACACATTGTTTTTCACTGATGGGAACAGCCTTGGCAGAGCGTAATCCATATCCATCGCTCTTCATCCGGGCAAAAAAATTAAAACTGATTGTTTTGAGTTTCCAGAAAAGGATCTATATTATTTAATTTCCATATGCACGGTATCAATTGTATTGATCTTACATTTCTCATATAGAGCTACATATTTGTCAGGTTTAGTATATCTATCAGTTCCATGAGAGTAATTCGAATTGAAGTTCATTTTATTTCGTCTATACAGCACAAAATCCCAACATCTATTCTTAGACCCTTACATTTCTTCAAAGATTATGACGCAACAATATTTGCAGAACTTTACCTGGGTTTGAGACGCAAAATGTAACAATACGTTAATAGCAGGGTAGCAAAAAAACAAAACAATTTAAGAGTCAAATGTTATACAATATGCGTCAATGTTTGGAATTCTTAAAACTTTTTTCGTACATAAACTAAAGTTTTATTAGGATCAAATTTGTTCGCGACAGAATCGACACCAAGATATGTATCGAGAGGGACATTTCATTAAAAAAAAAAATTATGATTTGTGTTGACGATGACAAACTAAGTAGTGGAGCGACATTGTTTCTAAATGACCACAAACAAATATTTGGTACTTCAGCAATTGTAAGTAAATTATAAGCTATTGGCCGATTTATCGTTCGGGCTCTAATAACAAGTGACTTATTATGTCATTTTCTTAAACACAGGGATCTTGTCTTTTTCGGCCCGACGCAAAAGCATGACTTTGTTCCAGCTGATGAGCATCAGCTCATTAGTCTGAGCAAAGAATTGGCTTCTGCCTCAGTAAGATAGCGTTAATAAGCAGGCTTAAGCGAAGCGACTGAGATTAGCAAAAAATGTGCCACTAACAATTGTCACTGTCACAAGGTGTCGTTTCTCATCGTGATTGGTTGCCAACCGTCAAAAAAGGCGGGACTGACTTCATATGAGCCGCCCTGAGGGAAGACGCCAGAGATGAGAGGAGAGCGAGAGTAGAGAGATGCTAAAAAAGACCAATAACGTTTATTATTTTATTTATGTATTTGTCTTTCTCTGTATTGTTGTCTGTGATGACCAGAGCTGGAGGACAGTTCAACTACAACACACACACACACACACACACACACACACACACACACACACTTGACATTGGAGACTAGGGAGCATTCTCATATTCATAAGAATGAAATATGAATGAGTGCTGCACACATGAATACTACGGTGCAGTTACACATTCAAATAAATTAAACATTCATATTTACATTTGCAACAAAGTGGATATTGCAATTCCACCAGCGTTGAATATTGTATAAAGAGCTTTTTTTTTTTTTTTGTTCAGGCACACATCGATTCTGTTTGAATACGATGGAGGCTGCAACGTTTCTAACAAAGGCCTTGAAATATTTTAAAATCCTTATAATGTGAGAATGAATGGGGAAGTTGCCGCCTTGATGTGGAGCAAACAACCTCCACCAACACTTTCCAACACTGTCCACAATATATAGTTGACAGCGTCTTTCTCTGCTGCAACCTGCCCCTTTCACTCAACCGGCATCTGTTAAAGTTAGCGGGATGCTAGTAAACATCTCTAAAAAAGATAGAAGACGCGTGTACAGTAACATAAGGCTGGGCGATACAATGATCTTGACTTTTTTCACGATAATATCTTCCAGGATAACCAAATGTAAGAGAAATCTGTAAGATTTATTTATTGTTACCGGTTGCCACCTTGTCAGGTGTTAATTATTAAATCAGGGTTCTGTCCTAAGGACTCTTGAAACGGTAAATTAAGCATTATTATTATTATTAATAAATACATCTATACTATCTATATAATATATATCATAAATCTGCCTAAAATGTATTCATGAACAACAGTCTGGTAGAGAGAGTCATTTAAGTTATGCTTGTTGTTTTATGCAGGCTGAAGGACAATGTGAAACACCAATTTCCTGCTACAATAAGCTGATATTAGGCAGCCGTCACTGTAGATATTGATGAAATTAGTTTAAAAGCAACACCACCTTTGATTTATTTCCACTTCTCCAGCAGCTTGGCAAAAATAAATACACTTTTTTATGGGTAATATTCAGCATCTTTCCTTTTCATTTCTGTTCTTGTGCTTTTCTTCCCAGACATGTGACACGGAGCAGCTTCTTTGATCAGGAACGCTGCGAGAAACGACCCCAGACTGCAGACGCAGAGCCGTGATCAGCAGAGGGCTGCGCTCACAGGCAGCTTTCTGAAGGAGTTCAAACTGAACCCTTCTTCCATTGAAAATGTGGAAATTAACGCCTTTCATAAGTAGGTAGTAAAGATGAGTCATTATAAGGTGATAACCTCACGCGAGATATGGCAACCTTAACATTATGCATTGTATATGTTATGTGTAAGGGATGTAGTAGATTCCGAGGATCAAAGATTAAGATCCACATAGGTCCTAATAAATGTAATGAAAAAGGTATATAAAGAAATTACTAAGATTGCTAAACAATTCTGGAAAACCGGTTCCTTACAACTCGGGTCTTATTTGCGTTGCTGTGACCTTCATTTTTAACAGTTATGAACACCGTGTTAGCTTCTTTACAATCTGATGGTCTGAGTGCAGTTGACTCAGATTAAAATTGAAAACTAAGTGCATCTGATATGTGACCCACATTGTACAGAAATTGATACCTGGGAACAGCTATTGTAGCTTTTTTTGTTGAGTTGTAAGCTATGTTGCCTCTTAGCGAAATTCTCTCTGGTAGGCAGTGATGGCGTATGTATGTAGGGCTTTTATTGTGAAAGGCAGAGCGCGAGCCACCGGCAGACTGACATGCATCCTGAAAGCAGTGAAAGCGAGGCTTATAGGGAACCAACCTAAGCACCGAAGGTGTCGTTACACTACAGCCATTACATTGCGCAATCAACATAAACTTCCCAATGATAAGTTGAAGCAGAAATGCTATACTATATTGCCACTTCAAATAAAGTGTTGCATTGTTGCTGCTTTTAAACAACAGCCAACATGTTTCTCTAATCATCAACAAGCTGCTCGACTTTCTTGACAGACAGATGGAGTCCAACGGAGCCTGGGAAATAATGAAAATACATGGGAGGTCTTATTATTCATTCCAAGAACGATTGCCATCACTTACTGACTCTCAAACAGTCAAGCCGTGTTGTGTGTAGGCCTGTTTGTTTTTTCTTGAGAAGGTCATTCTCTTCGTGAAACCCCAGACAACTATTTTCTGCAACGGCTCAAACATTCATCTGCAGTGTTGGAGCATCTTGAGCAGGGCGTATGATTTTCTCTTTAAAAACAAAAGAAAAAAAAAAAATCCTTTCACAGTTTGTTTCCCCATTTTCTTTTTAAAAAATCAAAACAGCATCTACGTGCTCCCTCTGGCTTCCAACACCGCCCTCTGAAGATAAAGTCTGACTCCAGTAATTATAGTGATATTTCACTTTGGTTAACAAGCCCAACTTCATTTTGTATGAAACTGCTACATTGCCTTAACTTTTGTATTCACCAGCGGCATGCAGGCTTTCCTTTTAATGGCTCTCTGTTATCAATAATTGAATAAGCAAACAGGCTTTGTGAAAAGTGATCCACAAACCAAGGGAAACCAGTCAACCTGCCTCAGTGTACAAACAACAGCTGTAGATTTGTTGAAGCCTATCCCACGGCTCACATGTGACACAAGTGACTTCTGATGTGGGAGTATTGGCAGAGGATTTCTGTTACAGGCTCAGAATCAAACGCTGGGTCCAAACTGGTGCGACGCATTTATTACAGAAGTTACCTGTAATTATTTATAACAACTGTCAGCAACACTGTTCATCAACGGCGGCAACTCCACATGCATCAGCTCTGCTAGCGCATACGATGTAGCCGAGTTTTCCAGCCTACTTGACTAATTCTCCACAGGCTGACAGACTCTGTCCTCCAGCAATGTTCTCTCCTTTTGCACAGACTCAAATACGCATAACACTGCAGGTTTTTCCAAATCTTACACTTGTGGCGTGAGACGAACTGCTCCCGGGCTCTGTCTCACGCCGCCTGGACAAATCTCACTCCAAATGAGAGGAAACTTCAAAGCCTCAGAATGTTGCAATGAAAAAATATGTAGTTATAAAGGTTAAGTAGGCATTCTCTGCACACAGGACAAAGTGTGAACATATGGATTCGTTGAATATCTCAGCACTATTATTGGTTCATAAACTTTACAGAGAGCACAGACGGACCTCTGCGAAATCATAAAACACATTTCATGTATATTGTTTTGCCTCATTCACTTTGAGTAATTGCAATTTTGCATTTATTACAAATTGAAAAAGACCATAGAAATACACATTTTAATTTGATTAAAACAGAGCTTGTAACATATAGATATAGATGGATAGTGATGAGGCCGAGCGATAATGTCTCCACGTGCCGCTGAATGTAATGCGGGTTTTGCAGAAGCAAAAAACAAAGTTATACTACTCCGCGAGGGCGCGAGCGTACAGGGTTTTGCCAACCAGTCTTCACACTGTAGTGTTAGGTTTATCACAAATGCACTGGTGAAAAGGGCCCATTAACCTCTTATGGGCTACACCTGCTTGAGATCTTTTAAAGGGGAAACAACTGCTGAAAAGTTAAAATAAATAAAGTTGAAATATGGCTGCAAGTAGGAAATATATAATGTGAGCTGTCAAACTACTTTCACAGTGGGCACTAAGATTAACACCTGTCTTTGAGACGGAAGCAGTCAGTAACAGACTGACAGTGATTGAATCAAAATTACACATCCATCGCAGATTGGCAGTGCATTAGCTTGCAAATGACGCTTTCAAAATGTATTTTTCAGCACGTAAAAATTGCGGCGTGGGGGCTCGACATCATCACAATATTCCTCCTCTAGTGGTTTTCTAAATGGTCCTACTTAAGTAAGACCTTGTGCTTCTTTATCATACTGAGTGTTGCAGTGCTGCCTGACAAGAAAGGACATTTTCTATTGAAGTCACCGATGTCAGCCGTCACTGCTGATAGCGTTCTGTCATGTGGAGAAACGCACTATATGTGCACAAAGCATGCAGACCAGGCTTGACTTTTTCCACTCATACCATATTTTTGGAGTTAGTGGACAAGTAAATATCAAAATGTGGCCGTTATTCTTGTTCCCGAGCCCACTTGAGTGCTCCATGTGAATTACGAGGCTGGAGCTGTCCGATCCATCCAGTGTGAATCTACGCGGGCGGTCGGAATCGCAGAAAGGATGTCATCACTTTGTTTGGAGGAAACAACATTCTGACACCTCGGAGGAGAGTGGCGGCATGCTGTTGGTCTCTGGAGAGACATTTTCCTGGCAAACGACAATACTGTCAGAATGCATGTACGCGCGCGCACACACACATATATAAACAGGATGGCAGACAATTTAAGCAAGCAGTCAGTCTCGGAGACAAAATACATCCACACACACACGCACAAAAGCTTTAACAGTGGGCAAGATTGCAGGGTCCAGGCAGCACTTTCACACCTCTCCGTCTTCCTCATCTCTCATTTGTCCCTGTTTCGAGATGACAGGGCCCAATGGGAGAATTGTGTGAAGGACAGGAGAGAGGGATGCTGTTGATGTGTGTGTCCATGAGTCTGGGGAGTGCGTGTGTGTAAAAATGCACTTCAGGGGCAATTCAAGAAAGTCAGAACGTTTTATTTTAGGACTATAATTTGTTTTGTGTTCATTTTTGTCTTGTCAAGCACCATTTACATTAGGTTTTCAAACTTGTTGTTGTGTATAAGTAAGATGTTCAAGTTTAGGACAAACGGTTCTAATTCACATGGCAAAGTTCACCAAAGCAGAACTTTTGCCTCATTGTTAAGACAAAATAGCTTGAATAGAATTCATGTATTTTTCAAAATATTAACTTGAGGAGATAATCTAGTTTCAAGGTCACTTGGGTTTAATCCGAAATCCCAATGTTTAAAGGTTCAACGTGTGAGACGTGCCAGAATTTAAACTTAAAACATTAAAACAATGAACTAACATGATCAAGAGAATGTGAAGAGGTGACAGTGTTGACGTCACGTCAAAGACGTCTATGTGTTGTGTTGCAGAGATATCTACTTAAGTTAGCAGCTAACAGCTAGCACCGCTCCGTCCAGGCTGTAATACCACTTGTTCCTCTAGAGGTGATAGTGAGTCAGTGTAGCTGCAGTCTGCCTCAGTACAGAGGGAGAAGAAGCACAGCTGCCTGACTCGGGCAGACTCAGGGCTCCTAAACATTACAGCCATGATCCCTGCACGTTTGCAAAGTTTGGTTTAATCTTAAGTGGCAGAAACGGGAAAACCACTCGCACCCTCGCTTCGTTCCCACCGCTGCCTCGAGGATACTTTGCCGGAAGTACGGCAGGTGGAAGACGGACAGAACAAGCACTCCATCAGCTCGCTGTGACTAGCAGCGATTGGACTTTTGACGACTGAATCCGAGTTGCCGGAGCGGGAAGCGGTACTATGTCGGCGCAGTGATGAAACAAAAACACGAGTCGTTTCTGCCCGGACCAAGTCATACATCATACAAACTATCAAAACGTGAGGTTACACTGCACGTACAGCCCCCAGTGTGACAGTAAACTCACAGATATCTAAGCCCCACGTGAAGATTAGAAAATAGCAGTGACATTTAGACCGGCTCTCAGAGTTTCAGCAGTCTGACTGACAGACTTACACAGGAGTAAAAAAAAAATACACAGTAAATATATCAGCACTAGAAGAAAGAGATATATAGCTGTAGAATACAATACACAATATTAAGAATACTCTAAAACAATAAATATGACAAACTACTACAACTTAAATATGAACAGGTTAACATACTCTAGTTGTTTTCTTGATAACTGATGGTTTTGATGATTGATGAATTGAGATTGACCCAGTAGTGGAGGTGAAACACTGCCCCCTATTTATTCGGTGCAGGTTGGAACTACACGTGGAACCTTTAATGCTGGATTTTCTAGGCTAGTTTCAAGTGATCTTAACAAGTCATCTGTGTGTAGCCTGTGTCTGTTGTCACACATTCAAGCGCTCTCACATATTTGCGATGCGTGTTTGCATCGGCACGTGTGTTTAGCACCTGTTTGCCAGCGTCACCTCGGAGCCTCTCCGCTGCTCTCTGCCTCCGCAAGACGCCACTTCCTTCAAATGGCGACGTCTCCAACTGAGTCCCCACGAGAGTACACAACACGGGTCCGCGGGGAGTGTATTTCAACACTCCACATGAATAATAGCAGCACTTTGTATTGAGGGAAATCTTTTTCCACCCTTCCTCCTCTTTCTTTCACCTCTCGGGCTCTCTGGAGATCTTGGCTGCTCACAGCAGGGGGACATTTCTTTAAAGTGAAGACGTTGACCTTTACAAATAGAGGTGGACCACGACCAAGGCTGCTGCTCACTATCGGCGTACCACCATGTGGGAAAGATGCATTTATGCCATAAACACCTCGGGGGGGCGCACTAAATGGGTTCACATGCTCTTTTGTGTTTTGTCATATTCCCATTTCCCAGCCTGTTCTGGAGAGCGCTGGCATTTGGCAGAGAACGTTTGATGATGCAGGCTCAAACTTTTCATAACCCAAACACCCGATAATGAAAAACACTCGAGCAGTGCTTGAAATTTATTAAAAAAGACCTCAGAAATACATCAGTCCTGAGAACAGGAGGACTTTCTCCCTGTAATGGTGAATTTCATGATTCTATAATAAGCTTCCAATATATGCATTTGGTTTTCAACGTGTGTTTTCTGTTTGTATAATCAGTCCAGCAACTTTAGGAATGTTATCTGTTTATCCAGAGGGAGCCCTGCTCTAACTAATCTTCTCTTTTACTACTTTAACCTTTGACAACCGGACGACTGGTCCCAACCACCACTCCTCTTTCTACACATTACTCTTTACCACCGATAGCTTCACATCTTATGACCCGTCGAAAGAGAGCTGGTTTCCATCACACCTGTCTTCCCATCTCTATCGTGCTCTGTTCTCTGTCTGAGATGTGCGGTCATCAAGACTGTAAAAGTTGTGAAGAAATCTCCGTACTTTGTACTCCGCTGCAGACTGCTTGACACTCTGCATCGTTGTTCCTTCTTGCAAGAATAAAAATTTGAATATTACTTGTTCAATTAAGTATCTTTATTTCAGTGTAATAACTCACCATCTCTTATGATAGTTTGTGTCGGTTAAATTCCAGGACAAGGCTCAATGTGTTATTGGTACAGCCAGCTCATTAGGCCTCTGACACATCGGTTATCTGCCCAAAATTACCTTTTTGTTCTCATTCATATGAGTTCATTCATTTTGATGCAAGTGTGGCTAGATCTGTACATCGAGGCAGCGCTATTGTCCGACGGTAAACTGTACAATAACATCATGAACGTTAACTTTAGTGACAGAGAAACTCATTTGGCGGCAACGAACGTTACATTTTAACTTTTGATCGGAAAAAGCCGGTCTCACATTTTCAAGCAGGCATCATTCTAATAAATGAACCACACATTTGATATCTAAAGGGTAAATTGTCACCGAGACAAGAAAAAAAAAAACAGATTTTGATATTTCTGTACAATACTAAAAGAACTACAGTTTCAGTGCTTGAGACTATGATGTCACCCCCACCAATTGTACACTGGACGTACAAAGATTGTCAACGAAAGATTGATCAAAACTAATTTTAAAATGTTGTTTTACAGGTTTAATACATTCGATTGGACGCCATGAGATACTGCTTCACAGGGACACCTCGTCTGAAGGCAAGTGCCATGGTTAGAAAGTCGGCTAGAAGACCTTCAAGTTCACTGCTTGGAGAAGAAGGTTTTGCTTTTCTCGACGTCGGGGATGATGGTGTCGCTGTGGAAGTTTTGGCCTGATAGTGTTGTTAGAGTCAGGGTTTCATACGGTAAATATCCATAACAATTAGTTTGTGTGAAAGCTCTTCATGGACCAAAGAGTTGGTCGAGGAGAAACAGAGGTGCGAAATGAAAGGTCAGCGGGTCATCAGAAACACAAACACACTGAATGCCTCGATAGTCTGCAGATGTCAAGAATCATCGCTCCAGCACTAGACGAAAAGGTATCAGCCAACTTTGGTCAGGTGAAGAAAATAAGTCTGTCCATAGTCCGTTTCATTCACACAGCACCGTGGAGTTTTTACAGTTTACACCTGCTAACGTTGCAACAAAGAGAGCGGAAGACATAACGTCAACGGAGCCCTCGGCTTTTTTCCGTCTCTCTCTTTTTTCACCTCTTACTCCAGAGAACAGAGAAAAAACTCTACAAAAGATATGTTGGCAGTGATGTTGGAGAGCGAATTGCACTTTCATTATTCTCATACCGGCTGTAAGACTGTAATATGCTTCTAAAGAAATGCAGTTCTATGCTTTTCTTTTTGTTACGAAACAGCGGCATTCTTTCAAACCCTTCTCTGTAGCCGATATTGGTGACACGCGTGGTCCGCGTTCGTTCCTTAATTGTTCATCGTTGCCTTCATTGTTACTCATTTATTCATAATTTCTCAATCATTTACCTTTCGGTTTTAATAGTTTAGTTTTGCAGTTATTAGCTCAATAAACATTTCATTTATAAAGAACTTGAACCGGTGATTCGTGTGCGTATGAACTATCAGGTCCTTGTACACCGGGCCAGAACTCTTATGACACTACATTAATTATGACTCTCGATCCCCCTGGTACCTGCGGTGCTGTAGAGAAAATTAGTTCCGTCACGTTTTAAGAATTTTGGCATCATCTCGGTACCAAAGTATTGGTTCTCTCCCTACTAGGGACACAAATGGTTTGGAACTCAGTGCACTGGAATACAAGCGTAAAACTACTACTACGTTACATTACATTACTACCAATAAGCCTTTTCTAATTAAGAATGATGCTGGACATTCTCTGAATATATGTAACAGAGTGAATACTGCTGACGTGATACGTGACGTACACATGGTAAATGTAACATTTCATTATTTATCAGCTAAACGTTTGACTTTCAAGGCACCAATGCTTGCTTTGTCTTTATTAAACAATGAGCTTCGATTAGTTTGACTATTTTGTATAACGCAAGGCTACAATGCCCCGAAACCACGGTGCCCAGCAAAGCTGCCAAAGTAAATATCCACAAACCTGTATTTGAAAATACAGTACATGTTTTAAAAGCACCAGGAAAATATGTAATTAAACCGTCTTTCTCTGGGTACAAGTTCAGTGATCCGCCTGTCTACCTACAAAACTCTGATATAATCTAATCCGAATTGGAAAGAAAGACATGCCCTCGGCTAAATCACTTTTGAAAATAGTTTAGCAGTACAAAGTGTGTGACCAAAAGTTTTTTCTCTATTTATTTTCCCTGCATACCTCCCCTCACACACACACACGCACTGTACACACAAGCAGGAACTAGTGCTGGTTCCCTGCCAACCAGCAGTCTGTGCCTCGTCTTGGTGTGGTAAGCAGACAGCGAGCAGAGAAGAGTAGAGAGCACAAGACCTCCTTTTATCTGCAAATGTCAGATTTGTTTTTCTGTCTTTTTCCTCATCAACATCACACTTTCTTTTTCCCACATCACAAACTCAAATTCTGTTCTGTATTCACAAATGTTGATTCCCGTCTTTAGAGATGCACAAAGGGAATGGCCGATTTCCAGCTTGAATGGCCATGACCGGTGCCACGATCAGCGTCATATAGAGCCGATTCTGTGCCGGTCAAATTTACATGTATGCGCCACATGATGGTTAACTCTAAAGAAAAGCAACATATTTAGCAACTTATTCAGACCATCGGGGAAAAACCGAGAAATATATTTATATATATATTTATTCCCATGTTCCCATGTGCTGAAAATGTTCAAAAAGCACAATACAAATATACACATTTACATTATTAGGCTATTATTATTATTCTCTCACTGCACACGCGCTCGCTCGCTAACTTCGGGGCTAACCTCCAACACGCAACAGGTATCAAGCAACACACAACGGGAGTGCTGTCAGTTATAGTTCTTAGAAAGAAAAGAAAATTGCAATAGTCAGGTCAGACTTTAAAATAATCGGAAAACGGCCAAGAAAATTGCAATCGGTGCATCTCTACTCATCTTTACACTGTTCTAAACCTAATCCAAATTATTGATTCTAAAACACTAAATCCCTCTTTTCTGAATCATAATCAAGAATTTGGTTTATTGCCAAGAAGATTTTCATATAGAAAGAATTTGCTTTGGTGTATAATGGTGCGAAGATAAACACTGCAAGAGAAATTAAAATGGAAAAATAAGAGCAAATGTCGAAAAGAAAAGAAATATCATTAAAAAAAAAATTATAAAATGTCAAAGAAATAATAATGACAACAGGAATATGACAAATTACTGTGACAAAATATGTACAGTATATCTGAAATAAAAGTGGAACAGCTTCACAGCTTTCTCTTTCCTGTTCCTGAAATAAGAGAAAGCATGCACACATTCAGTGATCCGTCTTTCTCTCAGAGGAAGGAGGAATAAAAGAGATCCTCTCCAGGGTGTCCTTTGGAATAGGTTGAACCACCTGGACTCGCAGCACTTCACAGGAGACAGACAGACACATAGGCAGACATACAAAAAGTGGGAGGAATAGGCCAGCTGGTGTGTGTGTGTGTGTGTGTGTGTGTTTATGTGTGCGAGTTATAAGATATGCAGAGCTCCTCATGCCATTCCCAGTGGGTTTCCTATCACAACACATTACGCACTTCCTACTGCTCACCTCCTCCTGAATCCATCTCTCTTAGACTCTCGTACACACACACACACACACTTCAGAATACAACACATACACACTCACACACACACATAGACACTGCTCTATAGCTGAGTAACAGAGACAGAGTGCGGTGGGAGGTTTTGGATGCTGTCCCGGTGTTTTTTGGGGAGAAGGCCAGTGGTGGAGTGATGCTGAGAGCCTTAGTGGACCCACTCTACCTCCCACATGACATCCTCTTAATGTTGTACATACGGAATGGGAAAGATCTGTGGTTGGTACCTTGATCCAATGAAATTCAAATGGGCCTACTTGCACTGAATAATTCAGAATTTCAGAAAACAAAATCCCTGACCGGAGGTTTATCATTGACGTTTATCACAAGGACATAGTGTTGTTTGCTCGTGCAAATGAATGATTACAAGAGCGTTTTCATCCTATTCCGCTCTGCACGGGCGTTGGCTTCCTCTGCCGACTTTACTGTCTTTTAGAGGCTGTAACGGCCTCAGTTTTAAAGCTAGAGCGAATATACTGATTTCATCAATCTAGAAAAAAAACAGTCCGTGGCTCCAACCATGTCATGCTAGCTTGCTTGGGAAGGAGGCTAACGTAATGCTTCAAAGTTGGGCCAACATTTTAGCAAGGGGAAAACTGGTATGGCTATATTCACAGGCTCCCTTGACCGCTTACCTCATGATATGTGAATGAAATGAATGGGTTCTATGGATACCCATGAGTCTCCCCTTTACATGCCACACTGTATGCTAATCCCATGCAGTTTGGGTGAAAAACCTTGCAGTATAATTCTGTTACTTTCGCCTATTAAAAAAATAGGTTTCTGCATACTGGGTAAGGGTTGACCGATTATCAGCCGCGATAGTCAGCATTTTTATTATTATTGTTATTTTAATTTTTTTTACCTATACCCGATAAAAAAAAAAAAAAAAGAATTGTATAATGTGCTACTTTGGCCTCGCTCTGTCTGTAGTCACCACTCTGCAGTCTCACTCAATGTCCCACCCACAGCGCTATCCAATCCAATTAGGAGCCACAAGTGCACAGTCCGCACAATTCTGAGAGGAAGGGCCGCATCTGCAGAACCGTGACGGGCAATTTAATAATACTGGCAAATGCTATAAGGCACTGCGAAACAAGAAAAACAAAAGGGAAACTATCCAACACATGCGAGACCTGTCAAAGATGACATGCATTTCCCAAACTAACCAGAAACGTCTCCTTTCCATCAACATGTGGGTGGTTCACAATCACATCTATCACACCCTCTGAGGGCTGTGTGAGCCCTGCTAGCCACCAAAGCTGTCATCCCAGCATGATGGATTTTGATGAAATGCCTCCCACAAGATTAGGAAAGAGGTACTGGAGCTGTCAAGGGTCATACACTGAGGAGGTCCATCTGAATTACCCGCTGCCTTCACTCTACTTCACTCTTTCTGGCTTTAAAACTGTTTTAGAAATTCTTATTTGTGTTGCAGGCACCCAAACTCTGGCAAGCACTAAACACGTGCGTTATTATTTCGGCCGTTAATTCCAGGCATGTCCCACAAAGTAGGACGGCAGGGGTGTTTGGCCGGTGTTGGGGAGAATCGCCTCACCTGAGGGCAGATCTTGGGGTTAACATGAGGATCCCAATTCTGACAGGGTGTCAATACAAAGCAATTTACAGGACCCCATGAAGAATCGACCCCCGAGATAACAGGCAATTTCTCTGCTCTGCTGGTCACCACGGCCCGCAGAAGACCAAATCACAGCAGAGAGAGCTAAGCAGAGACAGAGAGAGAGAGAGAGAGAGAGAAGAAAGAAGTGAGGGGATGTGATTAGGACCATATACTATAGAGCATCAACGCATGCCTACAGTGATGGCTCATACACGCATACAGGCTTAAGCACACACGTACAGTGCATGCACACAGAAACCAGACACACACAGGCTTACAGGTCCACGCACACAGACACACAAAAAACTCTGGCTTACACTCCCACACAGAGCGCTTTCACTAACACAGCTGATATGGATGTGGCTCAGGAGAGGGAGGACGTGAAAGCAGTGTTAGACTGTGGCTTAGAGGCAGAACCAGACTAGGGGAAGGAGAGAAAATGTAAACACAGAGCAGGGAGACTCGCACTGAAAGAAAAAGGATTCTGAAAACGAATGAATGAAGTTATTAAAAGTATTTTTTTCCCCAAAAATTATATTTGATTTGAGCCCCTTAGCTCCGATTAAGGGAAATGATAATGCTAGGGATACACATTGGTATCTTTACATCATCTGTATCAGTAGATAAAGGCTTTAAAATGAAATATCGATATGAAAGGCCCATATTTGACCACACCCCACTGCCACAGTTAGCGCTTTGAGTGATCGCAAAGATTGGAAAAGCGCTATATAAATGCAGTCCATTTACCATGCTCTGCAATTAGGTGGGAAAAAATATGTGCGTATATCAGTATTGGCAAAATAAGTTGGAAAATATCGCCATATCGGATATTGTGCATCCCTGTTTAATGCTCTGGCATGCATATTAGAAAATAGCGTGCAAGAGTTTTTCTAGGTTCAACATGAAAATGCAGGGCATGTTAGGTTAGCACCAGGATACAGGTTAGCAGAGGTGGTAACCACAATCCGATACAAAAACTATATATTTGGAACAATATGACACACTACATTAATACAGTCAGAATATTTTTGTGGCTTGTGTTTTATTACACTATTTAACGTCTGTGTTTGTCTTACGAAAAAGATCTTCACATACACTTAACAGTAATAGGAAGGAGTTAGGAGAGGTAAAGTAGCTACTAATGCTAGTGTTACTAGCCTTTGTTGCCCCACCAGCAGATATTTTTATTTCATTTTTGCTGTGTATTTTGCTGGCTGCCAATGCCATGGAGATGTCAGTCAGAATTGCACATCGTAGTCCCAACATTTATTTCAGTGTGGGAATGTGTGGGTAGTCTGAAACAGGTATGTGATTGGGGAACATAGCCAGCTATACACACGAGAGAGTGTGAGGAATTATTTTTTTATTAAGTTTCGTGCTGAATTTTTGATAGCATCCGTGGTTGTGCTGTGTGTCAGCGTAGCAGAATCTCTGACTCTTTCATCACCCACTTTCCCACTTTGGGTAACCTTCACACCCCTAGCTCTCACTCAAAGCCAAGTAAAGAAATGGTTTTCCTAGTTTGGTTTGAACTGGACCTCAACCCTATCCAACAGCGTTGGGTTGAACTGGCTCTTTTTTGGCTGAATGACAGCAAATTTCTTGAGCAAGGTTTCAAAAACTGGTGGAGATCCCTCCCCAAAGACCGGAGTCTGTTGTAGCCGTATATTACACGAGATGTTCAATAATCACATACGGGTGTAATGTTCAGGTGTTCACATACCTTGGACATATAATGTGTATGAACTGATTTAAAGGGCTGCAGTGAGGAAAAGACTGCAGAGCATGGAAGCAAAGTCAAAACTGACAGAGTGAGGGAGAGAGATGACAGAGTGAGGGAGAGAGATGACAGAGGGAGAGAGAGGACAGAGTGAGGGAGAGAGATGACAGAGTG
>CALSBV010010214.1:6898515-6918294 GCA_943590825.1 Bovichtus diacanthus
GAGGGAGAGAGAGGACAGAGTGAGGGAGAGAGATGACAGAGTGAGGGAGAGAGATGACAGAGTGAGGGAGAGAGATGACAGACTGAGGGAGAGAGATGACAGAGTGAGGGAGAGAGAGGACAGAGTGAGGGAGAGAGAGGGAGAACGCGACCTTCACAGAGAGAAAGGCAGAGGGAGAAAAAGATTTAAAGAAAACATCACTTGAAGCAATGTCTCTTCTGACATCATCACATGCTGCCTGAAATGGTGCCAGGCATATGAAATGCAAGTGCAAAGGATTCTGGGTAGAATCATAAGTTCACCTGCTGCCAAGGGTGAATCTCTGAAGCCAGTCTGTCAAGTACTGAGTAATGGTGAATGACATCGCTAATCTCCCCCAATGTTTGTTTTTTTTTACATGTTGTTTCTTTTTCAAAAGGGTACACATAAAAATGTCATCTTCTTTCTTGTATTTCCTGCACAGCATTCATCTTTCCCTGGAAATGTTTTTCTCTTTTCTGTTTTTTTTTTTTTTTTTTACACCATAGCATGTAATCTCCATAATCTGCATGGATTGAAAGGGCTGCAGATCAATACTAATGACTCAATCATTACTTCACAAGATGCAGAATTGTCTGGCATTGAATTTCTCACCTAGACTCTGTTTGAAGCAAGAAAGAACAGCCAAGCTCAATGCTAACATCAGCATGCTAACAGGCTCCCAATGACAATCTTTACAATGTTTACCGTCTTCATCATCTTCATGAGGCATGTTAGCGTCATGCACCTTGCATTTAACTATCAAACCGTAACAGATGTATCTGGTCGTAAAAACAAAGCATTGGACACAATGAAATTGGGACCCAGTTATGGCAAGAGTTCAAGGGATGACAAGAGTTATTACAAGTCATTGTTATGGGGTCATGAATGTTTGTAAAACAAATCTTGTGCCCGTGATATCTCACTTGATACGTGATGACACCTGATGGTGGTGCTAAAAGAAAACTCAAGGGATCACCAGCGTCGGTGGGATTCATTCTCTTGTGACCGTGAATGTGTGTGCAAAACAGTTGTTGAGATATTTCAGTCTGCACCAAACGGCTGACTAACTCTACCCAGGCGACGGCTCAGAGACGAGTTCTTTGGGACAGAAATGATCTGCCATGTTTTTGGATTTCCTGAGCGAAGTGGAGCTCAAGTCAAGGTGACATTCGTTTTACGAGTCAGGTAAAACAACTCCATAGTTATTAACTTTAGATGGCAACACTGCCATCATCAGTTGCAACACTAATGATGATGTTAGAAAAAAAAAAAAGCACCGGCTTGCTGTGGTGGCCAGATGGTTCCCTTGCAGTCAAACTGAAGCAAATCTCTGCTATTAAAGATATGCTGTGCGTTTTCATACGCTTCCTCGAGTCGAATGTGAGACCTGTTTCTGAAGCAGATATTGTACATACACGGAAAAAGCGTGATTTTTTTTAAAAAAAGCAGTCACAGTTCTAGATCGTACGCACACACACACACACACAGACACGCACACACACACACCTGTCCCTCCAGCTGAACATTTATTAAGAAGACAATGTCATGATCACAAACAACAAAGAAAAGATAAAAAGTTTTTTCCAAAAATTTCCAAAGACCACTGGTATGACTAGTTATGAATTTCGGTCCCAAGCGGTGACTAAATGGTTGCCGTGTGGCGTCCTGTGGCTACCTCGTAGCTTTTCTACAGTCTTATCCGCTTAAAGTGTATTTGTAGAAAAAAACTAAACCTTTTACCACTTTCTGCCAGAAATAGAAACACCTCTTTATTCAAAAAAGAAAATTGAGGATTTTATAGATAACATCCTCAATATACCCATTCCTATTGTTAGGTGTTCAATTCAGTGCGGCCCAACCATACGACAATTACTATTTCCATCAGGAACTTTAAAGCCTCTCGATTTGTCTTCCACTCTTTTGCTTTTGTAGGAAGAGGCAGGCGACGTGATTAAGAGGCTGGATGAGCTGCGTCTTTAGTGTTGACAGGTAAACAGGCCGAGAAGCTGAATGACGGTGGAAAACAAGCGGATGCATATATTCCCCCGCCACGCACGTCTGTTTGACCTTCAATCGGCTGCATTTATTCACCCGTTACTTTACCCCTGAAGTGGTACGTCCCTACTGTTAGAAGTTATTCTCTTAAATCTTTAGTCTTAACCCTACAACCAGATCTTTCACCGAAACACCTTGAAATGATGAGGATACATTAAAGGATATTTCACATCTTTCAGAAGATGCTTATAGGCATGCAAGAGCACACACACACACACACACACACGGACCTTACAACTGTCGAAGTGACTGAGCTATTTCTTCATCTCACTGTTCTTTGATCCCACTCTTCCTCACCTGCCTGTTTACTTTCTGCCACTCTCTCATCAGTGTTTCTGCCTATGAACCATAAATGTATGAAAAGGAGCGGGAGCAGCCAGGTGAATACGCCACGACTCGGTTACCATGGAAACGCAGGTAGCAACTCTCAAGGTGATGCTGTATTTAGAATTCTGCCAGGCGCACGCACACACACACACACACGCACGCACGCACGCACACAGGAAAGAGTGTATTTGCTGGTATCGTAGTGAAAACATGACTGACTTCTATTCATTTTCTTACCGCTACATGTCTGAGCCTTTTCAAAACGTCTCAAAGCAGGAAATCAATCTGAACTGGCTTAACATTCTCAGTGCTGCATTTGTGGTCCTATGTCATCAACCTTTTTTAATTCAAGACATAACTCCCGCCCTGCTTATGTTTAGGAGAGTTGCCGGCAGAGACCAGCACGCACATTCAATAAAAGGAGTGAAATTCATCGATGACAATGAGCTTATTGAAATATAAATGTTGTGACTGACCTGGTGCAGGATTCCAAAGGGGAGCACAGGCTCTTTCAAAAAACCTCCAGCTATACAGGCTGACGGATTGATTTCACACTACTATGTTGCTTTCAGACCGCTTGGACCGAAACTCTGCCCAGTGGTTAGTCAATGCACACGTGCTCCAAGGAACACACACACACAACAGGCACATTCAGAAGTTTCGAGTGAATCAAACCAAAGCGAGGAAAATGCAGCTTTGCAAAAGATCCCCAACAAATTATTTGAGTCTGTCGCAACCAAATAAGTATGTGAAACTTTGATTGCTGATACAGCTCCTCAGACAAGAATATTTGTGAATTTCCACAAGCTCTATTCATGCATATCCTGCTTTAATATAATATAATATAATATATCTGAGAGATACAGTATGTTATATTGTTACAGTGGGTTTCCCAACACTGAGTGAGATTGCAGAAATATATTTTATATATATATATTTATATATATATAATATATAAATTCAGACAATGGAAGAGGAAATCCAACAATCACTGTGGAGGAGGCTTCATACGTAAGTTTCAAGTCGAGGGAGGAGAGCTCCGACTGTAAACTACCAATGTTACCTGGTTGTTAAACTTGGAAAAACTATGACTTTACGTGCACTTAAAATGCACTATTAGTTGTTTTTTTTTTTGTTTATGTGAGGCTACACTTTCATATTCAAGGAGGGGCCTTCAGCATCATTTTTTTAAGAGCAACCTTTCGTGCTTAAATGCAACTCTCATCGACAAAATGTGACTATTTAAATTCTCGTGTCGTCGGCTTTAACTATTCGTCTGTCGCTTAATAAACCTAGTTGGTTTATAAGTTCTGCCATTAGCGGTCGTGCTCCAGCTCTGTCTTTCCTTCTCTGTTGTTAATGTGTGCGACTGCTTTATTTGGGAAAAGGAATGTAAAAATAAATCCAGCCGTATCAATAATAAAAACACTGAGTAATTCTTTCACGGAGTAATTGCCTGTAACGATGTGGTGACCTGCCATCTACACTGAAACAAGTATCACAGTGAGCCATTATCTCTCCACTGAATTAAAGAGATTATACAGCTATAAAAGGTTATAGGCAGTAGGCAGCAACGAAAATTATAATCAAATACTTAATTTAGTCTGCTATTTGCATCACTTCATGGAGATTTAACAAGCGCTGATTACAGCAGCGTGCTTTAATTGTTGCTATCAAAAACACATCATGTCAAAGATTTAAGGGTATATTCATGCATTTGAATGTAATTACATACATTTCTATTGTAGGTACATTCAAGAAGGAAACTTGTATTTAAATGTGCATGCCATGTGGCAACCGCCATGGCTTTTGAGGCCAATGTAAAAGTTTCTTAAGCAGCGGTGTCGTTGGTGGCTCAATAAACAAATCAAATCAAAATAAATCACTTGAGTTTTAAAAATGTTGTATTATTCAAACATTAGGACTTAATAATAGGTTTCTGCACACTCTCCGGTCACACACGCTGTAAAACATCATGTGTTGTTTTTACATCGACCTGAGAAAAATGATGATGTTTATGCCGTGTGAATTATAGATAATCATATTGATTACACACAATGGAGAAAAAATATATTATAATATTTTAAGAAAGAAGTTGTAATAATTGCAGAGTAAAGACGTAAGTAATAGTTTGGAATTCAGTCGTAATGTTATCAGAGGAAAAGTTGTAATATTTCAAAAATAAAGTCGTAATATTTTGATGTAAAGTCTTAATTTTAGCTTAAAAAACTACATTTTTCAATCGAAAAGTGCTTAACTGACCAGTTGTGTTGTGTTTAGGTGGACATACCCTCCTTGATATAAACAGGGTGGACACAATAACAGAAACCTCTCTCTACATAATGCAATACAGTTCAACAGCACCACAAACTGCAGCCTCCAAAATGATCAGTAAATTGAATCAACACAATTTCCACAAATCTGAACATTGATGGAGGCAGAATTTAGTGCCAGACTGTTCTATTTGACTGCATTAGTTTCAGATAATCTAATAAACTAGCATCTGAGTGTATACATAATACATAATTCCTGCATCCTCACACGTGTCTCTACAAATTCATCGTAAAATCTGCAGAGTATCTCTCCATCGTTCTTCCTTCCATGAGCCTTCTCCTCCTTCACCTCCTCTTCCCACCATCCATCTCTTTCCCTCCCTTTCCCTAAAATCTCTCGGTATTCGCGGCCTAATCCAGTCTTGATGCATGGCTCATTAATAAGGTGAGGTAAAGATATTGGATTAAGAGCAGATTAAAGATGATTAATGCTGCATAATGAGGACTAATCTGCCGCTCTTCTGTTCCACTCTGTGTTTCAATGTGTGTTTTGCTCTGCCCCTCCTCGCTGGCTGAGTCATCTGCCTCGAGGTACAGCTGCTGAAATATACATGAGATGTTGGTTTACTGAAATAAAGAAGATCTGTTAAGAAAGAGGCGCAGGAGCTGTTTAAACAAGACGGCCTGTGTCTCTTAAATCCAGCGGGGGTAAATTATTAGCACTTGTCAGACAATCCATTACGCACGCACACGCACACACACACACACACACACACACACACGCACACACACACGCTGCAGACTCAGATAGCCGTAGTGCTAAGAGTCCTTGAACACACACCTAATAAACAAATGAACACAAGCACATTGCCATGCCACATAATGTTGAAGTGGTTAAAGACACACACACATTCAGACACACACACACACACACACACAAAAGACTATGCCCTTGAACAGTGCAAGGAGAGGGGGAAGGTCACAGACAATCCTCCCATGGTCCTCTGAGGCCTCCCAGCATTCGGGACGGCACCTTTGGGAGTACCACCCCTTCACCACTGCTCCTTTCTCCCCCTCTCTTCTGTCCCCCCCCCCCCTGTCTCTGTCTGCCCTCCTCTTTCTTATACATCCCAAAGAGATCTTTCAAGAGCAGCTTACGCCATAAATCACGCTCTAAAACTATAATAACAATAATGACTGTGAACTACCAAAGCTTTAAATAATGACTGATGTGCTGAACGCCCGAGAAAATAAACCTCGACTATGCCATCAAAACTTACATGGCGCTCACTGTCGTCAGTTCTCAAGTTGGGGGTGGATGTCAAGCCCTGTGAGACATTAGGATTCCTCCAATGTGGCACAGTTTTATATATATATATATAAAACGATCCTCTGCACAATAAACCCCGGGGTGAAAAAAGAGATTAGCCGTGCATGGGGTTGCAGATGTGGGGATAATGGTGAAACAATGAACACCATGCGGGATTTTGAGTAAGAGTTACAGTTTGAAGGGGAAGAAAACACTGCGCGGCGGATTCTAATATTATAAGGAGGATTTTGATCATGTGTCACGACGATCGCAAGGTTAACAGCAGAAATATACAAAGCTATCTACCAGGAGGGTTTGATTGCACGTATGTTATTGGCCAACGCTACCGTTAAAGTTGTGGCAGAAGTTGCGGTAGGTTCAGCAATTTTTTACAGGATTGCCACTCCCGCTGCATCAACAGAGTGGTGCTATTCAAATGAAAGAAGAAGCAGAAACTGGCAGATCTTTCCCAAACCACTTTGCGTAGCAATTAGGCAGATATGCTAATGTGTGAAATTATGAAGGATCTGAATTTCTCTCTCAAGCTCTCTTTCCTCATTCGTCACACGTGTTTGCACTTTTCACGTGTACAGCACTGGGGAGGTTTTCAAAATGAAGCAGCATCGTGCCCATTCGTACGATGTATCACGCTTCACCCCCCCCCCTCCCTGTGGCGAAAGGCTTTGCACCCTGCATTCCTGCGTGGCCTGGTTTTTTCGTTGGACAGCATGTTGTATGACCTACTTTGTTTTACACCTTTAACTGTAACATCCAACGCTCCCAACATACAAGCTGTATTTAAAGGAGATCCAAATTTCGGTTATGTTGCGGTTTGCCATCCAGACAGTCAGCGAGCTAAGAAGCAGACAAGAAACGGAAAAAATCAATCACACATATCAGGGATGAAATGATATATCGTGTCCAATCTGTCGAAAACACAATCAGCTGTTGTCAGACTTTCAACCAAGCATCTTCTAGGATCTAGTATGCCCCCCCCAAAAAAAAAACAACCCTGTGGCTGTTATCAAATGTGAATTGAAGCCGGTCCATGTGTATCATTATGTAGCCTGGAAGTTGGCAGCAATGGATATATAGGTGTTTCAGAGGAAAAGTTCTTTGAAAGATAGAAAAAGAATCCCTGACTACATTTTCTTTTCATTAAACAGACGCGAATGTAAAGGTTTAGTTTGACGATTTCAAATCATTGTTTTGATCAACGGAGAGCCACTTTTTTGCTCTTTTTTTTCTTCCAAGGACTGCTCCTCCCTGCCAAGAACTTTGAAAAGTGCTACTTTCTTCACATCGTCTAATTGTGAGTTTCCGCTGCACTCTAGCATTAATTTGCCCTTTTCATTCCTCGTCTACCTTTTCTGCCCTGCCATCCTCCAGCTTGTCTTTTCCTCCCTCCTCCACCTCTGCTTCATACTCCCAGAGTCCCAATTCCCCATTTCCCTCCCAATCACAGACTCCCTGAGGATTAGAGGCCCTCTCTAGTTCCCCCCCCCCCAGGAGACGAACTCATAACACACACACACACACACACACAGACACACAGACACACACATCTCCGCCTCATCACTTTATCCTCAATCACCATCCCTTTCCCAGATGTGCCCCCGTCCCATGAGAGAATCCCTCCTCGCCCCCAAAATAATAAAATAAAATCCCGCCGCCTTACTCCACGGCACCCTCCAGCCCCTTTCTGTAGAGGGGAAGACGAACTGATGAATGTGGTGGGGCAGATGTGGATGAGAAGAGAGCAATTAAAATCCTCTCTGCTCTCCTTTTCTCTCCAGATCCTGAGGGAAAACATGGAGACAGAAATTGTGTCTGGCACGAAAAGAAAAAAGAAATTCTATCTCATCTCAATCAGAGAAACCTATTTTGAAGGCTGAATAAAGACAAAAGAACCATTGGCTTTTATCTTTTATGGGGACCTCTTACATGCATAATCAAGGACATGTTGGGCCTATTGAGGACAACACACTAGCACAGACAAAATGGTACACATATGGAAAATCAGATCTGAATTTCAGAGGACAACTGTGGTGCTGTTGTTAAGTGGAGGAGGATTCTTACCTCAACTCACACTTTGACTGGGGGAATAAAATCCAGCTCTCAATCAAAACTAGTTGGCCTCCTAAAAAAATCTTAGATATTCCCTAATTGGGCTATATTAATGTTTCAGAAATCTACTCTACAGATATAAATATGAAAACTCATTTAAATCCCAGTGAAAATGAGATGAAATTACGATCTAATAATCAATATCACCACGTGGAGAGCAGAGCCATACTGTGCTTTATTCCTCGAAATGAAATGTATGAGGCTATTTAATACAGGGTAAGCATCAATATAACTTTTTCACATGCAATCCCTGCTCTCGCCCCCTGCTGAGTGGCCAAATAAATTCACTATGGGGGCTGCAATAAAGATAAGAAACAAACTAATAAAGGAACAAACTAATAAAGGAAGGGAAACATAATGCGTGTATCCGCCCTGTGAATCGGATCTGTTCTTACTTGGGCCACGCTACACCCACACATATGTAAATAAACATGTAACTCGACAACTGATCAAAATCTGGAAGCATGTAGACGCCTGGTCAGAAATCATAAGGAATTCAAAAAAGATATTCTTGTGTCTGCTGACAAGTTCGCAGAAGTATTTGTTTCAAAAAACGGATTAATGCTCCACACAACCCGTGAAAAAGTATTACTTCACGAAGCTTCTCTCGTCTTTAAGTCACACAATGGACAGCTGCTGGTGCTGAAATGGAATAGATGTAATACGTGAATAATTCATTAAAATAATTTATTCCATCCTTTTTTTTTTTTTTTTTTTTTTTATATACAAAACGCACATTTTGAAGGTGAGTATTATTCTACCAAAAAGATTTGCACCTCACAAACAATGAGATTGTTGTTGAAAAGAACACTGGTGTGATGTCAACAGCAGTAAGATGTATGATGTGAGATATCATCCACCAGAGTTGCAGTTCTGAGAGACGTGTCGTCCTTTATCAGCAATAGAAGTGCTGGCTTTGAATGCAGCCGGGCAGAGCAAACCAAACAAATGATTTAAGACCCAGTTAAATACATTTTCAAAGTTTTCATTTCGTCTCTTGTATTAATTCTTCTGTTATCTCTTGGAATATGGAAAGAATTTGCCGCTCAAATTTTCTTTCCCGTTTTTATATTGTGCTATGAACCCCCAATTACTTTTACCCTTAATAAAGTTTGAATTGTATTGAATTACATGTAAATTACTGTATTTTTGACGACTCGTCCAACACTTAGAGGCATACTGGATACATTTTTATCCTATGTATCCAAAGATGGAAGAAAAATATAAATCCATTTTTTTTTGCTTTGTTTTTCCCCCAAGATAATTGATAGGATTATATTTAAATAAATTAAATAAAAGTGAAACCTGTGTCTCCAATGCACACCTATTAACCTGTGTTGGGCTCTCCAATGACCATAGATTGAAAAAAAGCCCTTTGTGGTATCCCTCGTTCCCTTTGTTCCTGATAAATCTCTACTAGTGTCTCTCATAGAGGATTTAAAATGTCCAAAAATAACTATAAAAACCCAACACTCACAAAAAGCCTTATGAATTTAACAGTTTATACGGTGTGTACAGCATCAGAAACCAGGGGAGAGGAAATTGCATATATCAACTGAAGAGAGAAAGAGAAGCAAATTCAAAATTTGCATTTTCATGCCTCAAGTCATATTTTGCAAGAGCCACAGCAGTACACTGGGCCACTTAGTTAAGATGAGGCTTATTGAGGAGACACACATTCACACATCCAAACTGTGACATGCATGTGTGCATCAGAAAGAAAAATCAGCTTCTATTTTGGGGTAAACGTTCACTTGGTATCCCTGCATCATAATGAGGTGTTATATGTGAGTTTCCTTGGCATCACAGACTGGAAGGTATGCTTAGCAAGTTTTCTAATTTTCTTGTGAGAAACTAACTCGTGAGATTAATTAAAAAAAGGTGTCATTTCCATTCAAAAAGGTCATCAAGGTTTGCTCTTCACAATCACTCGCTGTACTTAAAAAAAATAAAAGAAAAAAAAGAAAAAAAAGTGAAATAGCTACAATCCAAACGCTGAAATCATATGTTATAAACAAACTACTTGTGCTGGGATTTACATGAAACCTACTTCTTCGCGTTTTCTTGTAGAATGCTTATCTGACTCTATCCTATCATCCCATCATCTTCAAACTCTCCAATCAGCGCAATCAGTCAAGACCAGTGCAATCACCGTGCCCAACAAAAAGAGCTAAAATGATTGGTTTAGATTGTCAGTGTCCTACAGAGATGCTGTGTCTCCAAAAAAAACTGAGTACTGCTTGATTTTTATCCCACTGACCGTGACAGAGGCACATTTCTCAAGGAAAGTAACGACATGTCTGAGTTATATTCTGCTTTCTGTTTCAAAGACACAAAGTTTGGGTTCTTTTTAGGGGTTCTGGTTGTTTGTTCTCACCTAATTACATTAAAACTCCTCAATCAGTCAATCCAGGCTGGTATCACAGTCTTTTACGGTGGCTGAGTGGACTTTCACACTGTGACCAATTAGTCTCCCCGGCCTTGTTATATAAGCACATATGTCAGGGGCGAACCATGAAAAAAAAAAATAAAAAATGGTAAAAACTTTAAATTAGATGCAACTTTTCCTACACCAGCTAGACCTAAACTTTGTTGCAGAGTCCAGTGGAGTTTCAGTGGCTCACGCTATGAAGTTGTTCCAGACGAACAGCTTTGGGTGACCATGAATAAACTATGTATGGTATATAAAGACACAGAAGAAAATAACGTTCTCTGTATGATCAGCCAAACAGAGGAAACGCTTCTATACAAAACAATTGTTACGTTTGTCCATTTAAAGACACGTAGAAAAAAAAGAGATCATGAAGTTTCAAAATAACATACAGCTGGTTGAGTATTATGGTATCACCATGTTAATACGAACATTTCTTAACATCAATAACAGGCACATCCTGGCTATTGTTCTTGTAGCTCGTTGATTGTTTTAACTGCATAAATTTTCCAATGCAGGACATTTTCTTCACAGAAATGAATGAAATGCTGAGATTTATTTGCCAACGCTACTTATTTATGTTTTTTTTTTTTTTTTTTTTTAAAGTTGCCTTACACACCTTCAAAAAAATGGCTCCCATTGAAGCTTAAGGGTCGAGACCCCCATGGTGGGAATCAGTGCGCTGGATGAAATGTCACTTAAGTCCTTAAGATCCTTTGGGCGCCATGAGAATGTCTGTATGAACTTTCATGGCAATCCATCGAATAATTGTTGAGATATTACAGTCTGGACCACAGTGGTGGACCAACAGACAGACATACATTGCCACCCCTAGGCATGGCTAAAAATGCCCCCGTGGTGGTTTTACGAGGAGTTACGTGCCGTTGCTACACCTTGACAAACTGTTAGGTTGCCTAGCGGCTACTACAGCGTGATGTACTACTAAGTGATGTCGGTGATTCATCTTAAAAGCCGGACAATCCCCAAGAATTTCTTTCAATTTCCCAGAAAACTAGTGAAATAAACCCTCAATGAGAGATTGCCCTGACTTAGAGAAGCTAGTGGAACAGTGTCTACCCCATGACGTTGGGACTACTTTCTAAACAACCCATCGAATTGACTTTTGCAGCTTTTTGTCATGTAAATATCACGACTGAGTTTGTCCCTGTTCCTGCTCCATAAAGAGTTTTACCTAGCAGCACTAATGTTGAAGGTCCCATTGTTCTGGAGGTGTAAAGGACGCCCTGTCCTACACTATGTAGCGTACCACACTCTTTCTCCCCTTTTCACTCTCTCTCCCCCACAAAAACCCCACCTCCCTCCCAGTGGAGGACTGGTGCCATGTGGTGATGAATAGTCAGATCTGAGGCAGGAGGACGCACAATGTAGGTCGAGCTCCAGGGGCTGTCGTCTACTGGTGTGTGTAGGTGTATTTATATACGTGTGTGCGCGGCGAGGCACTCAGGGAGGGGGGCGGGGGGGGGGGCTGCTGGCTACATACTGCTCTCCAGTGAGTGGTGGTGTTGTGGGGGGGGTGATGGAGAGTGCGTATACCTGCTACAGTATGATATATGGAGTGTCCGTACCCCCTTACACACCTGTTCCCGTTGCCTATTCTGTCTCTGCCATACACACAATAAAGCACACACACTCACACGCAGACACTCCGCCCCATGCACCCCCACCCAGAGACAAGGTGTGGATAATCAGCTCATTTGTTATGGTGCAGTTAGATTAGCGTATGAACATATGCATGATGATGAACTACACTGCACCAGAGCGACAACCTTGTTCTGCGGGACCACAAAGTCGCACATGCAGAGAAGGGTGGGCTAATAAACGACAGTGAGCTGAACTTCAATGACTTTGAGGTCAGAGGAGGCTGGGGCGCAGTGGTGAATGGGTGAGGGGAAGTCATGCAGGCTCTCTTTGTTTCTTCTTCTTAGACTTGAAGCTGAGGTAAGTAGTTTATTTTTGACATCATTGGGCAAAAATTCCATGATAACCTTACAGCATATTGTAATTCAAGAGGAGAAAACCAGACTTCTGCCGCTCTCATTGGAGATTTCAGACCGCAATGGTAGACTTTGGCCAATCACAGGTCATTTCAGAGAGAGGGCGTTCCTATTGGCTGTTCAACAAATGCAGATGCACATGCATGTCACACAGAGGAGGATCCTGCAGGAAAAGTTGTTATTCCAGCTTTGGGAACAACTGCCTGCAGTGCAAAGCAACCGACAAGAGCAAGACGGATTCATCAATGAGAGTCTGATAATATCGGATTAAAAGTGTATCAGAGACGGAGAGAAAATGTTTAATGATGAACTTATTTCAAACATATCTTTCTTGTAACTTACTGGCCTACGTATAGCAATATGGCTATGATAAGATAATAACAGCCAGAGACATTTGCCCCACTGATTTATTACAGTATACAGTACAGTATAACGCGTAACAATCTAAATGCTGACAGTACTTTAGGGATACACCTACAGTAAATTAGACTAGTGTTGTTTTTCCCCCCTGGTATGCACCATCCCAAAAATTGCAGCTGCGTAATGTAATGTCAGTTTACTCAACACTGTAAACTTTCACCTGCCGTTAGTGGCACACATCACAGAGTTTAAGATAGGGAATGGAAGTTCTTTTTGGAGAGATGCAAAAAGTCGTCAGTCGTAGTCAACGTCTCCCCTGAAAGTCACGTACACAGACCTGCACCTTTGACTTCTTATCAAAGCACCGGGTATTTTCTAACTCAGTTTTCGCATCGGTGATTCGACCAGTGGGTCACGTCAGCATTGAGAAAAGGACTTTACAACTTGAGCTTTGCAAACTATCCTTTAGCATGTAGCAGCGAAAAGCTCATGTCAGTTGTTGAGTGGAGGAAGTGTTCCTGCGGAGCCGGATCTTGACCGTACCAGACTTGTTATTTTTGCTGGGACACACATCATTTTTTTTTGATTGTTCCGTCTTATTTCACTCACACACCACATCTTACACATTCAGTCGGATTTTTCTTCTTTGTCCTGTTTCGTCTCTGTCTTCAAACTACCACTTCTTTGGTAAAAAAAAAAATATATATATATTTTTACGGCATTTTGTCTTACTTTACAGAACCCCGCACTCCTCTTCCCCCTCTTCTTCTATCTCTATCCTCCTACCCCTTCCTCTTAGTGCAACACTGTATTGAAACAGCAGGGGGGCACACCCTCAAAGCCTTTTCATCTTCTCTCAGTCGCTCTCTCTCTCTCTCTCTCCCTCTCATCTGCCTCTCAAGTGTAACGACCTCAATCTGTCTGTCTCTGTTAGCGATCATCCGCGACAATAATTCTGTATTACACTCAAGTGGGAGAACGTTGAAGTGGCGTCTTTCCTCGGCTCTCGCAGTCATTCCGCTGACTTTATTGGCCGGACTGTTTATAAGAAACAATATTGCCAGAGCACAATTCAAAAATAAAGGGAACAGGTGCAAGTGTGTAACAGAGTACAGACGCATCAAATGTAGGCAAATGCGTGTGTGTGCGTGTGTGTGCGTGTGCTGCGTCTGCACAAGCACTCTGGCGACTCTCAGCAACTTTGTGTGTGCGTGTGTGTGCGTGTGTGTGTGTTCACCACAGTATCAGTGCCGGTGCCGGCCTCGTCGCAGAACAAAACAAAACAAAACAGAGCAGAGCAGATCTGTGCTATCATCCCCAGGCAGGCCGCTGCTCTCTGTCTCTGTGCTCCGTTACCTGTTGGTCCTCAAATAATTACAGCAGCCACACTCATCCATCACAGCATTGTTGTGCTGTACGCTGGGCCCATTCTTTTCTGTGGCTCAGCAGCGTTACATAAAGAAACAATAACAAAGTCTAAACAAGCACCATCCACCAGAAGAGAGGGGGGGGGCAGAGAGAAGGACATAGTGCAGGAGAACACACACACACACTCACACACGCAAAAGATTATTACAGTGTAGTGGCAGGTGCACGTTTCTTTTTTTTCTTTTTTTTTTGTCCTGGTTGGAAGTTTGTAATGAGGACACAGCGTCTTTCTCTGCAATAGATGGAGCCGGGCGATGTTTGATCCATGACAGGATTCACTTTAAATCAGTTTTACCTGTGAAGGGCAGAAGGCTAAAGAGGGTTTTTTACCCCTGCAGACAGGCTGAGGTGGGCATCATGGTGGGTCGGTGTTTCATACCGCAGGTAACATATCCAACTTCAAACTGGAAGATGGTGTTTTTTTTTTTTAAACAAATACAATGTGATTTTAAATCGCTGGCATGTTAGTTATTACTAACGCAATACAAATTGGTTTTAGTGCCATATGGCGACGCCGTCGGCACACGTTGCTTATTTTTCAATTGCAAGAACGTGTCATAATGTTAAATGACGGTTCATCCGGTTTGCATTAAATAAAACCGGATTAAGCTCATACACCGGACAAAGTGGAAATCGATCCAACTCTACTTCAGTCGACTCACCTGACTTCAGCTCGTAGCCAGAGACGACACCTCGTCACCAAACACAAACCCAGAGCTCTGTGTGTGTTTTACACTCTTAATTTGATATAATGCTTAGACCCCGTTTCTTACGGATCTACGATTAGAGTAGGGAAAAAAAAAAAAGAGGAAGAAACACATCCAGATCTATACTCTCATCACATAATCTCTCAAGGTTTCATTGTATTTGAATTAACAATACTAGTTCTTGTTTCACATAACAAATATTGGTAAAATCCTAGGCAATTAGGCTATTTATCTTTTTTTTATATTTATTAGGCAATTATCTTTTTCATTGCAAAGACAAATAAGTATGTCCTGCAGCTTACTTAATATTTTAAATATTTTATATCAGGACAAAATCAACATCACAGCATCACAAAACAACACAAAACAGCCTCGCACTCGCACACCTCTACGGACATCTTGAGTAAATGTAAAGCATTATCCAGCAACATGTGGGGAACTTTAAGTTTAACATTATGTTTTTCACACACACACACACACACACACACACACAAGGTTAACATAAAACACACAACACACATACTGTATAAACAGGAGCCCTGGGGGAGACTAATAATTCATACATCTGTACGTTATTGTGTCACTTAACCAGCTCAAACTGAGTCTACTGTACATTAATAAAAAAAAAAAAAAACACACTTGAGAAATGTTTGTGCCCTGGGATCTACCCCACTTTAGACAAGATATTAATAACATCTTTTTTTTCCCTTCTGTCAACACAGATGCTGTAATTAAAAGCAGCCGATGCAGTCTGACTGAGGTGAGGGTGGCAATGAGTAATGGGACAGACGAGTGGGATTAGGAGGCAAAGAGACAAAAAAGATAATTGAATAAAACGCCTCCTTTCAACTTGCCATAAAAAATACTTTACTTGAATAATTAAATGTTTTTAATTAAAATGAAATTAGTTCAGAGTATCGTAACTAATAATAAATAATAATAATAATAATGATATAATAATATAGTTAATGCTCTTTGGAGGTGTGATATGCGCGAGTCATTGAAAGAGGCTGCATGTTAGTCCAGGGTAGAAATATGAGCGTCAACCAGTATCCTGCCTGCGTCGGACCCCCGGACGGCCTAAAACCACACTGGCTGCAAAAGTTCTGAATAAAAGTTTCTTTCCCTCTCTCGACTAAATTGTCCATCACATGGAAAGCCAGAAAAAGTAATTATCATAAAGGCAATGGGGAAACTTCCAGCCTTGTTCTTTTCAGACAGTTATTTTTTTTGCAGTAGAACAAAAGCGTTCAACACTTCACCTCTGAATTCGCCTCGGTCAGGCCGACTAACGCTAACACAGTGAATGACAGCGTGCACGCACTTGGGTGTGAGTGTATTAAAAATATCAGCAGAACAAATTCATCACACTAACCGCGCTGCTGGCTTGGAGTTCAAAAGTAATCGAGTGAATAACAATATGTGTAAAGAAACCAGTGTTGCTATACTGGTTTATGTATGAAAGTTGTTTAAATGTACAAAAGAAGCAAATTAAATCAACTTTTCGGATGTGAATTTGGTGGCGGCAGCAAGACCAACAATTTGATACCTAAAAATGTAAACTTAATTTACAAGTTAGGTAAGATGTATTAATTATTACTCTTCCTCATGTGGTATTTTCTGGCTCTTTTTTCCGTTGGTATTTTCAGTTTTAACAAAAGTGAGTGTGTTACAGGTGTTAGGTACAGCTGAGATATTTAAGGCCTTTACATTTTCTTTTTTCTTTTCTTTTTTTTAAATAGCTCACTGGAGAAAATTGGGATGAGAGAAAATCAAATTGGGTGTTCTAATTTTCCCAGCCTTCTTATTGAAATGGCCTCAATCCAGATACAGTAATCAGACGCCTGGTGCCACCTGAAATAACACAATATTATAAAGTTTCTGTTGTCACCTTACTCCGAGGCATGTGCTGCAGCCAAAATGACATTGTTGAAAAAGGGGGAAGACACAAAAAGTTTGTTTTCATTGCTCGTGCTGTGATCACAGAGTCACACGCACGGCTCATTTCACGTAGAACCCACATTGTTCTCAACATATGTTCTTGAAATGGACCTAATGCTCAATCGAAACAAGTCTAACTAACTACAAAATAAGTGTCCAAAATCACTTCATACTTTCGTATATGATATATATATATATACACACACACATATATACATATATATATATATATACAGTGTATATATCATTATATAAGTATATATATATATATATATATATATATATGTGTGTATATATACATATATATATGTATATATCGATATATATATATATATATAAAGTGTGTATATAGTGAAGGCAGCTTTGTGCATTTTCACTCTTGGCCAACTATTGGTTTATTTTTACTTCATGTATTTTTTATTATTAAAGAGGCATTTCTTTATTATTAAATAGGCTTTTCTTTATCATTAAAGAGGCATTCTTTCATATTTAAAGAGGCATTATTATTATTATTATTTGGGGAGACATTTTTTCATCGTGAAGGCACAAATATTTAAGGCCGATCAAAATTAAAACAGAAGTTTGAACATTAGAGATTCTCAATGATGACTCAAGTGTCAATAAATTAGGCCTGTTAAAATTGTTTAAGTGTCAAGTGTTTACATTCAAAGTTGGAAACAATCCAAGAAGAACACAACTCTAATTAGTTAATTAGTTAATTACAACATGCTTTGAACCTTTGTTATGTCATCAAAGGTCATAGAATGTTGGGAACATATAAGAGGACTCAGTTCAGATCACTCAGTCATTTACTGTTTCTTTACATTTGGAAAGAGTACTTTTGAAGAGACTTCAAGATGGATATCCAGAATTTGTGTCGCGATGGACTGATGAGCATGATGCAATGCATTTCCAGAGCAACACTCCTCTACCAACCTGAGGACGTCCCTGACTTTACAATGGAGTATTTGTCAGAGCTGATCACTTACAGAAACTCTCACCCTGAAGTTGATCCCAAGGTTGTTAACATCCGTTACCAAAAGATGTGGGGTAAGTTACTGTTCAAATATATCAAATATAATATTTGAAGTCATCATTTGTGATGTCTCTAGCTAATCTGATCAAGGCCTTTGTAATATGTCAGTCAAGTAATAATTGTTTGAAGATTGAAAGCAAATAAATCATATATCAATTCATTTTTATCACTACTTAGACATGTTTTAGAAAAGACAGAGTGTGTACTAATGTTATGTTTTTGTAAATGCCCTTTACAGAGAAGAAATTCCTGAGAAGGACCGAGAGTTCAGTCACCGGCACTGAAACGCCACCACAAGCTCCTTCTCCGATGGAGTTGAAAGAGACCCTGAAGACGCTCTATACAGACTTGGCGTCTTCTACTGAACAAGATGTGTTCAAACCAACAGAGAAGAAGAAGAAGCCTGCCCCGACCCCTGCCCCGACCCCACCCCCACGTGTAGAAAGAAAGATTGGAGAAGATCTACCATCTCTAGCCACACCTTCACTTGTGGTTAAAGAAGAAGAGAAGCTGGCAGCACTCCCCAGCGATGCCAGCGTGAAATCCCCTAGAGAGTCCACAGTGAGGGTAGCTGGTAGGCTGCAGAGCAGAGCAGCCACAGATAGCGTGAAGAAGACTCCAGCAACACACCTGCCCTTACTTCCACCCATTCTAAAAAAATCAACATCTACTGATAAAGATGCACCCTCCAAACTGAGTGGACCAGTAGTGAAATACGGACTTGTTCCTCAACCTATTGCACAGAGGAAAAGCAGAGCGGAACAAGTACCGAGCAAAGACCTGTTCCCAAAAAAGACCAGCAGCAGGTCTCCAGCACGCAGAGCACTGCAGCCTGCAACACCCAAGCGTGATGCAACGTGTGAAGCAGCCAGTGCACCGAAGCCGCCAACCACCAAAGCGCCGCAGAAATCCAAAAGAGAGCTCATGAGGATGAGACTTCTCAAGGAGCAGGCGAGGAAGAAAGAAAACAGGATTCCCTGGGCAGACAGCCCAGTAATAAGTATGGATATTAAAGAATATCATAGTAGAGACCTGGCCGTAACAACGTTTAGATGCGCTAAACCAGACAATACCACTCATATCATTATTACAGGCATAATCAAACCAGATCCCCATTTTTAGACCACAGCAGTCCCTCAGATCATCACTATGTAGTTTATTAAGGGCTCCTAATAACAATACTAGTAACTAAGTTGACCCTGACTTAAGTCTGTAAAAAATAACTAGCAGCCCACCAGGTACCCACCAGCCTTGGAAGGGGGTCCCCTCTTGTGTGTTCCTTCTCAAGGTTTCTTCCTTTTTCTCCTGTAAAAGGATTTTGGGAGTTTTGCCTTGCCCACTTGAGGGGGGGACCTGTATAACGTGGGTTCAAATTAGCATTCCCTCCAATGTCATAAATAAACGTCAACATAATTGTAATTAGATAGTTCTTTCCAAGTTGTTCAGCCCTACTCTGCCTGTATAAAAATCCTGAAATTAATAAGAAATGTGAACATAAAGCTAAATTAAAATCGAGCTATGTCTTTCATAGTTAGGAAATGTTTAGAAACACCAACGTTCACCTATTTTAGTTCATGGAAAAAACAGGAATATGCATGTCCAGCAACAACGTTCATCGTACAGCCCACCAGGTTCTCATCATCCTTGAAAGAAAAATAAATAAGAAAAAAATAAATATCTCGTTTAGAATATGATGTATAACATCCTGAAATTAATAAGAAATGTGAACATAAAGCTAAATTAAAATCG
>CALSBV010010214.1:6950320-6978820 GCA_943590825.1 Bovichtus diacanthus
CATGAGAACACAACAATATATAAAGCTATAATACTATAACATACGTGCACACATCTTATTTAAAGCTTAGAGCAGTTTGTTCTTAACTTTTTCACGTCATGAATAATCAGCGATTCCATTAAATAAGGAGACAATTCTAATTCTAAATCATTTTATTTACAGCGTCAGATTATTTAGGTATGTTCTGTTATTCATGGATAAACTATTTTTGCCTGTCCAGCTCACACAGAAGTAGCGGCTGACACCTCCAACAATGACCACATGAAAAAGTCAGCGAAAGTTGGTTTCCCTGAACTGTGAGTTGACAGTTACACAGTTGGGACATGTTGTTTATCCGCTGTATGACACACAGCTCAGCCGAAGCTGCTTTTTCTTTCCCAACTAACCTCCGTCTATTTTTTCGATCCACTTTCCACAGATTCAACTTGGCGGCAAATTCCACCCTCCTTGCCAGAGCCTGGCTGTTCTGAACAACTGAACCTACACCAGACCTGTAATTTAATTAATTACAGTACAAAAGGTTATACGGTACAGAACATTTCATAGCTCATTTCTATCTACTTTTTAAAGATTAGATTGTACACGATTGTTATGAGATTAATTGTCTCTAATAATGATGTAAAGGATGGAATTATTCTGTACCATTTGGTAGGGTACATTAGAGCAACAATTCTAAAAAAAGAGAACATGAAGGCAGCAGTCTCTCCAAGACGTTTTAAATGAAGGAAGTGAATCCTCGGAGAGCCTGGCACACCTCCAGGAGCACAGTAGGTGCTTCCAAGTTTGCCAAACATCCGTGTTTCCGACTTTTTCATTGGCAATAATAGAACGCTATAATAACATCAGAAACATTAACCTTGATATCCCCACAGATCTTGAAGCTCTGTTACAGATTGAGTGGAGCTGCTGCTCACTTTGCAGCACATCTCGAGTTCAGTTTGATGCTGTGTGGGACACATCTTGCTTCAAGGCATTTTATCTTATTTATCTTGTTCTGTGTAAGCACTTACTTTGTGTAATGTCACTTTCATACCGACATTCCTCAGCCGTAATAACACTTCAATACTTTGGATGCTGTAAGATATTGAGAACCTTTGTCTTTAAAAAAAAAAGGTGCAATGTGTGGTACTGCTCCAAAGAAATTGGAGAAAGCATTTCACCTCTGGGTCCAATAAAATCTACATTTACAGTCATCAGTTATTTAAAAAAAAACAAAAACTGTTTAGTTAGTAGTAGGCTAACTAACCACAGGGCGGGAATATTCAAGATTCCACCAAAGTACTGAAGCTCTGACTGTCAGTCAACATAACACAGCTACTTTATAATGTTGACGTGTGGCATCGTCCTATAGTTTACGTTACCCAGTGTGTCTACTGTGGCCCGCACCGGGGGCTCGCTTTGTTGGTTTGTGTATTGGACTAAAAGTGGCAGAAACGACTTGATTTATCATTATATTATGTTTTATATATATATATATATATATATATATAAGAAAAAAGTATATATATATATATATATATATATATGTATAAGAAAATATATAATATATATATATAAATATATATTAGATATATCAAAGACACTCATTCAGGAATTCACGGTCTCTCATTGACTTCAATCTGAACAGCTGTTACCTTCATACAGTGGTGGCAAAGCTAACATACGGTGTGATCAATCAATCAATCTGTTATTACAAGTCACAATACTGTTAAATTGTAATATGAAAAATATCTATCACATTAAGGTTTATCCTGGTATTAACATGAACAACATATTGTCTGCCTGCCAATCAGCACGTTACATGATAAACTGATTTCCACTGCGAGTTGTAAAAAATCCTGTCTGCAGCGTTTTGGCGTCTGATATCTCTTCAAACTCATGGAACTATTACTGGAACCGGCCTTCCTGAATCTTATTTCATTGTCTCACTTGTAACTAAAACAAAATGCCCACACTACAAACGGCCCATGCATATTTTCTTTTAAAAGATGCCTTTAAATCGATGGTACAGTCGTAGAGAGACAGGAAAGGGAGACAGAGAGGGGATGATGTGCAGCAAAGGGTTGCAGGTTGGATTTGAACCCAGTCCGCCGCAGTAAGGACTCCACCTTTGTACACGTGAGCTAACAGGGCCCCACCCTTGCATATTTTTTAAAACACAAAACCAGCACGATTTTGCTCTTAATGCACAGTAATGTTTAAAAAAAACATGTGATAAATAGTTATAAGTTCCACTGTTGATAGAGGGGGTTGTCTTTATTAAGACATATTTGAAACGTTGTTAAAATATGAAATACTGTCACAGTTCCTTCCAAAAGACATCCTCACAAATACAAATATACTCTTCTCTGAACTTATTTGGTAAATTGTCGACCTGGAAAACAAAGTGGCAAAACTCCCAACTTCCAGTGGGTAAATAATAGCACAACGCAACATAAATCATACCGGGGTCAACAGGAAACTGATCCTAAAAAGTACACAATAATGTAGGTGCTGCAAGCGCATTGAGAGGCGAACGGTAAACACAGTCCTCATAACAAACTAATTATCCTGGGAATGAATTAGAGTTTAATATGCTGCCGGACATTTGTTAACAGATTAATTGAACGGACCGAGTTGTCCTCGGTGTGTTGCCATGACCAATGCTGTGGATGACAATAACAAGCCAGCAACAGGCTTTAGGGACGGGCTTTCAAATGTAGGCTAATCCAATTAATATGAGCGTTTACCTGCATGCAGCTGCAATCAGTAATCAGTAAGGTGTTACTGTAAAGTATCTTTAATCTGATTCTTTTGGATTCAGATGACTGTAATCCCATTACATGTACCATGTTGCTCTCTTAGCTCAAATGGTGTGGTATAATATCATGTCGATAATCGCGGCGACTATAGTATAGTCGCCGCGATTATCGACGAGCTAAAGGCAGAGTGTCATGCTTTGAGGAGATTCTCTTTAGATTCATTCAGCCTCATTTTCCACTTTCTTTCATCCACTTCAGTGTCTTTCTGGCATCGCTGTCGTCTCAGAATGAAATGCCATTCTACATTAGGGACTGAATTGGTGAGACTGATGGTTTTTGAGGCTTTCTGGGGCCAGCTTAGTTGAGAGTGAAAGAATGTGTGATGGTGCGTGTTTGATTCTGTTTGTGTGTGTATATGTGTGTGTGTGTGTGTGTGTTACTGCAAAGGTGAGAGGCGAAGAGGAGAGAAAGTGAGAGAGAGAGAGCTTGTCAGCCAACACTGGTCATGAAAAATGCATGGAGGTTGTTGTGTCAGTTTGCTGGAGCGAAAGCTGCAGCGAAAAGAGCACAGACAGGGTTTTCTGAACTCTGCAACTCTCGCTGTCTGCACTTTCACTCACCCGACCGACCTGTGCCTTTCATACGCAACGGCTCACTTCATCAGTCCTGCTCGCCACTCGCTAGCTGCACTTTACATGTGCTGCCTTCAGGTTTCACTGGGCTGTTGGCACCGATTGTAAATATAGTATATCGGCCACATTAGATCTTATGGTCAGGTCAGGGTCCGGTTCCAGACGCCGTCCTATCCAGACTCAGAGCTATAAGCAATTAATTATTCAAAACCTGCGCAGTTTTTCTAGCCTTTACGGCACCGGTTTAGCGGCCCACAGACTTGCCGCTACTCGGCCAATCAAATACGTGCATTCCGATTAAGCATTGCGACCTGGAAGATTTACACGCAGGCGAGAGATCAAGAATGGACGTACTTTTACATGTTCATTCTACACACGGGTCGTTCCCAGAATGTGGCGATTATTAAAAGTAGATGTGTGAAGCGGCACGACAAGCCAACAAACACAGAATTGGTCTCAGAGACAGCAAGTAGCCGTGTACACGGTGACCATGTCCTGCTCCACGTGGGTATGAGAATGGCACTAACTCCATTCAAGCCCAGACTTAAAATCCTGGCGGGACAAATCTCACTTCTCTCACTGAAAGTGGGGGAGTGAGATATCTAAGAGGGAAAGAGAGAGAAATGGAGGCATTCAAGCTGTTCAATTGTTAAGATGTGTTGTCATTGTTTATTATAAAATTGGTTGGTGAATTGAAGTTAACAAAAAAAGAAGAAAAAAGGGAAAAACACTGTATTTAAATATTTATAATAAGCACTTTATTTTAAGATGCACATTTATCGAAAGCCCACTGTTACATATTTATTTTTAAATGCTTATTTTACTTTGAAATGACAAAAGAACATGTATTTATTATTAGAGTAGGGTAATTATTTATAATCCTTTCAGTTCAATGTGAAAACTGACATTAAATATTATAGAATTTGTACTTGGTTAAAATTCTGAGTTAACAGTCAGTTGTTGACACAACTACTGCCTACTGCTATATGGCACATAATCATAACACAAGCTAGATATCATGATGTTCCAGACCTTTGATTGAGGACATTTTCTCTTAGAGGACCTCTTTGCATTTTAATTGAATACTCCTGCCCATCTTCTATAACACACAGAGAAAACATGATCATCACACTAGAGGATAACAAGACAATCAACTATTAAATTAAATTTAAAAAAGTGAAAATAGCAACATTCTTAAAGGGACAGTATCAATCTAGATTGTTTTGAGGGAAAATATGTATTTTTGGACTGAACTTTGCCTTCAAGTGAAAAAAGTTTACCCAGTGTTGCAAGAAATGATTACGTCTAATCTCTGTCACGGTGATTTAAAAGTCAGATTTTGAGTTCCTGCATTAATTAAAGCAGAGTATACCTGGAAATAGTACACAAGGGGAGGTTTTAACCTTGAGCGCGAACACAGTTTACAGTATTGTTCTTTTCTCCTTGGGCTACAGTTGCTGTACTTAGGAAATCAGTATGGTTAATGCCACCCTCAGTAATGATCACATTAACTTTGGAGAACAGCTATAACAATGGTCCTTCTGATGATAATGAATGAAATATGCACATCTTAAGCAGTTAAGTCACATTTTTTACCGAGTCATACTTGAAAAATGGAAATATTTTTGCCTGTCTAGCAATATATGCAGCTTTTTTGTCCAGTGTTTGGGCAGCCAAACATGCTGCACAGAACAGAAGCTGTTGACAAGTTAGACTCAGATTCAAAAGTACAACCAAAGACAACCAAATCATAGCGCCATGTTATCCATTCACCATCACAGAAAAATGAGTAATATTGCTAATCCAAAAAACAAACACATTGAAACACCAGTTTCCTAAGAGATACATTTAAAGAAGGGGAAATAAATACTCACGAAAAGTCAAGTGTGTGCGTATGTGCGGAGCAAGTGTTTGTTTCAGCAAAAGAGAGAGAGAGAGGTGGAGTCACTGAGGCAAACAGCCGTTAGGGAGAGAGGGAGCGGCCAGACTGCTTTAGGAAACAATAAGAAGAATACAAATTGGGGGGGATGCTATTAGTCCCAAGCCCCTTGGTACCTGCGGTACTTATGGTACCTGCGGTACTGTAGAAAAAACGACTTATAACACTTGCTAGTGAAGTATCGGCTCTCGTGACATCCCTTATACCTGTGCTTTTCCTACTGTAACACGGCAAAACATCAAAACTCTGCACTTTCGAGCTCAAGCACAAACAAATGTCATGTCAAATGAATCAATGGGAGTGAGCTCAGCACAGCAGTCATACTTGCTGCAACAGACAACCAAAAGGAGTGCTTGAAGTCAAAATGCAATCTTCTGTACTTTTAACTAAACCGTTTTAGTTTATACCCATTTCAGGGGGAAATGCCATAGGTTGTTTCCCAAAGAGAAACTTTGTAAACTTTGAAAATTTTGAACGCTGATTTTGGTATTGTGAGCTTCACCCACTCTGCCAGGGAAATAAAAAGAGGAAACCCAGCTCAGGGAAACACATGTTTCGCTGTCAGGTATTTTTTAGATAATTCTTGGAAAAAGTTTTATCACTAAATACATATTATATAGAACATTTGTATTTTTCTAAAATAATTAATAAGCCTAGTAGTCAAAATATGATTTTCAAATTTGATCTCAGGTACAGAAATGTAAATTGTATGGTTAAAAAAAATGTATTGTTTTTTTTATTATTAATAAATAATGAGTTACAGCATTCACATTACACATTAGATCATTTGTAATATGAAAATATTGAATAATGCAACTTTAGCAAGTGCTGGTTCTTCTCTGAGGCAACACAAACACGCTTTCTCCTCATTTGCCATGTCACAATCTATTAGACATCCAACCTTGTTTTGCTGCAAATAACGCTCTTCAGAAGTTTTCCTTTTTATACAATCTTATTCCTTTTCAAATTCCAAAACAATGCAACAAACAGTCAACCAAAGTTACATTCACCCGCTGCTGGCTTTAGAATATGAGCAGAGGAGAAAGAAAAACAACAAGCCGTTTCTGTATTTGCCAACTCAGTATACATAAAGATGGCTTTTACGCGCTTGTTGAGACAGCCTAGCTTAATGGACTTTGTGTGTAAATCATCATCAATGACTAGTGCGGCACAATGAATAATTAACTGCACTGCTGTTGAATACGCTGTATGCTTTCATTTATTCAACCATTTTCACATAAGCCCATGCATCCTGAAAGCCGAAGCTGAAAATCACAGTCTCCTCGTGGAGACCTGTAAGAGAAATGATTGCAAGTATACTTCGCATCAGCAGAGAACCATTAACCGTAAATGCTAGTCTTCGTATCCCACCTGTGGTTGAGTCGCGCTGTTTACTGGCTGCCACCGTCATGTTTCTGACCTTTGACAGCAGACGAGTATGGCAGAAGAGCTACGCATCACGACATATAGCAGTGCTAGAGCTGTTTGATTCCCACATTGCTCCGTTTGTATACTGTATGCTGCCACTGCGCGCATACAGTATTCGGCTGCAGGCAAGAAAGGAGCCCAGCAATGAGTCAGGGCCGCTCTACATGCACTGCATATGTCATAAGCTTTGTGCTTCATACATATGCATATCCTGTGTGTTTGCTGCACAAACATCTTTATTTTTAGATATTACTTCAAACCATAGCGTGGGTTTTTGCTTTTTCCCCCCATCTATATGTAATGAATACATAACAGAGTTGAGTTGGCTCTATAGTTCCTGCCCTACTTCTACAAAATGTTTGACTTATTCTGTCACTTTAATCTCCCGGGTGAACCCTGACTGGAGGTGAATTCAAGGTTTAAGAATATTGTTTTTCCTAAGTTGTATTTGTGATTTGAAATACTATACGTTGAAATGTGTTATGTGTACCTTTTTTACAGACTGGGAGATAGAAACGATACGAACACTATTTGAGATAAAATCATTTTCTAAATGAGAAAAATGTGAAACTTTGATTTAAAAAGTACATCGCTTGACATCATACTAGCAGCCAATCACATCACAGAAAAAGGCAGCCAATCAATCATAAAGACAGCCCACTTAGTGTCAGCACAGAAAGCCAACAGAAAGCTCAACAGTCACCACAACCTTAAACAAAGAGAGGGGTGGCACTTTGGCTACTTATAGAGCAGTTTGGGCTATAAGAAAGTGGGTTAGACGATCCCAAAACATGCCTGGGCTCCTTAAAGTCCAACATGAAACAGACTGGTGATGCAGCATTTTGTTAACTCTCCAAAACGCCTGTGCCAACAAAACCAGGAAATAGCCTAAACCTAGCATCACAATATGATAGCACGCAGAGGACAGGGGCCGACATTCTCATACACCTGGAATAAGGAGAGAGGCACTCAGAGAAACACCCCTGATACAAACCAATATTACCATCTTTAATTGTTTTTTTTCATTCATACCATGTCAACAAATTAAGCGAATGATCTTTTCGCTCTAAATAAGAACGTTCAGAATGTGGCACATGTAGCATTTGGAAAATAGTTTGTGCCAAAGTCAAAAGGCCACTGTTGCTTCACATAATTACAAAGGATGTAACGATTTGTGGAATTGGAACAACGTATAGATTCAATGATCCATGATGCAATATCATCGATGCAAAGTGAAAACATATGCACGTCATTACCTTTTAAGATACGCGGTGCTAGCGCAGAGGCCTGCACTGTGCAATGTTTACAACAAGGACCAGGGATTACTCTACTGCAGCGTGGCGGCACGGATATGCTGTTAATCAAAACACAACCCATGATAGAACAATTAAAGTTATATAGATTCAGTTCGTTATTGACCTGGTACAATGTTTGCAGGTCATCGTCAATAATGACTTGCAATGAAAAAATGCCACAACTAGCCTGATAAATGAAGCTTGGATATTGTGGAACGTGCTGCTTCAGAGGTGCAGCTCTTTGAGCTTGACCTCGTACTTCCCTGCTGAGGAGGCCGGTGGAGAGAACTTACTTTTTGTCAAAAACATGTTTTTTTTAAGTAAATAAATTGCTTAATATATTCAATTAGCAAAGGCAATGATAGCTTCTGTTTGCAAAAGTGCCTAAATCCACGAAAGAAAAAAAAAGCCAGCTTTATTCAGCCCAGTTAGACTAGTTAAAACAATATTGCTGCACAGGCACCACTTATCTTTTCTCCTCCAGACTCTCCCAACACTTTCCTCTTACATCACAATTCAAACGTGCACCCTTTATGCCTGGCTAGCTTATCTTATTATCTCCAACACTCCAAGGCAATTTCCGAACAATGTGTCGTTTATTCCCTTTTCTATATGTCTGTACTCGGCAGTCTGCCATCTACCTACCTGTCAGCCTGACTGTCAGTAGGTTTTTTCATCCTTTCTCTCCGTCTGTCTACCTACCTCTCTGTCTGCACTTTCTTTATTACGAGGAGGAATTGTCTATCTGTCCTATGTTTAGTTTGCCTGCCTTGCATTGTGTCTGCCAGACTCACTGTCTTAGTATATCACTGTCATAGTATTTGACAGCCACACCTGTCTGCTAAGTACTAAGCAGTGTTTCTCCTGTCTGTCTCTATTTGTGTAGTTTGCAGTACACGAGTCTGTTCAGCTGGTCGGCTGTGCTGTTGCACTGCGTGTCTGATAATCAATGCGACACATACAGACCCTCAGTGCCTTGACCTTGTCTGGTGCAGTGAAGTCATCTCTAACAACATTCTCCTATGCCCTGCCTCAGCCCGTACTGCTCTGCTGCTGGGTGTGTTTGTGAATGCACATATTCTCTGCAGATAAGGGAGTTAAGAGAAAGATGCAAGTTTTTTTCAGAGGCAAATATAGACTAGTTTATTTCAACCGAGAAGCCTCAAAATGCCGATCTCGATCCTCCTCCAAAAGAACTAGAAAATAATTGAACTCCAAGAGAGTGTAATAATTGGTTTTCACCTCAACATGTTGTCAAAGTCGTCCCTGGCTGTGACAAACCACCAAACTCTGTCCAAAAGTAACTCAATTAACATGTTTTATCTTGTTAAATCTGTAAAACAACCAACATTATGTGACCGATTGTGACTTGTATGGACACGACTTTACTTCTTCACACTAACAATCATGCATTATTTTGACTCCACCTCTGAGTGGATTTCTGTGAAAGAATCGAGTGTTCACTTATCTTTTCACATGTCCGAAGCTGTAAGTAATCCAGCAAAAGCAATGGCAGCAAGTTGTAGGAAAGACAACACAATTCATTTCTGCCCGACCAGCCTCAAGAAAGAAAAGGCTGCAACAGTTACTGTGACACTCTTCAGGCAGCCTTGTCAACAGTGCTGATGCACTTCAACCCGCTTGCTTTTCAGATTTTAACATAGTAAAAAGGACACTGCCCAAGGATTCCTGTCTGCCATTGGGCTCATAGGGAACTCAGAGCTCACAGATGTAATTTGGTGCTAGTCCAACACATGCCTTAAAGCTATTCTGCAAAATGATTTCTAAGTGCAGACAGGCTAAAATAGGGCAAACAAGGACATGTTTCGAGGAATTAGTTCACAACGAGATGTGATCTAATATCGGCCAGATTTCTAGAGGAAGAGGCTCAACACTTAAGAATACAAACACAAGCCTGAAGATGAGTAATTCAATCATTCGGCTTCCCTGTAGCATTTAATCTCGGATTTATTCTCCATTTATGCATGTAAGGCACACAGGTATTTCACAAGAGCAAGTATCCTATCTTATATGGAAACATAGAGCCTAGCACCGAGTTTCCTCCATACGATACTATACCAAGGTTGGAACCGTTTCCTAAAGCTAAAGCATGGAGATAGAGACGAGTAAGCAACCCTCAAATTGAACTTTAAGGGACATCAGATGCAACATACTGCAAGTATAATAAGTGGGTTCTATGTAACCACTAAAAAGAGCAGCTGCCGGAGAAATGAGCCGAAACCCTTTTTTAACATTCATTTAAATCCGCAGTAAATGCCCTACTTGACTTAAAATAAGTATTTTAGATTGCAACAACCCTGAGATGCTGTTAAAATTCATAAAACTAAAAAGTAAAAGGTACCAACTCTACAATAAAAGGATGAAAAGAACAAGATGAGATACTTTCTTGCAACTCTACACATTGGCAGCATTATTGCCTCTGGATGCTGCGGTGAATAATGTAGATGACACTGAAATTGATATGTGGTGGCACACATTGTAATACCGCCACAAAGTCATTAAAATATAAAGTATCAAACTAACTTCTCTTCTCTTCATCTCTCATTTTACGTCGAGATATTTCCTATATTTAGCTAACATCAGTTGGAAGTGTTTGCATTGTAATCACAGTGACACAAAGAGTCTGAGTGGCTTGACCTTATCTGATTAAACCGAATCAGCTCTGTATTCAGAGAAAGTTGCTGTTACCAGCCGCCTGCTGCCCTCAGCTCCATATGGCCCTTAAAACGGTATAACCTATGAAAACGTCCTACAGACTCCCTCTTAATAGCAGAAAACAACAGTTAAAGTAATCTTAATGATATTGGAACTTTTGGGGGTCCCTAACCTAAAAATCTAATTATGTTAATTATAGTGACACATACTGCTCTTGACCTTGACTCTCACCAGCCTGTGCCGTGGGCAGAGATGAGGCAATCCTTATTCTTTCTCGGTGAAATGCCTGTAAGGTGAAGGACCATGCTGGTGTGACCTTATGTATCAGAGGAGGCACCATCCTCAGGCAAGAGGAGGTTGGCAGAAACATGTAGGACGGTGGCGCGCACGGGGAACTGATTAGAACTAAATTAGAAAAGAAAGCACCACGATCTCTCCCACATATGAAATCAGAAAGTTTGTGAAAGGTCCGGTCACCGTTTCATATTAATGCAAAGGCTAAAAGAGTGCATGAGTGGACGATACTTCAACTTTCTGCTTGCTTGCTTTCCACACATCTCAACCCCATGTTTGAGTTAAAAGTTCATTGCATAGCATGTACCATGAATGGGTGTAGATGGATGTAACTACTTAGCAGTTTATAGGTAGATACAACTAATGCAATCTAGTACAACAGCCCTGCAATACATTTAATTATGTTCTTACCCCATTTATATCAATATAGGTAGGCAAAAATAATAGAAACCTCTTCCAGTGCAATGCAATGCAATGCAACAGGGCCCATGCCTCCAAAATGAACATAAAGTTTAATCAACACCAAATAGTTTAAAATAAAACTGCACATTATAACCATCATAAAAGTAGGATTTATTGCAGGGATATTTTATCAGACCACTTTAGTTTTAACTAGGTGTACCTAATAAACTGGCAAATGAGTGTATTATGCAGAAAATGAAATACAGGGTGCCCAAAAGAGGTCAAGAGACACACAGACATAAAAAGCCTACATAGGTTGTCACATGTAGTTACGGTAATGGCTAACATTCTGTGTGTTTAAATGTCTCTTGTCAATAAAAAAAAATTAAATAATCAAAATTGACACCATACTCAATAGTGGGGGGGGGGACACCTTCTAAGAAGAAGTCCTCCAAACTAACATATGTTTTCTGTCATTGCCCTCTGGAATGACACATTGACTATGTTGTTTCATGAGTTTACATTTTTTTTAAATGTTAAAATGTCAGTAGGAATTGATTATTGAGAATGAGACGTTAAAGGCGCTAATTATAAATAGCCTCAAAAACGCCACATAGAAGTGTTTTCTGATCGGAAGCCCCTATCGGCAAGACGTCTGTCGTCATTTGTTGGAGCCTTCCAAACCGCTACGAATCAGCCGAAAAAATGTATCTGTTTATGATGCTACGGCTAAGCTTTGGCTAGCTTTGGTTAGCTTTGGTTAGCTTTAGGCACAAATACAACTTGGTTAGGTTGCGGGAACCAGCCTGCTTTGGGTTTAAAGGGGTATTTCCTTAAGGTTAGGGGACCTGCATTGGTTTGTAATACAATAAGATGGGAACCCTCGATCTGCAAAACTCTTGCGAGATGGCTAAGATTAGGCATTGACCTCGACTGACTAAGGTCAAAATAGCTCGTTAGGCGTCGAGTCTCACAAGAGTTTTTGCAAGTCTAGGGTAACCATCTGGACACGGCCAACCACACAACATTTGGTTAAGGTTATGAAATGTTGAGTGTCTCTCGATGCTGCATTGTGACAGATCTGATGCCAAATGCCAAATTTTCACAATTATCTTCGGCCAAATTTTTGTTAGCTCATTCATCTCATCCCAGACTCGAGGTGTCTGAGGCCAAGTGCTCAGCTTTACCGCTCTATCATTTGATATTCTTTGTAAACCTTTCCAAACCAAAGTGCTAAGATGCTTTTCGGAAGCTGGGCTTAGCTCTGCTTAGTACCAGATGACTCCTCAAGCCCCATGCTGCTTCCAATACCGCAGCACTGCCTGCAGCCAGGCCATAAGTGATAGAGAGAGAACGCAGGAGTGTGGGGAGAGGAGACACGGCATGGGAGGAAGGGGGTAGATGAGAGGTCGGAAGAGATAAAAGGATGACAGGCGAAGTAGAAGAGTGACAGAGAAGGCTGGAGAGGCGAGAGAAAATACGGGGAGGGGGGGGTGGTGGGGGTCTAAGATTACTAGTTTGTTTGAGCATCCGTCCATCCTGCTGAGACAGAGAGAGATGAAAGTGTGAGGATAGCTCTGCGGCGAGTGAGAGGAGAGGTGAAGTGAGCTCCTGCGGGGACAGCAAGGAGCAAAGCAGGCGGGGGGGCTCGAGTTGGTGAAAATAGCCTGAGCTGAACTACAAGCTGAATTCCTAATGCCACATTTACTTTTCATTGTCTCCAGTGGTCATTTGGCGCTTGCCAGCAAAGCACTTACAATCAGAATTCAAGTGTTATAGGAACTCCCTTATGGGTGCTATTCTGGAATTCATCGATCTAGCCCGGTGCAATGAAAGTCCATTTTAACAGGGCTCAGTCTCAGAAAATAGCTTTTTTTTAAAAAATGTTTTTATGTATTCCTCTCAGAAAGTAATTGGGATAGCTGGTGAAGAGGCCTTTGGTAAAACTGCATTTGCATGCATGTGCACAGTATGAGGAACACAGAGAGAGAGCAGGATTGGAATTAAGGCCCAAGTCCCATTCAGAAAGAGAAATACTCAATGAGACTACTTAATGAGGACTTAATGCAGCTATGGGTGTGACCACAACCACAAATAATAAGCCACGCATACTGTATGTCTCAAGACTATGTTTAGTCTCATATCCAGCCAACAGTAGTAGGACAGTAGGACTATTCGATCTATGGAGCCTGATTTGACTGCCAATCTCACATTGTTTCATAACCACATGTTCCCTCCACTGCAACGAAGGATCATTCCATTTGGGCTATATGGGGGTGCTGAATGTCGGATTTTACACAGAATTAATAGTTTTCTCCAAATAAATAATGATAAATAGCCTATTTTGGTATAAATATCACCTTATAAAATAACACATGTGCTTTTCGAGGCTACTGTATATACATAAAATAAAATAATACATAAAATAATACATTTATTATTCAGAGCACTGACATAAGAACAAAGAGCGCTAACTATATTTTGAGTTTATGAACTCTTCTACATGCTAATATTTTGCAGGTATCACATCTTCACCATCTTAGTTCAGCATGTTAGCATGTTAGCATGTCGTCCGTGGTTGGAGGGTGCCTTACTAACATATGCGGCAGAGGCTGAGGGGAACGTCACACAAGTATTTGGTCACAAACCAAAGTATTGGAAGTTAAAAATGTCGACCTGATGAGAAGGTCAGGGGATCACCAAAGTTATTACAATTCCTCCTGAGGGGAATATCAATGTCTGTACCAAATTTCATGGCAATCCAGGAGTTGTTGAGACATTTTACTCAATGTCACTCAACTTGTGTCAACCTTACAGTGGCACGAAATGAAAAGTCATTAGATCACCAAAGTCATTACAATGTATCCTCTGGGCACCATGGACATCCGTACAGAATTTCATGGCAATTCATCCAATAGTTGTTGAAATATTTCTATGAGGACCAAAGTGGTGTACAGACGGACAGACTGACAGATATACTGTAGCTGTCCCGAGGGCCAACGGCGCTAGCATGGCTAAAAAAGCAGAAGCATACCCTTTCTCTGTTATTAACTGGACATCTCCACTTATTTCTAATAATTCACTGCTTTTTTCAGTTTTTGTTGCCTAACCTTTATCATTAAACACACTCTAATTGGTACTCGCAGATATTTTAGAAATCAATCCTTTTTTTTTTTTTACGTTGGCATTGAAAGTTTAAACGTTTTCCGACCTTTAAATCAAGCAAATATGTCCCGAAACACACTCATGTTTACTGCTTAATCTCTTCTTAATGGAGTACCAATAGTCAAAATGCTACCAGTTCACCCGTGACAATTGAAACTAGAAGGGCACCCGCAGAGCGCAGACCTCCACCAAGGCCTTGCCACATCTTTCAAAGTAAATAATTTGATTATATTCCCTCTGATTCAGTTCCGCTCCAAAATGTATTGGGTTCTTCCTCCGGCCCATGCTTCACCCTTCCAACACGTTTCATGAAAAACAGCGAGTAGTTTTTCTTTCATCGTGCTGACAAACAGAAAAAAACAAACCAAGCCGAAAACCTAAAGCCCCTTGGTGGAATCGGTTATTGTGACCTTGAGTATTTTGTGCGATTCTTCATACATGCAACGTCTCGCTCACAGTCTTTCTTCCAAACACATCAGTAAAACATAAACCCAAACATTTTCCCCTTTTACCTGACAGACCTGTTGCACATCAAGAGTTCAGAACAGCAAATGTCAGATGAACGGTCTCTAAGTTGAATAACAGTTTTGCCATAGTGTATAGTTTGTTGTGTCAGTGTATAGTTTAATTCATGCAAGCTCACTTACTTTTTGTTAGTTCTGAAGCACACCCAGACATTCACCCACACAGTCCCAGTTTAGCACGGCATTTAAATCAACTTTGACAGAGAGGAAGCAGCCGGAGCGGACGTGTCTCTGTCTGGTGCCCTGACTCTGCGCTATCATCTTATTTCCCCTGCTGGTCGTCATTTATTGGGGCTTCATAAAGACAGAATGAGGCAGTATTACCCTCCCGCCTACTCAGAGGAAATCCTGCTTTCCCTTTATACACTTCTCCCCTCTCTGTCCTTCCTACCTCTTGTTGCTTTTTCCCTTATCCTCTTATGCTCTCCGCCACTCTGGAGAAACAGAGGAGTCTTATCGCAGTTTAATCTCCAGTTGAGAGTCGGCGGTGTGGGGCCCAAGCCAATGTGACTTTGTCGTTTATTCTGTGTCGAGGCATCTTAGGGAACGACCGAGTGTTTGTGTTGAGAGTGGTCGGGGTAATTGAATTGCCGGAAAAGCCTCAAGGCGCAAAAAGTAAGAGAAGAGGAAAAATAAAAAAAAGTGATTCTTCACAACAAGCACAATTCAAACATGATAATCTTGACGCCCTGAGATATTTGAACCCATAGCCAGACATATGGGCTGCGGGCGATGGGAGGTGGTGTCTGCTGTCTGTGAGGGATGTGTGCAACCCGTAGCTTTATCTAAGCACTGCTGTGCTCTACCTACTGTGACAAGTGCTACAGCGGGAATCCTAAATAATATGCGAGAGATGCAAATTAAAGGAGAGGATACAGAGAAGAAGAGGAGTGGGAGAGAAACTCAAGTGGAAAGTTACTCGATGTGCCTCTCTGAAGGACCACAGTAGGTGGAGAGAGGGGAAAAGAAAAAAGATCAGAGATAGGAAAGAGAAGAAAGATTGGGAAGAGAAAAAAGGGAACTGGGTAGAAAAGAGAAATAATTACAAATGCTACAATATGCCCTCCGTCCATCCTCACCATGAAAAGGAAGACATAAGAGCCAGAGTCGGAAATGGCCCCACAGGTGGAGGAAAGAAGAAAAAAAAGAAAAAAGAAGCACTTAGGATAATAAAGAGAGGTCAATCCCATTCAGAACAAAGACAATGTGTCTGTGATATCCAGGTCAGATCCTCTCCGGAGGTCTGAATCTCTCCTCTTTATGTTTTTTGTAATGGGCTTTTTAATTTGATTGATGGGTTGCCTGTCAAATCGCCTTGTTCCCGAGGGGAGGGCTGCGACACATTTTAAATGTTACATTTTCCAACTCGTGATGGACAGTCTGAGAGACATGAGGAGAGAACAGGACTTGATCTGTTTTGATATCATTTGCTTTGGGAAGGAAGGATGAAAGAAAGAGGAATAGAGATAAATCACAAGACCGAAGCAGGTTCTGAAATCACAGTAGACACTCAGTTGTTTAGTCTATAGAGAGCATTATACAGACTTTGGACACGTATTTGCATCATGGCTTACAGGGATAAAGTCACACAACAGTAATTTTTGCTTCTATAAAATGACATCGTATCCTCATACAACGATATTTTACGAAAAAAGTTATTCCTCATTTTCCGTGCGTTCTCCTCCGAATGTCCAGCAACAAACTTCCCTCTTCCTAGGAAACAACTTGGTTTGGTTCAAGCAACAGAACTACTGGCTAGGTTTAGGAAAAGATTGTGGTTTGGGTTAAAATAACTATGGAAGTTATTTTAGTACGGAAGCTACGTGACATATAAATTAATTCTAGTCTCCTGTGTGGAAGTCTGGTGTTTTTTGGACCAATTCTTTCACTTTTGTTGGGATATATACAAATTGCAACGCATTACTTTTCGCAAGTATGAACAGTATGTTACTCATAGTATTACGGGATTGTTAGTTGAAAGCAGTATACATACTATGGAGACTTGTTTTTGTTCCATTGTTGGAATTTTTGAGGGCACCATATGGTGCATAGATTTCATACTCAACATTCTGACACTCAAAAAATAATGGAGGAGGCTAAATGTAGTGGACTATATAGTTAATTACGTTACTATTTATTACTGTGCAATACATCATGTGCAATACATCCTTTTTTTTATTATGTATCATTCTTATTACTGGCTCCTAGAGTATTACTCTCACATGTTCACTTACTGTATTATGTTAACATGCTACTTATTTACCACGGTTGTTGTTTTTTATTCTATTTTGTACTTATTTTATATTTACCCTTTTACCTGCACTGTCCCTTTGCTGTTGTAGCGCAGTAAATGTCCCCGCTGTGAGACGAATAAAGGTTTTCTGATTCTGATTCTGATTCTAATGGGGTGTGGAGGAGGATTTTGGCCACAACCTAATGCTGCGTTCACATCGTGTGTGATGAATGAGAGAGGTGGGAAAGACTTAAGAGCGTTCACGTCAACTCAAGAAGGTTGTACAATAACTGAGTTGGTTGTGTAAAATGACAATACATCCATTAAACTGGGGTTTAGCAGCAATATCACGTTATAAGTGCCAATTCGGATTGTTTTCCCAGTTGTAAGTATGACTTGGACTTGATGGGAATGTCACAAGTTTTTTCAGGTATTTAGTCATAAACCAACATACTGGACATTTTAGAAGAAAATCTCCAGATGGTGGTGTCGGACAAAAGTCAGCGGCTCACAATTACAATTCATCCTGAAGGGCAACATGAATGTCTGTATCAAATTCCACTGCAATCCATTCAGTAGTTCTCAACACTCTTCACTAAAACGCCACCAAAGTCATGAAGAATTATCCTCTATGCAGCGTGAATGTCTTTACAATGATCTGTGCCAATCAATCCAGTAAATGTTGAGATATTTCGCTGGAGAAGTGAAAACTCTGACCTGCTGGTGGTGCTAGATGAAAATAGGAAATTACCAATGTTACTAGGATTCATCCTCTGGAGACAGCGGATATCAGTGGATAGTTCAAGGCATTTCATAACATTTTAAAAAAAAAACCCTCAAATGTCAACCTCATGGTGACGCTAGTTAAAAATTCAGGGAATCTTTAAAGTCCTTGGGGGTCGTGTCTAGACGGTAACCTCCGATTTGTGACTCCTTCGCGAGATGGTTAAGGTTAGGCATTGACGTCAGGCAGCAAGTCTTGCGAGAGTTCTCCCTACGTACCGTCTAAACACAGTCGTCCTTGAGATTTATCATCCGGGGACAAGGAATGCCTATACATAATTTAATGGCACTCCATCGTGCAGTTGTCAAGATATTTCATCCCGGACCAAAGCGGTGGACTGACTGACAGCCAGCATGGCTAAAAAGAACATGGAAAGAAAGGAAACAGAAAATGCAGAAAGTACAATATACGTATACACCTCTCGTTTTTTATTTGCATTTCTTTATCATCAATCCATATTGTATCTTGCTGTATTTTCTCCACCCAGTGTTAGACATATTGTATTTCTTGAGATTTATGATGATCTATCCGTTTTGAAAGATATTACAGTGTATGCAAAATCAATGGAACGCGGAGATTCTGAGGCACATTTTCTATCACATCATTACTTGGACGTAGCACTCATATCTGACAGTGTCATTTAAGGATTCACTGGTCTGGCACTCACGGGAACAATTTCAGTCTTTTGACATGGATGGGAAATTGAGTGGATATGGATGGGTGATTGTACTCTTGAGACTGAGCTTTGCATCTACCTGTCTCGCTTCAGGAAGGGAAGTCTGCAAAAGTCAGGGCTTATTATCATTTTCTTTCCCGTCTTTGTCAATGTCCTCATCAACATCACCGTGTCAAAAAAAGAGGGGTGATCAAACAGAAGCAGTGGTAGTTGCTTTACCAGAATGCATAGAGTACAATTATATTGAAGTCTCATATGTGTTTGCTTTTGATCTTTCAAGTTCTCCTGTGGTGGCGTGCACTTGAGATAAACCTAAAACTTGTTACAACTTTCAAATCCACAACGTTGAGGGTATATAGGGATGGGGAAGGGGAATGAAAACATCAGACGAGACAGATTTAGCAAAAAACATGTTTAATCTCTCCTTGATGCGTGTCTATTTACACGTAATAAATCTGCAAAATAGGAAAGAGCAGGATATTTACACGGGCGTGAAACAGCCAAAACCTGTCACAGCAGCTTCAAGTCTGAAACTCTTAAAAAGGTATCAGAATTCATAAAGTATTAAAACTCTTTAAGATATTTTTTTTCTTTCTACCTCTCTCTTCTTTAATCTGTGTGTGTGAAGGTTTTTTTCTTTTTTTTCTTTTTTTACGTCCTATGCTCGTTCTCTGAAATGTACTTTAATCAAAGTGAACTCAGCAGGTGAGGAAGCTGGAGAGAAATGGAGGGATGAGAAACTTGAGTGTTGCTGTTGGGGAGGATCAGAAATGGCACATTAAGTATTAAGGTTTGTGCGTTGGTGTGTTTACATGGGTCTGAGGAAGTGTCATGTTGGAGGGTGCAGCACATACTGAAAGAAAAGTACTTTTCACAAACATGTGAGAATAGTTTTAGATGGCTTTCAGAATATACAAAAATCCTGCGGGTTCCTGAATTTTAAATATATTTTTATAAACACTTGGGAAATGCCCTCATTCAGTTTCTTGCTAAGAGTTAGATGAGAAGAAATTGATACCACTCCACCATGCTAAATATCAAGCTAGAGCCAAGCTATGGTTATCTTAGCTTAGCAGAGAGAATAGATGCAGGGGGAAACAGCTGGTTTGGCTCTTTTCAAAAGTAAAAACAAATCAGATAAAATGTGTTAATATGCTATCTTAGCGGTGCTTGTAGGTGCACTTTTCTTAACCTTCCGACAGAGATAAACTAGCTGTTTTTCCCTGCTTCCAGTCTTTATGATAAGCGAAGATAAACATATCCTGGCTCCAGCTTTACACTTCACAGATAGATATGAGTCGGGGTATTGATCCTCTCCCTAACTCTCGGCAAGAAAGTGAATAAGCACATTTCCTTTTTTGAGGAATGGGCTCATCACCTCCGCCCAGTAGGTTATGTATTCGGCTCGGTTTGTCTTTCTATTTGTCTGTCAACTGCATTACGGCAAAACTACGAGCCCAGTTTTCATGAAAATTGGCCAACGAAGGGGCCAACGAAGACCCCATTTAATCCTAAACCTAATGAATCCAGAAGCAGTTTGTTTTTCAAGAAGAAAAGGGAAAACATCATGATATAAATAATACAATATATTTTCATTACAGTCACTATGCGCAGTATAGCTCCATGTTACCCTCCCTCAATCCATAAAATGGTTTTACATTATATCGGCTAAAGGTTAAATAAATGAGATACAATGTGTAAACTTAGCCAGCTTTACAGTTTTTGGGAGACATATGTCTTCACTATATGAACAGAGCCAGGATAGCTCATGTCCAGACCTTCGATTGGTATCAAACTTCTCATCTCAGTCTCGGATTAGAAAGGAAATGAGCATATTTCACAAAATATTGCACTGTTGTTATAGGTTCCAAAATGTAAATTTAAGTATATTCACATTTTTTGACATGTACTTGGAATCACACCCTTTAAGTATCAGCAAAAAATACATGTTTTTTCAGTATGGGAAGAGCCAGACAAGGCACAGTGAACAGTTCTGCGTTGGCCAATCATCGAGAGAATCTCTCCCTCCAACTCTTTCCTTCTCTCACTCCACCCTCCTCCTCCTCCCTCCATCACCACTGTCTTTTTCTATGTGGAAGTTGAATGCCACAGATGCAACGGAATGGGAAATGAAGCGGTACCGTGGCCTTCAAAGCACTTCCTCTGCCTTGCCCAAGTCTTTTCATCTTTTACACCAACAAGTGGTGAAGCAGAAAACAAGAAGCAAAACTAAGAAACAAAGCACCAGAGACCAAGAGGGTCTTCTCCTGCGCCATCTTGCTGAAGAATTTATTTTTTTTCCTTTTTACTTCACTAACTAAGACTCATTACTATTTCCACATCACTAAAATCTTCATCACAAATCTTCATTAAAAGAACAATTGAGCCAGTCAAACATCAATACAGTGGTCCACGTCCTCCGACTGTTTCAGTCATTCATTCAAATTGAACAGAATGTGTTAATGAGTGTCTGTACATGGAAGTAACATCGCCTCAATTTCACCATTCATCAAGCATAAAGACACTAAATACCGTCAGTGAGGGGGTATTTAAATAACTATAACTGAGCGCTGAAATCATTTTGTGGAAGAACTAAAAAGCAGATGGATCAAAGATAATCTCTTGTCACAGAGTTTTTGTCCCGTTGGGGATGAATAAAGCTTTGGTCAGCTGGCCTGTACGTTGTTTTACCCTGTGTAGATCAGTAGTTCAAGTATTGAAGCACAGACAGTACGTTTCATTCTGTCCAGACACATATCTGCTGTCGGACAAAAACACATGACGTTAATGAGAACTACAGGCTAATATCTAGATCTGGGTTTTTAAAGGGTTTCATAATCATATTTAACTCTAGCAGGGGTAAAGTACGTTTCAGAGTTTTCACTCGACAGTAGCAATATGTGTCTGCTTTGGGTACAGGTGTGGTGAGTAGATTTGAAAAAATTGTTAACTGCCGGAGAAAATAAGGAGAAGATGGCTGTAAAAGTTGCCAAAGACTTGTGTTACCATGTTTAAGTTTAACACGCTCACTGTCGGCTATGTTGGAGGCCTCAGTTTAACTCTTGGCCAAAGAGGGAGAGATGTTTTAACAGTAAGAGATATATATTGTTCACTTCGATGCGGATATAGCTGAGAAATATTGAAAATACAAATTCGCCCAAATTTCGCTGTTTGTTGTCCCGTGTAATACCAAAAGTCACCATTCACTTATTTGAATGTACGCCCGCAAGTTAAGTAACGTAACACGCCACAGGATTAAACTGCGTAAACTACGTTGCCATGGAAACGTAATTGAGAATGCAGCTTTGTTCTACGTGTACGTCATTTTAAAAACACAGGGTTGTTAATCAGGCACTACGATACATGTTTAGACTAGCTAACATCAGCTAACACGTGGCCGGTACCTAGCGGTGCTAATTCAGGTTATTTCAATCAATAATTATTGATATAATTATTATTATTTTCCTTTTTAAATCATGTGACTTAGATTGGAGGGCTTGCTGCTCTAAGACACGATCCAAAGGGGGTGAACCTCACACCTCAGTGACTGAAACTCACCGACCGTTGTGCTAAATGCAACAGACACACTTCTAGTTGACTGTGAAACAGCTGTGACTGAACAATCATCACCTGGGATGTGTCAGTTAGTGGTCCATCTGGTGCTTTGCTCGCACACTTGGTCTGCTAGCTGTTGGCTTAGTGTTCATCGTCATTGGAACAAACAAAATGTCATTTTGTCACTACAATGTCGAAAGCAGATTATTTCACGTCAATTCCATTCATTTGAATTACACCGATCATTTAGTTTTAGATCATCTTTGTAGATGTTGATTTCTGAGCTTAACAATTTCTCAACTTCTTTTTTTCGGGTTGGCTTTTTAAGGTTGCCATAAATCCTTGATTATGTCAATGTGCCATCAAGGGAACCTGACATTTCTTTGCGAGCTTGAAATGAGCATCTACTCCAAGATTGGCTTGTTTGAAGCTATGGATAGTGACACAGCGGCATGTGGGCGGGTCGTGTTGCAGATAGATTCATCATATGCTTGGATGTGTTTTGGGAGTTTCCCTCGGATCACCCGGGTTGTACTAAAGAGCAACCCGAGGAAGTAAGACTGATGTCGGAAACAACTAGCATCTTTCTGTTTCCTCTACTGAAACTGCAACTCAGACTTAGTTTGGGGCTTGGAGAGCGAAAAAGGTTAACTCCGGGTTATAGTGACTTTTAATTTGAGAGAAACCTACTCGTTCTTTCATGACAGCCATCTTCAAGGTTACTGCTGCACCTGCAAAGCTCTGTGCTATCTGATCTGGACTGAAACAGAGGACTCTGGTGACAGCTGATTAAAGGCCTTTCCACTCCGTCGCAGAGTTGAAAAAAATCTGAGGGAAGCACTATGAAGAGGAAGAAAATGAAAATGATTTGAGGCATCTGTAACGGTTTCCTTTAAAGTCGTATTGTTCTAAAAGGTGCATTTGATTTCATTTTAACTTACTTTTTCATCACCTTTTTTCCTACTTTCTGTCAAGCCAAACAAGCAGGGATAAGTAGAGGAGTCGAGACCTCGTCCATCTGATGTGGTTGTTCACATGCCTGTTCTGGTGCTCTACATTTTAGAACAAGCTCTTACAGGATGGATGACAACACACAGCATATATTACCCTGACTTGTTTAACATATTTCAATATTTTTCCAGTATTATCTAGCCTTTGTTATTAGCCTTGTACCATTTTGCACACTCATAGGAGAAAATAACGTCTTTTTTTTTTTTGTTTGTTTTTTTTTAAGCACTGCAAAATCATTTTGGAGCAGCACGTACGGCAAAGAAACGTTTTTTTTTTTTTTTTTTTTTTTTTTTTTTTTATCCCTATAAAAACCACAAAACGAAAAAAGAAAAAGGCCTTCAACTGGTACAAAAACACTCACATAAACCAAGCTACATTTCATTATCTTTTCATAAACCACATTCACATTTCAAAAGTGGAACCTTCAGCTTTGCCGTCATACTGCGGACTGGAAAACAAGGCAGAAATTAGACACAAATGTTTCACCTTGCTCTGCACATCAAAACTGGCCTTCATTTTTGGAGGGCACACTTCATAAAACATTTTCAGACAAGAGGAGAAGTCTAGAAAACATGATCGAGCAGTCGGGTTCAACTGTTTAAATGACCTGGTGCCTCTATAGTTGTCTGCTACCACAGCAAGAGGCTTGCTTCCACAGAAATGACGTTTGTGTCATCTAAATCAGCTGACCAGGCCTCGGTGTATTTGGTTTCTCTAAAACAAACACAAAAGCACTGCAGGTCGGCTGTCTTTTTACTACCTTCAGAGCCAAAGATGTAGCCCACGACGGTCCCAAGACCTCATGAAATATAGAAACTGTCTGTAATATATATATATTTTTGCCATTTACCTGTTTTTAAACTCTCACTTTCAGTCACTAAGCATGACAACATTGTTCATCATAGCACATTTCATCTAACGAAAAGAAGTCTCTTTGCACTAAACGACATTCAAAGTAAAACATGGCACAGGACGACTTTTTCCTTGTGTTTTCATAATGTTTCTTCTTGGAAATATCAAATCCTCTTCACAAACTTATCTTTTGTACATTAAAATGGAAAACGTTTTTTTTTTTGTTTTTTTCTTCAACTTTTCATTTGTTTCAAAAACAAAAGGTTTGTATTTATATATCTATATATATATATATATATTCATATATCCTCTTCTCTCTTTTGATTTAGCTTTGTTGTGCAAATTCAGCAGTAACACAAGTGGCACAGCACTGGGGAGAGTAGGCAGTTGGGGGGGAAAAAAACAGAATCAAATGCAGAGTTATGAAACTGAAACTGTCCTTTGTTAGACTTCAGTGGAGTTCTTGTTGTTGGACAGTCAGTACTGGAGGAAGTTTCCCTGCAAAGTCCTCCTGGTTGTCCTGCTGTAGCGGCAGCTCACGTGTTGCTAAGCATCCACCCTCCTGTAGCGTCTTTGAGCAACACGCCGTATCCCTACCAGCTCCAAGGCTGCTGCTCTGTAACTGTCCCTGACCTCTGACCTCCCTGTGAAGGACGGCATCAGAAAAGAGAAATTCCTTATAGGGATCAAGTATCACAATAACATATCCTGGATTTGTATTGGCTCACAGTCTGAACCATAGCCTTGGCTGTGGAGATCTTCTCGCTTTCCCATAGCATTTCAGTTCTGTATCCAGCTAGATGAGTTTTTGGTCACCAATGTGCACGTACCGGTCCTGATTGTGGCCAAAGTACCCAACTGCTGCACCCGTATGACTCTAGATGTGACGAGGGCCTTGATGAAAATAAAACCTCTCCTGAGCTGGGGTCCATATTGGCTGAGGTTGAGGGTGCGCTTGATTTGGTTGTTAGGGGCTGGGTTGGTGGCTCAGACAAAAAAAAACAAAACAAGCCAACCCGGCCGGCGGGGCCTTAGTTCCAAACTCTGCTGTCTCTCCAGTGTGCTGCTGCTGCTGGGTGCTTGCGTCCTTGCAGTCTTTTCCGCTGCTGTTTTTCGTTGTTTGCGAGGGTGATGACGACAGACTTTAAACGTCAAGGGTCAAAATGTCACGGGCGTCAAAAGGTTGTCAGGGAAGGCGTGTTGTTGGCCAGTTCTCCCCTAGCCGAGGCGCGTGATTGGCCGGTCCTCAGCTAGCCAGTGCCATGGTGTCGATGACCTGCTCCAGCTTGCCGCGTAGCCGCTGTCTGCGCGACTGCTCGTCCTTCTGTAGCGCCGACAGGATCTGGACACAAATATGGAGGACGGTGACATTATCATCACAACTTAAAAGAATTGAATTCTTGTGGAAAACTGTATTTTTTTTTTTTTTTTTGGCAAAAAGAACGGTGAACAAAGAATCAAAATCGAAGAATGGTCTTAATGAATTAAATGGGGGCTGTGTTGAACAAAAGCAAATCTCACACATCTCGTGCAGTGTAATCAAAGTCTCATTTATCCAGTCGCATGCTCACTACTTCCCAGACAGTGGCGGGGCTCAGGCTGGGGGCCCGGAGCGAAAAGGAAAGAAAAGTGCGGTGGCGCACCAGTAGTCCAAAAAGTTTCCGAGCATGTGGGGAAGCCTACATGGCACTGCATCTCGTTTTCTTCATTTTAATGCCACCCTAGAGAGCACTTCATCAAGAACATGGGAGCCTCAAGGGGGGGCGGGGGGGCCACCAGTGTTCCCAAATACATTTGCAAATTCGCTAAAACCTTAATATTTAAAACACTTCTGCATAAACAGTCTCAGGCTTGCGCGGGTACGATACTCGTCCCTGCGAGTACTGTGTATGCTGAAGTGTTGTGAGAGTTTGTAAACGGCGGCTTTTTTTTAAAAATATATGCGGCCCCCATTTGCTTTAATTCATCAAGACTTTTCTCCAGATGCATGTGAGAACAATGCATTTTCCTTCACAAATTCAAAGTAACACGGGTTGAGCAATTATTATACGAATGATAATTTTTGGGGGTGAAGAATTATTTTAAATCACTTATTTCAATCCTATAGCATGCAGCTTCTTAACCCTAAACGTGTTGGTGGGCAGATGCACCGGCTTTTTCGACAGAAAGAGCCCTGATGCTAATTTCAGTTTTCCTGTTAGTGATTGCATTTCAAACCGATGCTGACAACATGGACAAGCCTGCCGGGGGGGCGGGGTGGGGGGTGAGGGGGTGTACAGGAGTGTGTGCGTGTGTGTGTTAGCGTCTTATTAAGTGTCGCTTGAAAAACGGAGGGAGGAGCTGCTACAGTGTGTTAAAATTTTTTTTAAAAAGTACTGTATTTATGTGTGCTTTTGTCTTTGTGCATGGTGCATCCTTCTGGTTAATGTGTGTATGTGAGATTGTTAAGCACGTCCGTATATATTTATGCCTGTGTGTGACTGTGTGCATGTGAGGTCAGGGCATGTGGTAGAGGCGATGGGGAATTGTGCAGCTGCCAACATCTGGATAATAGGCTGTAATGAAGGGGAGGAGTTGGTGTGAATGGAGCCAGCTGCAAGCAGCCAGCATAATACCGTTGCTATTGAGGGATGGGCAGGAGGAAGGAGGGGAGGGGAAGAGGCGACTTATCTTTCACGACATAAAAGCACGATAAAGTTGCGGGAAAGCAGAGGTTGTCTTTAAGGAACCGGAGCGGGGGAGGAGGGTCAGAGTCGAGGGCGGGGTATGAGCCATGGCGATTTATGGTCGCAGAATGTGAAGGGAAGGACAGGAAGAAGGATAAAAACCAGCACTGAAGCTAACTAATTAAGATGTTATGTATGGTTTGTATGATCCTGACAAAAAGTAATACGCTCGTCATCAACTGCCTGTTGTTTGCGAAACCCCAATAGTCAGAAAGATGTCCCATTGGACCGAAAGCCCATTCTTTACCACAGACCCTTCTAACAAAAACAAATGGACATTGCTCACGAAGGCCCATTTCTCCAAAAACACACGCTTTTTTCGTACAACAATCAGAAGCACATGGCTCATTATTATGCAGAATAACGTAATGAGCTTCCAGATTTGTTTTCTACATGACCCGCCCTGCTCTGCCTGGGATTACTCTTTGCCTTCGTTGGGTTGGTTTAGGTTTAGGAGTGAGGAGTACGATTGGTTAGGTTTAGGGTAAGTTAGCCATCGGCTTCTGTTTGTTGCACGTAGTTTGTATTTTCGGAGCAATGCGCCTTCAGAACAATGGCTGTTTGTTCTTACGATAACAGGCTGTCGGACAAATGGGATTTCGGTCCAATGGGACATTTTTCTGGCTATTGGGATTTAGGAATATTGGGCCGTCGGAGCAATGGCATGGCATCCTTTATATATGCGTGTAGTTATCTGCATGTGAAACTCCATGAAGTAAATGCGTCTGGCCAAGAAAATTAAAACCACAAATTGTTGAATTTCCACTTTGGTTTTTGTAGGACAGATATGAAAAGTGGTATCAATATTCCCATCAACATTTTTAGCAAAAAAGCAAATAAGCACACTCCTCAAAATGTCAAACTATTCCTTTAACAGGTGAGACATGCACACACACTCCTGGTTTGCACACAAAAGTAGAGTTTTTATAAACCAGCAGCAGCTGTAGGATACTGTGCATGCAGGTCCCTTCTAATGAAGCTCCATTAGCTACAAAATGTGTTAAGCTCATGCCTTAATGTGCACCCTAATGGTGATAATGCCTTCCAGCCCATACCAATGTGGACTGGTTATCAGTGTAATTTAATTAAAATGACCTCATGGTATTAGTCAAAACAAGTATAGGGGGATGACAGCAAGAAAACCCTGCCACCAAGTCATTACACCACTCTTTTCCTTTCCATTTGATTCTGTTCCACATCCAGCGGGAGCTCACCTCGTCTTTGTATTTGATAATGTAGGAGTAGATCTCGTGCAGCGCAGACATACTGTTGAACTGGCTGAGATGCAGGCGGGACTGCTCTGCTAGGTAGGCACTCATGTCCTGGTCACTGATGGCTGGCATGCGGGAGATATCGGAGTAATACCTAGAGGAGAGGTCAGACACAGTTTAACGTACAGCACCATTTGTATTAAATATTCTGAATGCAAACAGTGGCAGATGGTGACCAGTCTTCTCACTGGGAGATTGATGCAGTTCACTTTTCCATGTTCAATATTTCTCTGATGTTTCAGTATCTTGACAAACATGTGCACGTGAGGGACATTATAGCCAAACGATGAGGAGCG
>CALSBV010010214.1:6993624-7004201 GCA_943590825.1 Bovichtus diacanthus
AATGAAATATTACCTACTTTGCTGATGACTCTAGTTGATGACTGGGTTAGAGCAAAAAGCAGAGGTATCACTCTCCTGCTATTTTCAGGCACCACAAGTGTTATACGAGTCTGCCCTCAATGCAAAGAAACCTCCGATAAAGAAACGTGTCAATTTTGGGGGCGGCCCGTGGCTGCAGGGTTAAAACGCATAATGCAACATGCTTCAGTCACGATCTTTTGTTGCATGTGAGCCCCCCCCCCTCTCTCTCTCCCTATGTGTCCTGTCTATCTCTACAGTGTCAAATGGAGACACACATGCTGATTGCCAGGTGCTCTCCCTCTCTCTCTCTCTCTTAGTCCCTCTCCCCCTCCCTCCCTCTCTCTCTCTCTCTCTCTTACTCCCTCTCTCCCTCCCTCTCTCTCTCCCTCTCTCTCTCTTACTCCCTCTCCCCCTCCCTCCCTCTCTCCCTCTCTCTCTCCCGCTCTCTCTCTCTCTCTCCCGCTGTCTCTCCCGCTCTCTCTCTTCCTCCCCTTCTTCTCCCCCCTCTCTCACTCTCCCTCTCTCACTCTCTCACTCTCCCGCTCTCTCTCCCGCTCTCTCTCTCCCTCCCCCTCTTCTCCCCCCTCTCTCACTCTCCCTCTCTCTCCCGGTCTCTCTCCCTCCCTCTCTATCTCTCTCTCTCACTCTCCCGCTCTCTCTCCCGCACTCTCTCTCCCTCCCCCTCTTCTCCCCCCTTCTCTCCCTCTCTCTCTCCTTCACTCTCCCTTTCTCCCCCCCTCTCTCTCTCCCTCTCTCTCCCTCTCGCTCTCTCTCCCTCTCTCTCTCTATCTCCCTCTCTCTCTCTATCTCCCTCTCTCCCTACCCCCTCCCTCCATCCCTCTCTCTCACCCGCTCCCTCGAAATAGCCGTAGAATATCCTTGGCCTGGGCTGATAGCGAAGGATAAAAAAAAGAAAAAAAAAAAAGATTGCCATTCACAAAGAACGGAGCCCAATCATGTCCACGATAAACAGAGAGAATGGAAGAATAAGAGGGTGCGAGGGGAGGGATGGGAACCAGTGACAGAACCATTTGAATAGGGTTAAGTGAAAAGGAGAATGAATGGGAGTCGTACCGTATCTGCTGAGGCTCTTGGTGAAGGTGGAGGAGTTGGAGATGTTATAGGCGGAGTTCTGCTTTGGCACCAGGGCGATCACAGAGCCATCTGTTACCTGCACACCAAAAACACCCAAATATTCACCGTATGAATCCAGCCTAGCTGTCAACCTGCTTGTGTCTGGTGTTTTGTGCATGCCAGTACCTGATAGTGAGCCAGTGTGTTCAGTCGTTTCCAGTCATTGTCGATCTTAGTTGTGACATCTTCGTCTTGTAGAATGATTCTGGCCATCCGACCTTGGCGCCATTCTTCAGGGAGAGGGAAGGAGGTTTAGAGCAAAGAACAGAAGTACTCTGAGTGTGTGTGTGTGTGTTTCATTAGGTTGCAGTGTGGACAGATATTATTTCAGTTGTTCCTATAGGTCAAAATCATGTTCCTACATTTTTTTTTTAGGAATTAAGCAGCATTATTTTGATACCCGTGGGAAAATCCACCTTTGCTCAGTTCAACAAATATGAAAATGTGAACTGAATGTCCACAACTTGCCATGTTCCTGTATTAGCTTGTTTGTTTTTTTCCATTTATTTGCAGCACATTTCTTTATCTTGCATTGGAGTTGTCAGTGTGTTTCTCAATTAAATGTAGTCACTTAAAGCTGCACACATAAATATTCTAAAATGAACAATAGATAAAAAGGACACTGACACAGTGTGGAGAGTTTTGAGCTGTTTGTGAGTAGTAGTGTACAGTGTTGAGGCTAAGTACTTAAGACAAGTTTGTATAAGTACACCTTAGGACTATCATTTTGGCCAGTAATTACACCTGCAGTTAGAATATGCATGCACGTACAGTGCTGTGCGTCTTACCCAGGTCCATATCAGAAGCCTTGGGCCTCTGTGAATCGGGGCTGCCCTTGTACACAGCATCAAGCAGCTTCTCTTTGACCTGAGTGATGGTGTCACAGTTCAGACACTTGACCGTCACCTCTTGGGCGTTCTCATTCTCTGGGTTCACACAGTGCAACGTCTGCCGGGGAATCAGGCGGAAACAAAGGGAAACGGAAACAGACACGTGAAATTAGGCTTAAACCGCCAATATGTCGGTTTTTTTCTGCCGCCAGGGGTCAAAACAATGAGAAAAGACGGAGTTTGGTGGCGTCGTGAAGTAGCGTTTTTCACTGCAGAGGTCGGATTCTCTCCAAAAACAAATGGACGCGCTCATTTGAAATGTTAAAAACACTGAATAACAGTAACAGTAAAAATCGCTGTTTCCCAAAAGCTAACTTTTAACTTAGAACTGTTGGAGTAGTACACACTTCAACAAAAAGTATAGCATAGGTCTAGTTGTTTTTAGACATTTTAATGCGGAAATGTTACATAGTATACCTTTAGGCAGAGACTTTGCCAAGAACTTTGCCAAATAGTGAGATGTTTGGACGATTGTTTCGGGGCATTTGAACGTACATGACAGTGTTTTCACACCTGGTTTGTTTGCAGCAGCTGTTTTAAAACCTGGAGATTTTCCTAGTCTATTAAGTGTGTTTGGGGGCCATTATACCTCAGCATTCACACTTGGGTGCAGACCAAAACAACTGTAGCGGACCCTGATTACGAGTACGTTCGTCTGTATGTTTCCAATCCAAACCTGAAGGGCTTTGTTTGGAGAGAGAACGTGATTAGAGCTGGGCACGAGTTCACGTTCTCCCTCCCAACACGAGTCATGCTGAAGCGCCATGTTTACCCTGGAAGGAATCCTTTGCCCACAGCGGACTTCTGACCAATTCAGACCAACGTTGGCCGCCGCATTTCAGCTGCTGATTAGTTAGAGTTCGCTTGGAAATCCTCATCATCCACTGTGACTAAAGCTTAAAAACTCATCAAGTGATTCAGACCAAAGCAGACAGGCCTCAAGACACACAATAAGTTAACTGACCAGTGTTTTGTAGTCAATCTGTTGCCTGATGAGCTTGTCCTCGCTGAGGGAGTAGCGGGCTTCTCCTGTGATGGCGTCGATGGGTCCCTTCTCCATCTGCTGCTTGATGGCACAGTAAAGCATGAACAGAGGCTCCCCGGCACACTCCTGGTGAGGGAGCAGACAGAAAGAGAGGAGTTGCCGTGACTTCATCCAAAAGACTGACTTTCTTTGCTTAGATTCTTTCATTTGAATAATTCACGACAAAATGCAGAAATGAGAGAGAATCCCTTTTGGGCACTGATTTTTTTTTTTTCCTTCTTCTTCTTCTTCTTCTTTGCTATTGCATGAATTATCGCACAACCCCTAAGAAAGGTTAAAATACACTGCATCCATCCACTTAATAACACGCCGAAAGAATTTACATCTGCTATTCTGACAGCTCTATGTGATATCTAAGGCTGTCGCAAATTAGTGTCAGGGGTGCAAGATTTAGGTTTTTTTTCTTCTTTCAATTCAGACGCAAGTTCATCTGATTTGCATGGGGTGTTAAATGAGAGCTAATACCGGACTGTTTTGACGTGTGTGGAGCATGTCTGGGAAGTAATGAAAAGAGTTTTCTGAACTTCGAGCGGTGATTGAAGAGAAAAAAGTTTTGCAAGCGTGCATTTATTCCACAAGAGGGAGGCTGCATGCGAGGAAAACATATAAATAGCAACGCCGACGCAACAAAAAAGATCAATGACTGAATGACTTTCAGTCGCTTATTTTTGTAAACAGACACTAAATAATATAACATGCCTACTCAAAGTATTACTGCCTGCTTCAATCACATTGCACTTAACTTGAGCAGCTGTGGAATATTGAAAGCCAGGAAAATAAGCAGGAGAACACTGTGCTAAAGGTCGTGTTAAAAAAATAACAATTGTTTTAGCCGTAGTTTTTGTTAATGAAATTAACGCTGCATTTCAGACGCAACTTTCTCAGCCGCAGTTTCCGGCGATGAATCCGGTGCCGCGGCTTTTTTGTATTCATTTCCATTCCCTCCTTCCAGGGACACCTTAAAATACATGTTGCGTAAGAGCGAACATGCACCTTTTTAAAAAAAAATTTTTTTTTTATATCTGTGCTACTCTATTTTACTGGCACGAAAACCTCAGTGTGGTCCTTCATTAAATGAGGATGGATTTAATTTAGCGCCTAAAGAGGGCGTACGAATCCTCACCCAATATTCCCATCAGTGTCTAGTGGCGGAAATGTTCCACTATAATTAAACTGGGTATTAGTAAAGGAAGTCATGACATGCTTCATGCGAGATGTGTGTGAAAATGTAGGTTGACGTGCATGGAGCCAAGACTTTCTCTCTTGGCGGGCAAAAAAAAAAAACCCAAAATACACGGAGCACTAATGTCGATTTTAGGTCCAAAAGTGCACTAAGTGCTGCAAGGGGAGACTCGTGAGAAAAACGAGTTGTCGCAGTAATGATGTTGGATTATCTAAATACAGATTAAACTAACATCCTTTAATGTTCTCCATCCTGCTCGTCTTTCTCTCATGGTTTGTAACCCCCCCCCCTAACTTTGTTCTTTCTCTCTCTACTTCATATTGCCCAGTGAAGCAGTATTAGCATGAAGCTGTTGCAGCAGTGTTATCAGGTTATCACGTTGAGAAGCGACAAGTTGAATTTCTCTGATATTATTATCAGATTTTAAACGGCCGATGTGGAGATCCAGCCCGTGAGTTGCCGATGAAAAGTGGTAGAAATTATGGACGGATTTGAATACATACAACCAAAAAAAAAAGCCTTTTTTTTTTCCCGCCGATGGAATGTTAGCGTAAGCATTGAGCGAATCGAGCTTAATGATCTCTTTCTCTCTCTTTCCGTCTCGGACTTGAAAGCAGCGTTATATAAATCTTCTTTTTTTTTTTTCCTTCTTCCCATCATCTACCTCTCAACACTTATGTGACCAGACGCAGATGTTTTATATATGTTTCCACTCTAACCTCCATCAAAGACACTTGCCAATCAATAGTGTCATTAGTCATCACTCGGGCCCAAGGAAAACACTCCTGACTGAAGCAGCGGCAGTTTAGAGGGGAGAGAGAGGACACATCACGGCCAGTACTCATCCTGACGAGAGCGTAATGATCGATCGTGCAGCGCTCAGGGAGATACTTCAGACTGTGTGTGTGTGTGTGTGTGTGTGGAAGATGCACGAGGTCCAGAGGAGAACAGGGGGAAGTACTAATTTATCTGTCTCACCTTCAAGCACACTCTACGACTCGCTTTTTCTTTCTAGCGCACACATTTCTCCGTTTTTTTCTTCACCGATCCTCAACCCCCTTTACTGACGTTTGGTCTTCCTTCTGTATTTTCTTCATCTCTCTTTAACATCGCACGCACAATATGCTATGCCGCTTTCGATTCTGCGTGTGTTAAAACATGTGCTTGAAAATGCTGTAAGGAAAAACTGAAACTCGAACCACAATGTGCGTGAATATGTGATAATGGCAAACCAGCAGGAGATCGACGATGGCTGTTTTTCGGTTTGTTTTTCACATCTGCAAGTGCCTGAAATGACTGAACTGAAACAATCATGAGTCATTTGCAATCTATGGCAAAGATATTTTGTATCTTTGGAAACTTTGGGATCTCGGTGTCAATGATTCAGAAATAAAGAATGCTGTTGTAACGTCTTTTGTTCTTTCTTTCTATCTATCCCTCTAACGCTTCTCTCGCACTCATCTCACCATTTGAGCAGCGCTGAGCAACCACATGTCCGGCAACTCACAAACTAATGTTCCCAAATGTTCAAAAACAACATCTGATCCGTGCTGGAAAACACAGCTAAATCGATCGCTTTTTTTTTTTTCAACTTTCTCTACTTTCTATTTCTTAATTCTTCTATGATGTGGGGAATTCTTTATTAAATTCAACACAGCATTACTTGTGGAATCCTCCCCCTTCCTCTCTCTACCATACACTACCCTGCCCTTTCCCCTTTACCTCCTCCTTCCTCCCTCTACTCCCCTTTCCCTCTCCTCTTCTTAACTCCTAATTGTCGTGCCGTCTCTGTTTTTCCTTCCCTCTCCCACCTCTAAAGCCCTTCCTCTCCTCCTCCCCACCTCTCCCACCAGGCATTTCCTCTCTTCCCTTCCTCGTTCCACCGCTTAACGAGAACCTCGTTAGCATCCGGGCCAATTAGCCGGGCAGCTGCTAACGAGGAGGAGCGAGCGTACATCACGTTATGCTGTTATGCTTTCGCTTCGCCTTACAGCTTCCACGTTCGGCCGCTGCATGCTTGTCTATGAAATGTGCCTTTACTCTATATAGTGGCTTCATTAAGGCTCCCTGATTGTATGCTGACATTTACATTACAGAACTATAATGATGCCTGTTGCTGCTGTAAGAGAGACTGAGACTAAATATCAGTGGAAATCAGCAAAGCACACGGACATTGTGGCTTTGTTATTTTCTAGTTATGGGTTTCAAGTGACACTCTACGTGCATTTTGAGAACAAAATACATTACATAAATAATACATTATTTATTTTTTAAATAAAAATGTGTAATCTGGCTTTTAATTTGGAGTAATAGGCTCAGTTTTTAAAATGTTTATTTCTATGTAAAAATTATTTATCCCTTGTGTAGAAAAAAACGTCTATTGATATTTATTTATTGATTATTCTTAACATTTTATTGTGTAATTGTTTAGTTGTTAGTCTTGCAAACATTTTTTTTTTTTAAATGTGAAGCACTCTGCATGCTTGTATGTAAGGCAATAAAGTTGAGTTGATGTAATACAATATAATAAACAAAATGAGAGAATTAAAACCCACTTAATGCCGTCTTCTACACAGTTTCCCCCTAAAAGTATTCCCTAGATTATTTTCTTATTATTGACTATAATCATATTGTCAACCATAATGTGAATAGGATTATAATGGCATAAAATACAACTTTACACTTTTTAATTAAGACTGTGGAGAGGAGAAGGGAGCCACTGAATATTTTCTGACTGGACGTGCTTTCCTTAAAAACATGGTCTGCAAAAGAGAGAGACTTGGACGGGGGACAACGAGGATGAGAGAAAAGAGGGGCCGCGTTAGGACATCGCACCCCCTGGTGAGGCAAATGACCTTAAGGCGGAGAGGAGAGTGACAGCGGAATAATGACGGCAGAAACTACACAGATGAAAGAGAGATCAGAGGAAGAGAAAATGTGAGCTAAAAGAACGTCATGGAGATCAGTGAGGAGGACGCGGCTACAAGAGCTAAGTCACGAGAGTGGAGAGGATCTGTGCACTAAAGAAAGGACGTTAAAACAGTAGAGAGAGAGAAGAAACGCACGGCGCTGGGAAGCTTTGATGATCTATGTTTGTATACTGAACTGGTAGGGCGGAAAAAAAAATCTGCGCCAGAAGAAGGAAAATCCTTTTAATAACCGCGGTGAGATAAATGCAACGGGGAAATAATATAAGCCAGGGGCGTTTAATAAAAGCCTCTTAACACAGGCAGCATAAAACATTGCATCATACAAATCCACTTCAGATGATGACTATTAGTCAGTGTTTAAAAGACACAGCAGATGGAAGGAGGACGTGATGGGATGAGGCCTCGTCGTCGCGCTTACCTTGAGGAACTTATACAAGAGGAACGTGAACCAGTTGGTCAGCATCTTCTCAGCGACCGACTCCGTTCTGACACAGGAAAAACAAAACACTTGAAAAAGGACATTATAAAGAAAAGCTGTGGCAAAAGGACAGAATTATTTGATTTGGCCTGATTTCCATGTAACTTGGTGGTGGAACAACCTATTCAATTTAAAAGTGGATCCGAATCACGGGGCAGATACATGCTTTTTTCTGTTTTTTCTCTTTCATTGGTGGTAATAGCCTTGCCGGTTGTCTGCGCACTCCAAGTGCCTTCCTAGCTACCTATTTTTTTTGGAAAGATCTACATAATTTTGTACTCATTACAGGGAAATAGTTGTTGGTCGCAGTTCAGTACAAGCAGCTGTGTTGCTGCGAGAACTGTTAAACTGGTGGTGACCAACCTTCTTGGCTTGTGACCACTTAACTCAAAGTGACGGCCTCTTTCTGAAAATACTTGTGCAGCATTTTTGTGGCGTATGTTCGGATTATCCCTGCAGAACAAGCTCCTTCGTGGGTAATGCTTTGTTTTTCGGACGTTTTATAACCCATGTTGCTGTCTTTTGTTCAGACTAAGTGTGTTCGCAGTGATATGCTTTCATTTTTCTGGTGCTCTGCTCATCGGAACGTCATTTGATAGGAAACCTTTTTCTGGGCCCATACAGAGTGTGTAGGGACGCAAGTGCCTTATACAATCATATTGATTTGGGGTGAACTGTTCCTTTAACATTAACACGTATTGGAGACACACACGGTGCATGTTTTCTTCAAACCACAAACAAGAAGAGTATCCGAGTAATATAGTTTTCACCCTCAAGCAATGCATGCTGGGAAGTCTGTGGTTATGCTAATCCTCTTTCCTTGGAAACCTAATTTGATGGGTTTAGTGAACACATTTCAAGTCAAAAGACTCCAAGTTAGAACAACTCATGTTCATACGTCCTGAGATGAATTAACTGGAGTTTAATAAAAGATGGGTGGATTCCACTACATTCCTGAGCGGTGTTTTACAGCGTATTCTATATTTGTTCCCCGTCTCTCCACATCGTCCTCACCTCCTGAGCAGCAGCTTTGGATGGTTTTTGCTCTCCAGGTTTCTGTCGATCAGGTCGGACAGCAGTTGCTTCAGGACTCCGGTGGCGTACTCCATCTCCCCCTGCAGCGCCGTCATGATCAGAGATGCCACATTGCCTCGGTCCCGCATAGAGAACGACCTGGAAATACATTGAAACGCTATAATAAATTCTATTTTAATATTTAATGACTGCTATCCCCCGCATTTGTTGAGTCAGGTCTGAAGCTGTTCCTCAAAATACACGTGTAACAGCTCTTTTTAAATATTAATGCACATTTAATCTTAATCAAATAGAGTCTAACTCTGTTTTGCCATAAACCGTTTGGCTAAGTGCTTTAGGGTAAATTCGGAGCTGCTGAAATGTTTTTACTCTGTTTATCAATTTGCCTTTCCTGTCCTTATCGAAGGGGCAGCACGGTGTTTCATGTCATATTCCTAAAATTAAACAAATGATAAAAGTATAATTTACAAAGTCAAATTATCCTTTTTTCCCAATTATCCTTTTTTTTGTCTGACACCTATTACCCATTATTTCAAAATGTACAATGTTTTTCTAAGAAAAAAAAGATGCATTTTTAATTTCATCAAAATCAAACATTTTTAGTATACAACATTTACATAATGCAACATTTACATAATGCTATTCCCATGGAAATATCATGAGGGTAAATGCTAAAGCTCTTGAATGATATTGAAAGCTTCACTTTTAGTTTTTTTATATTATGTGTTAATTTTCAAAACTGGTAGACAGTGTTTATTAAATAGTAGAGATTCCTTTTGGAAAAAACGCAATTTCTAAAAACCAAAACAAAATGCTATTTGCGAACAATAGACAAACACCTCTGTGCCTCCAGGGTTCGTATGAACGTCAACAGGAAGTGCTTCTTCGTCAGCAGCTGGCCAAACAGCGTCAGCGCCTTCTCAACATTTGCCTGCACCTGGAGAAAGACACAGAGAGGGACGTGTTACAACAGAGACTAAAGGCAGTGCAGGGACATTTTCTCTATTCGAACATTTGTGTTCTTTATTTCCAGAGAAACTCATCCTAAATCTGAGTTTCTGTGTATGAAAAAGCATGAATTTGTGACATCACAGCTAGTTTGGAAGTCCAGTATCTGACTTACACAGGTGTGTTTTATCACGTACGACGAGCACTATTCTGTTCTGCTCTGTGCTGCTCTGTGCTGCTCTGTGCTGCTCTGTGCTGCGTGTTTCTCAGTCAGCGCTCTCCAAATCATTTTTAGCATTTCGTATTTCACATTCATACGACAAGCATTTTAGGGCCATTGTAGATAAAAAAAAAATCAATATATTAGGGAGGGGTAGGAGCAGCATTGAGAGAAAAGAAATTCAGAATTTCGGAGATTATAAAGTCATACATTTACAACTGCAAAGTATTGTTTGATTAGGTCATCCCCTGCAGGCATAAGAGGCGAAAAAAAATAAAATAATAATAATTATTCTCTATTTTCTCGTAAATTTCAGACTTTAATATCCCCAAACAATCAAAATTTCTTTCTTATAAAGTTTTTCAGAATATTATGCACCCTCCCCTGGCTCCATAATTATTATTATTATAGATATATATATATTTTTTTAAACCTTCAATGGCGGTAATACACTGTTGTACATTCACCTCATTGCTGATTCAGTTATACTACTTGAAACATCCAAACTGAATCTTTTAATAACGCTTCAACGACCCGCTGTCAGTGGGAACTCTAAACATTTGTAGAGAGTTCCTTGAACAGATAAAAAGCCAAAGTCTAATCAGACTGGCCAGAACCAACCCAGCATTCATCTGTCATACAGAGAAGGGAGGAAGAGACGGAGAGGAGGGAGGAAGAGACGGAGAGGAGGGA
>CALSBV010010214.1:7019305-7046862 GCA_943590825.1 Bovichtus diacanthus
AAAAAACCTCTCCAATCCAAAACCAGCAGCACCTGCAGTGAAGAACTGCTGACGCCTGCACAGCTGTTGATGTGGATACGCTTCAGCGGATGGAAAGAAACTAATTTTCAGTTTCAAATCTGCGGACACGTCTGGAGGTTCACTGTGGTGAACAAGTGAACATTTACCTGCGAGTCGCGACATTTCAAACCTTTAATGGGTTTAACTCAACGGAGTCCGCAGCTCTGCACTTTGTATTGAAACGTACAATCATATGTATTCATCGGGGGTCTGCTTCCTGAACATTCCGCTGCCCTACCATCAGCGACAGGGTAGCTGAAGGCCGCTGAAGATCAACATGTTAATTAACTGTTAAATATTAAACAGCAGCCTTGGTGTGCAAGCTCAATGCAGCGTGTCCTGGGTCTGTCAAGAGGAAATTGTTTAGAAAAGAACGCAAAGGGTTATTCACATAACTCAACAACAAGGTTAGAGTGACTTTATGGGCTGAGATTGTCAGACTGCAATGTTTTCATATTCATAAACATGAGTTACTGGGTCAGTGTGGATGTACCAAGTAGAACAGGTGGTATTTTTGGTCCTTTTATAAACTGCTTTTTGAATAAATCCGGCGAACTGAAAACTGACCCAGTTATTTAATGAATAAGAAAGATAAGATGATGATACAAAATTTGATTAGGAAAGAAGTCTACCATGAAGGTCTCAGCCCATAATATGGAGCGAGTTCTCCCTTCAGATAATCCATGCGAGGCATGCTGGTCCAAAATGAAGAGAAAGAGGACGCAGAGTCGTGATCTCACCGTGACTTTGTGTTGTCCGGTGAGGTTGGGCCATTCACACAGCAGCTGGCTCTCGGACAGGGTGAGGACGCAGGGAGTCTCTCCAATCAGCACCGTGTAGTTGAGGCGACTGTTACCCGGAGCCGCTGGGATCAGGTAGCGACCCTAAAGACAGGTGGAGAGAAATGTTGTGAAAAAAGAACTGCGAATGAGCTCCATCAGTTGGGCAAGTTTTGATTGTTCTTCTTTAATATCAGCGAGTACTGGCCATGTTTTATGCTGCCTGGAGAGGAAGACAACTTATGCAATGACTCCAATGCATGAGCAGAACTTAACTTAACTTGTTCCACAAAGGCAAAAGGCTCCTCAAAAGAGCCATGAAACAAACTTTGTATGGCCCTTCATGGCTGCAAATATGAAGTATGAGAGCAACTTTTTTTGCAAAAAAAGCAAACCACTTTTTTTCCCAGGCCAAGAGTTAGTCGAATGGGTGTAAGTCTGAATATCGAACAAACGAAAAGGAACACCCACACACACACACAATACAGTTAATAAGACCAATTTGTTGTTGGAGTTGGTCTTTTCATGGGGTTTGGGTTGACAATGAAACAATAGAAAATATCAAATTGTCATTTTGTATTCTATTCCAAAAACAATTCTGATGAATGAAGCCAAAAACTGGAGAAAGAAAGTAGGAAGGAAGGCAGGAAGGTAGAAAGGAGCCCCAATGCTTCCTGTTTGTACTCCATAGTTGGGAGGCACAGTAACTCTCACTCACCCATACTGTGTTGTCTTCTGTCCACTTAACTGAATTCGATGCATTAAACCTGTACCGGAGGTGTGTAAATTCTAACATTTGTCAATTTCAGTTCCAGTTTTTCATTTCAATATCAAGTCCACCAGTTCCAATTTGACACACACTTTGTCTGGGATGGAGGAGGTGGGGGTGGGGGGGGAGGGGTGGGGGGGGGGTGGGGTGTGGCATTAGCAATAGCAAGAAAACAAAAAGCAACAGTTGGAAAGATGAATACAAAAAAAACCAAAAAAAACAAGACAGATAGGAAACGTGGCAAGAAAACATCAGGAGAGCAGGCGCGGGGAGCGGAGAGAGCAAAGAAACGATTATGAGAGAGGTAGAAAAAGATGAAAGGAATATACTCTAAAGTGAGGATGAAAATGGGAACGAGCAGAAAACAGTGCAAGGGAGCAAGCGAGACAGGGAGAGGAGATAGCTGCCGCATCCCCCGCTGGTTTAGCAGTGGGACGCAGAGACAGACTACGTTTTCCAATCCCATCGTCTCTGCAGGCCGCCACCCAGCCCCGCAACCCTGTAAACATGTATCCCATTCTATCTCGCACACACACACACATACACACGCACACAGTTCAAGCAACACATGCACTCAACTTGAAGCCACACATGGAGCTGTTGCCACACATACACACTACAGGCAAGAAGCATCATGCGGGGACACACTCTCAAAAACACACAAACACACACAGCGAAGCACTCAGGGAACACCAAGACCAGATAAATGTTTTTTTCTCCAGCTAACACACCGCGGTAAAAACGCACCCAACACTTCAGATGAGAAATTAATTGCGTGGCGAGTGCAGTGCACGCATCTCTGAGAAATGCAAACCCCCCCCATCACACGCCGCCAAATTGCATTTTTGTCCATCTCATCAGCGCTTCCAATGGGTAGGCAGTTCCACCAACAAACCAAGCAGGAGATTTGACAATTACTGAGAGGCTCTTTGGTAATAAATTATCATTTAAGAAATAAATTACGACAGTTATGCTGCTTTTCAATCTCTTCATGGAAATAAACAGCGTAACAGACTCTCTGTGATAACATAAGAGATAGTCAAGGCAAATCCCAGCAGAAGATAAAAGCACTGAACGCTGGATTAAATGTAGCACATCAATGTGACACTAATCTAAAATAAATGAATATTATATCATCCCAAGTGTAAAGATGACGAGAATGTCTTGTACACTATTTACATTGCACAGCCCACATAGTCTCAGAAGTTAAGACATCGTATTTTCTAATCAGGGGCGGATTATGAGACAATGGGCTCTGCAAAAGGCGCCACCACCTCTCCACCAGGAGCAGGACACACAGACTTTACAGTCGTTTAACCTCTTTTTGTTGGTGTGTCGTGTCCCTTTGTTCGTTGTCTTGTATTACTCTGTAACCGTTTTGGTCTTTTTGTAGTTATTTTTTTGTTTGTGGTTGATTTGACCTTTTTAGTAGTCGTTTTGCATCTCTGTGTAGTAATTTTCTGTCTCTTTGCAGTCATTTTCTGTCTCTTTGTAGTCACTTTGTTTCTCTTTGTGGTCGTTTTGTCCCTTTTCCTAGTCGTTGGGAGCCTCACTGCCGTCTCTGTGTCTCTTTGCAGCTGTTTTGCATCTGTTTTTAGCTGTTTTGGTCTCTTTGTGGTCATTTTGTGTCTCTTCCTGGTTGGTATGTTTCCCTCTGACATTGTGTTTGAAGTTCAGTGGGGCCCCTGACACTTCTGGCCCCTGTGTCCGGGGAAAGCCTGTTCAGTAACCCATCCATGGCTTATGTTATATACAGACACTGATCCACTGGTTATTTCCGTTAATTCCGCATTATTATCATCATGTTTAATGTAGCCACTCTGATTTCTCTCCAATAACTCTTTGACTTAATATTTCAGGTGAGCTCCGTGGGATAACACAAAGGCACATACACACAACTCAGGAATTGGCAATAAATGTCATATACTTATGTCCAATCACTGTTAATGGAAAAAAAAAACAATATAATGAAGTGGGCCTGTGTTCTGCATCGCCTTCCAGGGCTCGAGGCAGCAGAGAAGAATGTCAGTCAAGGAAGTTGCTGTTACTTGCTGAAGGAAAGAAATTGTCTAATCATAGCTCAGCAAATTGATCTAGTTGCGGCCTTGTCTGTCAAGCTTTGGTTTCTACAAATGCTTTTGTGAATATCAAGATCAAACTACATTAGCTTGTGGGGTTGCCCGTTCAGAGCGAGCACATTGACTGTAGAAGCCGGTCCTGGATGCAGGAGTGCAGGGTTACGTACGTACACTGTGCTGCTCTTCATTGGATTTGAAGTTTATAAAGCCAGCGCTACTCGACATAGCTTTACGTTCGCCAAACACATCGATCGGTCCTCATCCTAAAAGCCTTTGCTCCTCTGATGTTAAAAGCATAAAATATAACTGAAAATATGAACAAGTGTAAAAGCTAAGCAACCAAACAGGGTTATGTAAGAAATAATAGCCTGATCCTCCATTTTTCTCCATCATCCTTCTAATACTGGGACTGACTATACCTACGGTTTCTTTATTTACATGTCTTCTACATGGATCAGCTGGTGAGGATGCTGACATTCTGCCTGGGACATGTAAGATAAGATAAGATAGAACTTTATTTACGTAGTGATGCTCTCAAGAACCAGCCATAATTACAGTCAATATCAGCCAACACATATTGCGTAGGATGATATTCATTTTGCAGATACAAACAGCTAATTACACAATAGAACAAAACACAGGGGTACTCTTTCAGTTCAACCTTTGCATTTTTCTTTTAACATTTCAAAATGAGTTAAAAGAGGAACACAAGGAACTGTCGAGCGTACTCGGAAAAACATCATTAAATCTGGATAATTTTCTCTTCTGTTGTGTTGGTGCCATTAGCCTCATCCGTACTGCGCGAGCTGTCTAAAGGCAGTGCACTTGAGTCTTTTCAGCTCGACAGCTACAGTTTTAGAACAAGTCCCTGACAAGTCGCGTTTACATAGCTCTCTAGATGAGTACTGTGATAATAATCAATATGTAAGCTGTTACAATGTGCCTTATTGTGTAAATTCACTTAGCCTATGTGATATGAAAGATGTTATTGAATTAAGTGACTACGCCTAGTCCAGTGGCCAATCTACTGCGAAATAAGATGCAATATTTGTAAACTGTGAAGCGGAAGAGTACACCTCCTAAAAGGGTGACAGAAGATCTGATTGGAGCAGAAAGGCGCTGAGAGGCGTGGCCTGAGTTCCAACAAGGGGCCAATAGGACCTGGCCCCAGCCGACCAATGGGAGAAGACTATACCTGAAAGGAGGTACAAGATGTGTTGTAAAATAGAGATCGGGGCCGTTCTGTGAATCTGTGAGACAGAGTCACTACTTAAATGTGGTCTGTGGACAGTGAAATGTGTCCTCAGCTGAGGACTTTTGTATGCTTAGCATATCATCATGGAATAAATACAGTTAATATGAAGGGAAGTTTTCTGGATTGATTTCTACTCGACTCTATTTCTAAATAAAAGAACACGACAGTACTAGCCAATGCTGTTTGCAATGTAAAAAAACTCAGATCCGAGCACTGATGGGGGAAAAAAACTGAAATGTACAGGGAAGCAAAGAATATTCGGGGAAACGACACTTTCGACAGCCTTTCTGACCTTGAGAATGAGCGGCGACGTGGGCTTGAGCTCCAGTATCCCAGAGGGACTCAGCGGCTCAAACACGGGGTCGGGGTAGTAGCTGAACGTCTCGTTGACCACCACCAGAGCATTCACGTTGTCCATGTAGAACCCGATCTCATCCGGGCCAGTGCCGGTCTCTGAGAAACCCAGCTCTGAATCCGCCACCGATGGAGCCAGGCACACCATGACGGAGTTATTATACACCGTACAGTTCTGAAAAGGGGGAGAGCGGAAACAAGAAAGAGTTTAGAACTTTTTAGTTTTTAGTCGATGGAATATCTACTATACTCCTAATCTACGACTTGTCTATTGGTAGGGAAAAAATACTTTATTTCTTTAATTCTGTATGAAACTATATGTACACTGGACGTGGAGACAAATCTAGGCCCACTACTTTCCATTATTGTCCACTTGCAGTTCTATTTATGAGAAAATATCTTGTAGAAAACAGGTAGCCTCTTTTTGAAATACTGAGAATAACCTGCACGCTATAATTCTGATTTAAAATAGACCCGTCGGGTAAAATGACCCATCCTTTTTGTAAGTCAATGCCCTGTGAAGCTGCGATGCTGTTATGCCTATTGGACATGTAAATTGGTTGCAAATTTATGATCAACTGTTAATAATGGACAATGTGCTGTGTGCCTTTGCTTGTACCTAGAATATTTTACATCATTGCTTTGGAGAATACATGAATATGTATGTCATGGCCATGTTTGCTTTAATTTATAGGAAGTTTTAGACCATTCGCTACAAATCTATTTTACATTGTCGCCATACAACTGCTGTATTGATTTAGATTTTGGTACAACTCAGTACGTATATAAATAAGTTCAGTGAATTCAAATATATATTAACTCGCAGCCCTGTCTGTACACCTACTGTATGTAAACACTAAGAAACATGTTAATATTAATTCATATTTTATTGTCTGATAACATCCTTTGCGAACCCGGTGCCATTCTGCCAAAGCAAGTCTAGCTCTGAGCACATCACAGCGATTTCAAATCAATCCCCTCATTCAATTGCATTCTAAAACAATAGCTGTGCCACTTTTGACAAAATAAAATTAAAGCAGACATGATGTTCATTGTGATGGATTGCTTATCTAAAGCAAGTCTCTGCAAGCTTGCTGTCACAGAGTAATGAAATGAATAAGAAAGGCTGTCTGCAAAGGGTTGAGAACTGTATTGAAATATGTAAAACACCATAGTATGCGTTGGAAAGTGGCTGTCATTTCAGTATTCATGATTTGTATTAAATGGGCGACAACATTAAAAAACATCAGCATGCTCCTTTAAGTAGCACTTTGATAAAGGGCTGTGTGGGATGTGTTGTGTCTGTTTGCCTCAACAAACGTTCAGTGCTTAACCTTGACTAAGCTGAAAGAGCTTTCAACTCTCGGCGACAATCGTCAAAGAGCTCTGAGAAGCTATAGAATTGATGAAACTCTTCAACTTTTCAAACGGGACTTCAGGTTTTGCATGGATTTTCTATTTCTCTTTCGTCTGCATTCCCCAAAAAACATTCTCCGTCTCCCTCTCTGCTTCACTCACACACACACACACACACGGCATCTCTCATGTTGTCGCTTTCTTTTAGTGACACAAACACTCATGTGGTGCGGTGACATTTGAAAAGCTACGTGGCCTGAGGTAGCGTTAGATGTCTGAAGCTGTAGCTGTACAGAGAGCAGACGTGAGCGACTCACAGAGACAGACTGTCTGCCACCTTCTGCGGCACTGGAGAAGAAGTTGTCGGCACATTATCTTGTGCACGCGGAGGGGTATGTCTGAATACGTTTGTCACTTAATGTATGTACTGTACGTGGAAAGATGAATAATGTATACTCTATATACTGAAAATGTACGCGTTTGTGAATTTAAAGTTGCACTACACCGGCTGCCTGTGACTGTGAACATGTTGGTTAGCCTGTGTGCTTGAACTGTGTGTGTGTGTGTGTGTGTGTGTGTGTGTGTGTCGTTCTCATCAATACTCACATGAAAGGATTCTGCCTGCCCATATTTGGCCCTGATCTTTGGTTCTCGGATGGTTGCGAGGTTGGTCCCGCTCACCGTCAGCAGAGTCCCACCACTGTGGGGACGAAGAGGGGGGAGAAGAAGAAGAAAAGTACAGTAGGTAAGTAAAAATTCTCCCTAATTCCGTTTGATCTGTGCTAAGCAGAGGCCAAATGTACCTGCAGAATGGACGTTACTGCAGCATGCATCTGCAGGGTGTGGTGTGACTAACGTTCACTTAAAAAACCTGGTGGAAAACTTTCTCTTTCTGCTTTGCCAAAGCAGCACTGTGGCACAAAGTTTGATTACAGCATTGAAATAAAAATAAAAAACACTAAGCTGCAATAAGGGAAGAAAACACGCATTGTTAGACTGACAATAAGAGAGTTTATACCCCGTCTCCTAGAAGTTACACTTATATACTAACTATGTATTTTCCCAATGACAAAATTGTTTCACATATATTTGTTGCCTGGATCCTGTAAAAGGAGATGTGTTTTTTATGCGACAGTTATGCGACTCACAGGAGCCGTAGGGCGGAGGTCGGAGTGTGTTTTCCGTTAAATGCTACCACGTCGTGTATCCTGCTTCAAGTCATTGCTAACTTTTTCTGTATTAAACCCAGAACAAGTGCCGGGAATGCCTAAATATAAGCATAAAAAAGTGTTGTAGTGCTGTAGGTGCTACGAGCAGATACTGTATTGCAAGAGTGGATATTTTGGCAAAAATAAATACATTGGCAGTGAACAGTTCACTGACTCGTTCTGTACCAACACAGTAAATTGCAACTTTCCAGTATCATTAATAAACATGTCCTCGTGAAGTTAAAAGAAAACGTAACCCAGGTGGTCATTATTTTTCATCCAAAACATATTCGTTCTTGCAGATCAGTACTATTGTACAAAAATTGTATGAATTGTTACGTAAAAGAAAGTTTGACTCCAAGCGCATAGTGGAGTGCACTGGACATCAGGTAGGGATTAGGGATGAACCCTTTATAATGGAGTTACAGAAAGACAAGGAGAGAATAAGGACAAGAGGGAGCATATGTGTGAGTGAAAGGGAAAGAGAAAAAGGACAAAGAGAGAGTAGGAGGCAGGGTAATAAAGAGCCACAGAGATACTCTTCATACTTTAATCACAACTCCATCCACAGTAAGTGTGTGCTTGCCTGCCAGTGAAGGCCACTGGACCGAATCCAGCAAATAACAATGCTAGAACTTGGCTGAAGCCAGAGTATCATTTTGTTGTTGAGTAGTGTGTGATGGAAGACTCGCACCCTCTCGGTATAACAATGTCTATGTGGTTGGATTGATTCTTAGAAGATGTCATTTGTCTCCAATGTGCGTTGATTTGAAACAACGGCTGATCAGACTGCAAATTCCACAGAGCTGGTAACGCAACCTGTGGGAACTGTTGAGTTACCCTTCGGTGGTATCCAATGTTGGTGTGACCCAAAATGATTGGTGGACTCATTTCTTTTCACACACACACACACACACACAGAATGCAAGATTACTAGCGCTGAGAAAGAATCATGAAGTTCACGGGGGAGAAAAAAAATCGTTATTATGGGAAAACTCTTGCCACATGTAAAGACGATGGAGTTTTCCTTTTCACTGCAACACTTAAATTGGATTCATGAGGTTGTCAAGTCTTACCTTCTCAGTGCCTACCTTGTTTTACAGCGGCAGTTGAAACCTCTGAGTAATCTACTCTGTTTTCTGCTAGGAGGCGTTCACTGCTGCCTCGGCTATCTGTGCCCACTGAGAAATATAGTTTGTAAGATTCCCTATCGTGTGTCTTTCTGCAGGTTTCTCACTGCCTGGAGGGGGATATACTGTAGTCTCTCACACTGCTGTCGGAAATAAAAGGCTGAGATAAAACCTTGTATCTTGAAAAAAGTCATTTTCGGAAAACATACAGTGGGCATTGATTGGGTATTTTGGGCCTTAATGAAGTTTGTAGTTCAAACACCCATGGCCAACACCCACGGTTATGACATCTCCACGGGCATCTTGCAGGCTGGATGTGGAGTGTATTGCATCTAATTTTCTGCGCATGACTGCTGCCGCCACTATCTACACCTTAAAGAAAAGTTTTTGGGAGATTTACTGCCTCTGTTGTAAATCACTGGTGTGGCCCATTGTCACTGCCACGACTATTAACCTACAGAAGTCCCTATTCTGTAGACTGATTCGACACGTGTCTACTGTGTTGTTCTTTTTGCTGTTTTTGAATATTGTGAAGCTGAACCCAAAAGTACAATTCTACACATTTGAAAAACAGATGTCTTGGTGTATCTTGACCGATCATCTTTGCAGACATTGCAAAGACTGTGTAGTGCCTGAAACATCTATGGGAGCTGGCCTCATAAACAGCTCTCCCTGTCCTTTATCCCGGGATTCCAACTTGGATGTCCTCCAGTAATCCTGCAAGTCTGCCTCTATTACCTCCAAGTGAAAGCGATGGACCTGACACGGTGCCACATAAAGTATCCCTTTGGACTTTCATTCATTGTACACACATCTTGGGAGTATTTTCACCACTTCTACCTTTTGCAACTGCACATGGATTAGTGGGGACTGCACCAATGAGCCACTGCTTCCAAATTGTAGGATTACAATGTGACGGATGGAGCGGAGAATGTTTCTGTCTTTACACCGGTCAAGCTTAAGATGGGGCCGACGTATGCCGAGTCCTACCTCCCTGACCAGGAAGCGAGGGTGTCCCTGTGGTAGTCCCGGGTTGTTGCCGAATCTGGTGAAGTCGTAGTTCTCCCTGCAGGATCAGGTTACTGATCCATGCAACACGTCTGCATGCCATTAAAGAAAAGGTCATAAGGCTGACACAATGACTAAAAAGTTATGTTGCAGCATCGAGCCTTTGTCCCTGGCTCGACTTGCAGCTCAGAGATAACCCTCTCCAACCCTCCAACCCAGAAGGATAACAATGCGCGTTCCTTCTGGTGGGTTACCATGTGTTACCATTGATTTCTGAAAAACGCAGGTGTCTTTTCACTGTGGACATTAATGTGACACTCATCCAGAACGACTTAGTGTAAAAGCACCAACAGCAGAGTAAGTGATATGGTGATACGAAGGCACAGACACAGACTCTTAATCTCCTGGATAGAGAATCTGGCCGGCAAACGCGAGACATTCATCTCTCACTCCAATCCAGGAAGACTTAAACTAACAGCATATAGTAACAATAGGGAGGGACAAGGAGTAATTGATAACAGTATCTGGCATTGTTAGCAGAGAAAAAGGATTCAAGTCTGGCTATTCCTCTCAGCTAGAATTTTATTTTTATTTTTGGCAGGTTGCCCATTACTGGCTGAGGGGATTGGGTCTCATTCATCCTAAATTTCTTTGGACAACAGCATGATGGGAAAAATGTGATCGTAGCCGTTATTGGGGATAACAAGTCTTTGACAGCTGACGTAGGTGTCTCTGCTTCTACTTTGACGCACTATTCGAATTCACTTTTCGTGATACCGTGTTCTTGTCATTGACACTACATCACTGTAATCTTCAAAAGCCAAATCCAGCCGAAGCAACTGGAAATGAGACGCTTCAGTTCACTATGTGCCATCAAACTCCGCCATGATGTGGTGAAATGAATTTTGTACAAATCAGGTCTGTTCGGTTGAGCAGAGTCTAATTAATGTTAAGAAGTTGAAGTTTGTAATATTGTACAACTTCCATCTACACTTAACAACAAAAGTTTTTATTTTATTTTTTTGTTCTCCTGCGTTCCACTTTGAATGCAAATGAGTTTTCTGATGTATCACAGCAAGAGAATATAAACCTCCTGGATTCTTCATCTATTTGTTTGACTGTTGCCACGATTTACGATTGTAAGACATAGTACAAAACACAATAATATTAATAATCTGGGCCTTTAAAACCCATTCTTGCATCAGCAACTCTTCAACAGCAGTATGTTTAATACTGTAAACTGCTCATATAGTACATGAGATGATTACAAATGAAAAAGTGACCCAGCATTACATTACTGTGCTATTTATAAGAGAGATGAAGGTGGGTCTTTAACAAAAGTAGCAATGGACAAATGAACAGATTTTTTAATAATAGTTATGTCATTGCCACAAATGCATCATGGGACTACGCAGACTGCACTTATAACACTGCCTGTCCTCTGCCTCCCCCTCTCCTCCTCCCCCTCTCCTCCTCCCCCTCTCCTCCTCAGCGTGATGTATATTTGTGCTGAGTCCCTCTGTCCCCGTTGCTCCTCTCTTTGTCTAAGTGAGTCTCTTTAGCTCAGGTACATGCTTCAGGGAACAGACAACAAGACAATCAGGATAAACTCTCAGGGATAGCTGGGGAAATCCAACCACTGTTGTTAGTATTTCTCTCTGTCTGCTCCCCTTTCTTCTCTTGCCATCTCTGTCCTCACTTTATATTTTTCTACTCCCTCTGTTTTTTTCTTTCCCTAACCTCTCGTCGGTCCAATCCTCCTCTCACTGGCTGTCGAAAAAATCACATTATAATATTTTTTTTTTAAACATTTCTCCAACAGCAGGGGATGCTTTTAAAGCTTCCCTGTCAGTTGACTGTAACACAACACAACACCAGTCGTGTGATTACATCTACAGCGGGAAGATTAGCTGAACATTGCCAAATTCAAACAGAAATAACAACTAAAAAAAAAAACTGCATTGCGGTTGTACGCCTCCGCCAGCCAGTCAAGTTGCTCCCGGCTTTTAGCATGTCAGTCAGATGTCCAACTGCATTAGTTTAGAGACCGTCCTCCCCCCCAAAAAAACAACAACAGCGACCTTTAGTGGCCCTAGTAACACCCATATTTAGACCTGGTCAGTATCAGTGAAATCAGTTTTCTAATGGTCACCATTGCACTGGGGTAGTAGGTATATTCAGTGCCTTGCTTAAAGGCACCTTGGCGGTCCTTGGTGAAGGAGTGGAAAGCCCCACACTAATCTGCTCCATTTATCCAGCCCGGTTTGGGAGGAGATTTGAATATTAGGTCCAAAATTGCTTCTCTAACCTCTGTGGCTGCCCAAATATCTTTCTGCGGTGTCCCAGATGAGCACTCCTCATTGATTTATTTTTGAAGTGCTCTGTCTTCTTCCTAAATGTAATATCATCAGCGAAGCAGAATGATAATGCACTCTATCTCCCTCCCCTTGCTCTTTTCTCTTCTCACTGTCTTTCATCCACTCTTGCTATCAGCAACCAAGCACAATGATAATGCTCTGCAGGCGTGCATGTATTAGCACAAAGGCAGACAATGAGGCAGATATGAACCAGTATGATCTCACATCTCGCTGGTTCGTTGTACTTTCTACCTGAGCCAGCATGTGCCACTGTGACAGAGGGCACTGGGTGAAACGTATCAGCTAAATTAAAGCCTCCCCTCTGGAAGCAACACACACAGTTTTGTCGCTGTTTGCGAGGTGTGTGTGTGTTGTTTTGTGTTCTGTGCCAGATGGAGGAGGGATCTGGGGCCAAACATCAGGGACTCGGGGAATCAGTGGGGTGCGTGTATGTGTGTGTGTTTTTATGTGGGATCATCAGCCCTGAGTGAGCTTCCTGAAGTAGAACCCAGCTTTGAGCGTCTCACACACACGAAAACACCCTCATGGTGGATGTGCGGTGCAGTGATTGGGCCTCAGCTGCTTCTCGGCCAGTCCTACTGGGCAAAAAGGAGCAGGGCAGGATTCATCAACACTCTTCTCTAACAAGCTCTGCATCTATCTGCCACCATCTACTGATGAGTCACCACAGGGAAGAAAACAACACAGAGAAGGGAAGAACGGAAGGGAAGGAGGTGAACTAAGGGGCAAACAGGGCCTGTTTCAATATCCCAGATAAATAGGGAAGATAGGGAATGAAAAGAAATGCAGTATAACGGAGAGAAGATGGAAAGGAAAAGCATACGGCAGGTGTTCTGACATATGTTAGATTGAATAGGTCTCTTCGGACAGGTGGGTAACATAATACTGTAAACTCATTAGTCTGGGAAGAATGTTAAGCACTGTCAAATCACAGGAGGTGGTTTGTAATAGACATAAACAATCTGCAGAAAAAATTTGACCTTCGTCACCAGCCGGCATCCATCTATTAGCGATACACAGTAAGATCCAAAATCCAGACAGGATTAAAAATGAAGGGAGGACCAAGAGGTACCAAAAATCAGCGGGTATTTGGGATTCAAAAATAGGGGGACTGCCCCTGTTGTTAGTTCAATATATACGTCGCTCTGGATAAGAGTGTCCGCTAAATGACCTGTAATAATTTAATGTAGTGGGAGGGAAATCAAACACAAATGTGAAAATCACCCGACCTCCCAAAGAGAAAAAGAACCCGGGTGGTAAAGGTTCAGTTCTTCACAGGTAACCCTCGTCTCCATCATAAAGACCAATATGTGCATGCTTCTGCCCTCCCTGCCAGTACACTCACTTTAATGTGACAGACTTAGCATGTGTGTGTCCTCCCCAGTGATGTTCAATGCTGAACATGAGAGAGATCTTTATTAATTTAGCTGGGGATAGACAGCGCTGCATGACAGGCTATGCAAATCGGAGTATGAAACTGAGACATGCACTAGTTCAGACAGGGAGCTTCAGTCTCATATAGCATCAGCTGATCAGTATTAGCGGCCTCTTCAATCACCAATCGCATTCGAACAATCAATGGGCTGCATAATCTGACAAGCTCACAGTCACAATTTTTCGGATCAGGCAAGCTGCCTCTACCGCTGATGATTTTCTCCACTAAAAATGTCTTTGCTCGAGCAGTATGAAAAATCCCCAGAGGTACTGTCAATTAACCCGCTGTCAGAGCTCTTGTCTAGAATTACAAGAGCTCTGACAGCAGTTCAACCCCAAAGTCAAAAATACATATTTTTCCTCTTACCTGTACTGTTTTTTTTAACCGTTGTAGATTGTTTGGGTGTGAGTTGCCAAGAGAGATTGCTTATGAGGTTCTCAAGTTTATTTTTTTGGGGGCGCTTTGAGCCTTTCAGAATATCCACCTGCACTCCAACAATTCTACTGTGAAACAATATGTTGGGTTCGGTTTGGTGCAGCTATTGAGCTCCCTTCAGGAACTCCACAAAGCTGCTTGGATAGATTTTTTAGAAACAACTGTCATTGGTTGCTATACCTATTAAAATATCCTCTCTTAAACAAAATCTGTTATTTGGTGAGATGGTAGGTTGTCAAAAAAAAAAAAGATACTGAGTGCCAGTTTGTCTAGAAGCCATGGTTGGGCTACAAATTAGCACTGTGGAAATAAATGGACAAAATACCAGACATGAAAACGGCTACATAATCCAGCTGAATGAATGATAACAAAACATCTTACCTGGCAATGCTCCAGTCAGGTTCAATCCTCAGGACAGTGGGGTCTTCAGTGTAGTTAAACTTGACCTCAGGGTTTTGGAGCTCAGCGTCGTCGATGTCCACAAGGACTGACGCACTGCCCGCTGCTAAACCAGCTGGTGTAACACACACTATCTCTTGGGCATTCCTCCTGGATGGACAGACAAAAGAAAAGTTGGAGGATCACGTTCTCAAAATACATTTGACAGACAGCGGCCAAAATCAGTGTCGACTCGGGGGGATGGCAAATTTCCACAAAGCTCTAAGGCGTACTGTAAAGCTAGAATCCACGCCACGCATGTCATAAGAAACTGTTGTGACATTTAAAAGATATCAAAGTTCTGCTGTCTAACAGGAAATGTCTAATAAATAGAGAGATCAAGGCTGCAGAGACAGAGAGAACAGAAGGACAGCGGGAGCCCCTCTACAATATCCCACAAAGAAGCTGTCTCGTAGAGTCTGATAATCACTTTCAAAACAGAATTATAATAATAAAGAGGCAATGATTACTTTCTCGTGCCAGGGACGTTCCCTAAATACTGAGGTCCAGGCTGAAGCCATGGCATATTTAATGACTGGCTCATTGTGCTTGTAATTACCAGTGTCCAGCCTGGGAAGTCAATTAGTCTCTTTCTCTCAAAATCATATCGTAACCTGCTAATTTCATTAGATAATCCCATTTGTGACCAATGCACTTCAGCCCAGCAATCCAGTGCAATCCTACACTCTCCTGGCCTGCTGGGTCACAGCAAGCACGGTTGGAGCTTTTGATTGCAGCAGCTCTAGCCAATGGTAACAACGTATACTGTGTGTGCATCCTACTGTGGCCCCATTTACACCTGGTATCAACATGTGATCTGTATTTGGCTTCATCGGATGATGACATCATATTCACGGGCCTGTGCATTTACACCCAGGTATTAATAAGTGTTCCCTTTATCTTAAGAATGTGTTCCTGTATGGATCGCATTTACAGCTGGCTGAGATCCAGAAGCTCAGTGTGTTGCTGATCTGATTGCGTGCCGATAACAATGCATATACACTGAGGAATGATATGAGGAAAATATGCAATATATGGCACTTTGGGTTATTACTTACGATAAATAAACAGATATTAAAGTGTACTCAGTGCCGCCTTTCTGCTGCTTTCAGTATACTGCTAAAATAATTTAAGAAATGCATGTTGAATAGAGAAATGTAAAAAAATAAATAAAAAGGAAATTATTTCCAAGACTCTTTTGCTCAACAAATGGAACTAAACATAAAAGGCACAAATTTCTTTCACGCTTAACTTGACAAAAACACGATATATTGTGCAGCCTTAATTTACACCTTGAATATTTATGTATTTGACCTTATCTAAATAACATATGTATACATATATATATATATATATATATATTATGCAAGTGAGGTTTGTATGCAAGGCTGTGTTAGATATGCGTATTGTTCACATAAATCACACGTGAAATCTAAATGTGTCCACTTTTGGAAAGTATGTAAAATAACAATATTATATTGTGGCTGGTCTAAGCCCTTCTCTACAGTATTTATTTTATACATAAAGAAATGTGATGTGTTTAGTGAAGGGAGGACGAGAAGAGAAACAATGTCGAAACGAGTCATGTGAAGTCATGTTTAATGAAGTTTATACCTGCTATGATTGCTACACTCACAAGGATCAACAGCACCAGTCACAAACACTGGGGGAGGGATGGAAAGTGTGTGTCTGTGTGTGTCTGTGTGTGTGTGTGTGTGTGTGTGTGTGTCCATGCGTGGATGTCCCATAGGCAAAATAACATTTTCAATTGCAGTCCCCAGTAGCTACACTATCTAATATGTATTTAGCACAGTTGAGTGGTGGCTGCTTTTCTGGGCCATGACTTCACAGTAGCTGTGTGTGTGTGTTTGTGTGTGTGTGTGTGTGTGTGTGTGTGCGCGCGCATGCACTTTAATGTAGTGTTGCACATTCTATTGTGCCTCTATTTGCCATGGCAGTCACGCGGAGAGGGTGAGAGCGTGAGAAAGAGAGAAAAAGGGAGAGAAAATGTACAATATTCACCCTCCCAAGTCCCTTGTCCTGTCACCATAGCAACCCCATTCACAACGAACACATGCACCAGCAACCTTCACAAGATGCCACAAACACGGTCCCACCGTTAGGGTGTGACAGATAAGGAGGAAGCTGAGTCGATCGAACAGTCGCCGTGAAGTGGAATCTGCTGGATTACCGCGAGGAGGCTGCGGCCGCACAGGAAAGAGTGCAGTGACATCAAAGCTAGCGTACGGTTGCTTCAATAGAGATTAGCTATGAGAGGCTAATCCACGCGTCTGACAAGCAAGCAAGTGTGGTGATACTCTGCATGTTTTCATGCACTGGATTAGGGCAAGCCTGTGTGAGTGCAGACAAAGAGCATGCAACCCAAACATTCATGATCCCACACGCACACACATCCTAACCTGACACTGTGATTACATGCTTACATGTGAATGTAATGGGCTTTTATCAACACACACACACACACACACAATGTTTATTAATGCACATATTTTCTTTATTTATCCATTTCCTGTAGTATCTACATTCCGTTTGTTCATAATAATACATTTGTTTTACTATCTTGGGTACTCTTTTTTTGTCTTATTCTTATCTAAGTTATATTCGCCTCTGTTTCGATGTTCCAATTTCCCCACAGGGACATTTAAAATGTAATTTAGTTGGAAAAGCAAACAAAAAAATGTGCCTACTTTTTGAAGTAGCAGGGCTGCTGCCCGATGCCCACAGACACGTAGCTGCCTGCGTTGAGGGAGCTTCCCTCGATGGTGACCCGAGTGCCTCCAGAAATGGGCCCTTGAGATGGTTGGATACGGGTGAAGTATGGAGTCTGGAGCAGAGGGAGAAACATTTTTTTTTTTCTTTAACAAATGTAAACAATATTATAGAGGCATCCTTCTCAAGGAAAACAGCAATTACATGTAAATAGTGTAAAAAAAAAAACAATTATAGATCGCTGGATTATTACGTCACCTTGTTTTGATCTGTAATTGCCTGTGGGACTATTGTAATTTTCCGATGACAGAAAGGAGTGATGAGATGCCCCATACAAAGAAATCCAATCATATGGTAATACAATGGAGATGAATGCAACAAAAAGCATAAATGCGATGACATAAGTCTGTAATATAACAATACGTTGCTTTAATAGGTAATATTACAAACAACATTTTAAAGGCTTGAAAACCAAAAATCAAAAACCACAGGAAAGGAAATTCATGTAAAATGACAGAACATACACAAGTTCTTCATGAAGGTGTGACCTGCAACTCTAATCACTGACTTTTGCCGCAGACGTGCTAACTTCACCTTTTTGGGCCCAAAATATAACAAATGTACAGACACAGCGATCCTCCATTAAAACTAATAGTGGCTGACCAAAAAGAAAAAAAACATCAACCTGTAGTAACTTTAGAACAAAATATAGAAATGAGCTCCTTAGAGCCATATTTTCACTTCTCAAATTGAACCCTTTGCTCAATTTCGTTTCATGAAAATCCTTTTTTAAGTCATCGTGCTGCATACAGAACAACCTACAGACCCCTTGCAGGGTGCTTACCACAAAGGTGAATGGCCTGGGCGACAGGGCTCTGTAGTCGTTAACGCAGTCCCTCACACACACCTCGACCTGAGCTTCTTGGACCCTGTAGCCGGTGGCGTCGTTCAGCAGACACACTATTCTGTGGATGGAGAGGGATTAAAGGAGAGAGTGGGGGGGGGGGTCAGGGTCAGGTTGTTGTTGTGTCTCTTGACATCTTATCAAATGCTGCTTCAAATTTGTGCTAATTTATTCACCAAACCTCACACATTACCAGTATGTGTTGAGTTGAATTTATGTTTATTTGATAGGGCCGATGTGATTTACCGTAGTTCTAACATGAAGCTGATGTGCTGCACGGAGCTTTTAGCTATTGCTCATTTTCAACTCTTGCGCATAGTTGGGCTTCAGTATCATACAACCACAATACACTACAAACATGGAAATTCCATAAAATACACACAATACACATACCACGATACACCTTGGTCATTTATAGTACAATTAGCTAAAAATGGGTACAGCTCTGGTTTGCTTTTAGCCCGCACTTAACCTTTGTTGTAAAATATTCTATACCTGGAATATAATTTGATTTCACTTGGTAATGTGATCCAGAGTCGACAGCCCTTTATGGAGAAAGCTGATTGTCCATAATTAGATCAATGACATGTGGTATTTTGCTGTTGCCGTTAAAAGGGTTTGCGAAAAGAACAGTAGGCTGGTATAGTTTTCACCTACAGCCACTATGTGCTTTAGGCTCCTATATGCGGGTATGCGTTGTACACAGCACTACAATATCTGCCAGAATAGATTTGAATCTGTGTTTCAGTAAGGGCGACAGAAAGAATAAAGGAAACGGAAGACAGAAGCTGACTAGGAATGTAATATATGTTTAAATAATACATCCTAGACAAGTGGTGCATGGATGTCAGTATTTGTAAAATAACTGATGTATGTGTAATATTTGAGGAGCGATGCTCTCTATCTCAACATGCATCATATCCCGACTAACTGCACTACAGAGAGATTGTTTGATCTGCGTGAACTCAATTCCTTATCCGTGCAGGACCCTGCAGAGGAGTAAATGTCAGGATGAGAAAAATAAAGGAAAGAGCATATGTAGGGAGTAATGGAGGGGAACAGCAGATGGAATTTGCAGACACACACACAAAAAAAATAAACTAATATCACTGCTGAATGAGGCTGCATGGGCACCTACGCAAAAAAAAACGTGGCTTGCTGTTTGATTGGTCTGGACGAGAGAGGTACTTTGGTGAGTGTGTTTTTTTTTTTTTTTCCCCTGCGTTATTGTAACAGTTTGCGAATGTCTTTTTTCTGCGCATGTGTGTGTTCGAGTGTGTCCTCGGCTCCTCAACTTACTTCTCTGCGCTGACATACTCCTCCTCGATAGGCACACAAGGCACCTTGCCCAGTCTGACGCCCATCTGGATGTCCCTGAACTGCAGACCCAGGTTCTCCCCCAGGATGGTCAGCCTGGTTCCCCCTTGGCGAGGCCCCGTCTCAGGGAACAACTGGACCGACAAGTGGCAGATAGAAGAAAAGGAAGAGTGTGCAGGAAAGAGACAAAAGAGCAGGAAGATGTAAAGGTGAAGATGGAGGAAAAAGAGAGAACATATTATATTCACACATGCATTAAACACATTCACAATCACATTAAGGACACAAAATGTATCCACACTTTCATATGCTGTCCCCATTCGACTGGATAAAAGTCTGAAAATGGTTCCCAGACATGACATAGCCGCACGGGCACATACACAGTCATAAAAGAAAACACACCAACCCACAAACACACCATGCAGAATTGCCAATATCAGGTGATTTAAGTTTTAATGAAGAAAAATCACCCTCTTGGCTTTGAAAAACACTCAAAGTGAGACAAAGAGAGGGCGAACAAAAAAAAAAAGAAGCAAACAGGCACCGACCAAAGGTATCATTTTAGGGCTTTAATTGAAACTTATTACGCCGGCTTGGCTTCGTCGGCGGGGCTGTGGCGGTGTAACGCTCAGCCGCGCCGCCAAACGATAATGTGATTAATCTAGCCAGATTATAGCGCGTAACGGGGACAGGTGTGGTGTGACAAAACAAATATGGTGACTGATGGACGGTGGCTGTCGCAAACACGCACACATGCGCTACGGCACGGACGTGCGCACACACACACCTAATCCCTAACAAGCATCACGAGGTAATTATGTGTAATCTGTCCATTGCCCTGTTCTCCTGCAGTGCTTGGCTGAGCAGAGAGTGCGGGGTGGAAATGCAAACTCAGGCGCCGACAGAATGGAGGCATAGCGCTATTATTATACCACAGACAGTACCAAACAACAGAGCTTGACGGATGGTGATTTCAACAGTGTGGACTAGTTTAGGGAATGAAGGATTTGTCTTTCCAGACACATGAGGTTTAATTCTACATTTTGAGGCAGAGAAAGTCGACTGAGATCCAAACCATTTTCTGCACCCTGCTTAGGGAACCATTGCTATACTGCTGGCTTATAACCAGTGCTACTGGAGCAGCTGGAGGTTAAATGCCTTGCTCAAGGGCACTTCATCTGTAGTCACTTATAAAAGGGAAGAGCAATACTCATTGACTTTCTCCTCAAAAAGGTAACCAGATGGTCCGGGGTTTGCAATTGCAACCCTTAGTCTACTGCATTGCCAAACATATGGAGTATCATTTTCCACAGAGACACAATTAAAAGGGAAAATTGTGAAAAAATTAAAGCAGAAAATTGGAGTAGAAGGGTGGAAAATGGGTAAAAAATCTAAATGAAAATGATCAAATTGAAAGCTTAAATGTAAGAGATTAAACTGAAAATGACAATCGGAAAATGATAAAAGGAAAATGTAGGTAATGAAATGGGAAGTAATGAAAAAATCAACGTACAAATTCAAAGCTTTGCCTGAAAGCCAGGAGCAACAAACTCAGTTGAATGACATAAAATATTTTGAAAGTTAACAATTTGAGTCTTTCCGACATTGGTAACTCCCAGTTGTGGTATTAAACGAGATTTTAACCATCTCATATTTGTTTTTTTTTCTTATAAAATTGTGCCATCAGAATAATCTAAGAGGCTGTAATCACATACATAAATACACAGGGATACTTAATCTTTCCAAATTAAATATATATCACGTACCAAATGATTCTTTTTAAATGAGCTGAACCTTTATCTTGCCAGCAATCTAGCAAATAATAGTCGGACAGACTGCCAGATAAACCGCATTTTGGAAACTCTTGCATGTTAGGAGCAAACACATAATACCTTTGGCAGCATCATAGGTGCTCAACAGGTAATATCAGCCATGTGTTTAAGAGCAAGAGTTTGAACTGGAATCTAATAATCAGTGTCTGCCTGTATGAAAGGTTATGGACGCTAATGCCTTACAAATAATCTACAAAACAACATAGTAACTGTGGTGAAGTGAATTAAGAGACCAAGAGGGAAACAGAGCGAGAGCAGTCTGGCTGGGGATAATGCTGCCGACTATTTGGAAGCTGACTCACGTTGGAACCTCAGGCGCCAGCAGAGCCTCAGCACTTTGGTTGCACAAACACAATAGCTGGTAAACACTGACCAGAGCGAGTTGCCATTAAGCTCTAGGGTACGATATGGACAACAGATGTCGGGGTGTGGAAATGGGGCTTCAGATGGTTTTGGAAGAATGAAGCTATGATACCACAAAACACAATATCAGCTAGCCACCAAACCCTGGGTTATAAACACTGGCAGAGCCACAGACAGACAGGCAACAGAGAAAGAGAGGGAAGAGTGCTGGTAAAAGGGATTACCACCATCATCTGAGGGAGCAATGAAGACTATGGGAACATACTTTCACACCATAAACACACACACCAGGCTGTGGCAAAAGATGTCTTTGAGCGTGTTATACGTATCCTACATATACTTTATTTAGAGGTTTTTTGAAGCGACCACATGTCATTTAAGTGGTGAGGTTTCCCCATCAGCCCGTTGTCTCTGCTAAGGCGTCAAATGCAGCAGCTTGGTCAGCGGTCAAACTGTGACGCTCCAGGTGGCCGTAGTTATGGCGGCAGTAAAGGAGGAAATCAGCTGAGTATGAAGAGCGACAACGTTCGCGTAGGGAGGAGGCTGGGGTTGATGGATTGCTTTTAAAAAAAACAAAAAAAAAATAGGAGACAGCTGTTCATGTCTGTGTGAAACCCAAAGTCAACCTTCAGTTATTGTAAGTTACGTATGTCAGTTAAGTTTCGTACTTAACTTTAGACGAGTTAAGTAGCGTAACATGCTGAATTTACGCCTGCGTAACGTGCTTCACTAAGTAGCACATCTTCTTATTCTGACTCTATTATGACTTCTACCTACAAATCATGCAAAGTAGTGTTGAGGCCTAAACCGAACCAAGTAGTTTCCTGTGAACATGGGTAAAAAAAAAAAGGGTATAAATGAGCGGAAACTGACACGTGCAAAAACGAACACGAGAGGGGTGCGTACAACGTTTTAGTTTGAAGAGCACGACCACTGAGAAGCTGCTGTATTTGACGAGTTGACAGTAAGTTTGTGTTGTCCCAGCAACAGGCTTATCTGGTCCCCTATGACACTTGAGATGAAGGCGTTACAAGACCTGTCAACTGTAGTTAACATTAAATGCCCAGAATAGCGATAGCACATTTACTGATTCTGTAATCCAACTATATTAGTCTTCCTGGTGACCATCCGTCACCCCTCACGCCCATATCTGTGAGGAGAAACGGGATCCTGATGGAACTCTCAAGATCTCTCAAAAACAGAACAAGGAGACTTAAGTAAGCAATAACACTGCCTCTAATAAGCCACATTGTGTTTTCCAGCTATGTATCTGAAACGTGATCATTGTGGTACAGAACCTGGAGCCAGACCACTACACCTCCTAGTTATTGGTTGTGTTCTATGAAATCTCAGAGTGGATTTCCATCAGAACCTTAGAAACTCTTGGAAGTATAAAAGTATGGCATCAGATAACAAGATAAACCAGTGCTCACTGAGCCTGTGGGCATGCAGGCAGACACCACAGTGTGGAAATGGGACCTCAAGCAGCTTTAGACTCTGTTGCAGTGATTTGACACAACACTACCACATTCAAGCACATAACCACCACTCTGTGGGGAATGTAAAGCACAGACGCCCTGAAGCTGGAGACAGACCTCAGGCGGTTTTGGGAGGAAAGTGATCTGATACAACACAACCACATTCAAGCACTAACACAAAACTTGCAAAAGGAATACATATTTAATTGTTACCCCCGGAGCAGCCAAAGTGATTCAACTGACATAAGGACCACAAATGCTCGTGGACGCAACACCTACCTAAAAAACCTAAACCTAAAGCCGATCACTCGGACTCAACTGCAGATGCGTCGCTACTCCGTCTCACGTTTTATTCCATATTAGACGATTTGATTTTGCTCTAACCAATCACTAATGACTTACTGTACGTATCCGGCTGCTCTGACGTCATTTTCAGTCAACACTGAGGTTACATTTGCCAGCACAGGTGGCATAAGTTAAGCAATGCTGCAGAGAATCACAGTCAAATTGAGATGTTGTCTATGCACAGAGGGATGAAGAAGAGAAGGAGGTCCCTCCACCAAGTCCATTGTTGGAGAAGAGCTGCAGAACAAGTCTGGCTTCATATTAATGTAGCCTATGGGGGCCCTTAGCTTTGGAATTAGCAATATATCCAATTAATGTTATATCCTCGACATATTTTTCCTTCCCGTGTTCGGCCACTTAGAGGTAAAGTACTGTGGCGTCGCTCTTTGGTGGTGTGGCCTTTATATTGCCGCCCTAACCACAGAGAGGCCACATCAAGTCAAGACTATACTAGTGGTTTCCTAGTAGTCTGTCATCTAGCCTGCTCACATATCGTGTGTGTGTGTGTGTGTGTGTGTGTAACATGGTAATCTTGCTGTGGTCTGACCAATAGCACATGAACCACGGAAGGCAAGAAGCTCTTAAAAACTGTGAAAGTTGTTTATGTGGTCAGAAAAAAAAAGTTATAGTAAAAGGAATTCTGCTAAGGCAGTCAAAGCAAACGGGAAGTACGGGAAACGCAAATTGCATTGGGCCTTTTTTCTTTCTTTCTTGGAAGCACTGCCTCAAACAAATAATCTATAAATGATCTAAAGTTATTATGTTCAAATCTTGAACATGGGAATACTTTTTTTTTTTTAGGTTCTTGGAGACCATAAGGCTATTAAAGGATTCTTGATTTCAATAGGATCAACTCTATTTTAATGTGTTGAGACACACACAGTGAGCACATACCATAATACAACAGTGTGGTCTGAACCAAAGGCATGGGTTTGAATAAACAATTTGACTTGTATCAAGAGAAAAAAAACCAACATATTGAGATATGGTCAAAAGATTTATACAAAAAAAGTCTATTTTCTCATGATATTTAGCTAATGTGTAAAAAAAGACAAATCTTTGAGTCTTTATTGAGACTTATTGCTCATGAAACAAATGACCATAGATAAAACAAAGTAGGGAATATCCTTAAGTGACACAGATTACACCATTAATATCACGATAATCATCTGAGTCATTAAATGTGCATTTGAGCTGGAATCAGGCGTAAACCTCTCATATCATTCAAAGATTTTGTATCTGATATGGAATAAATGAGTTTCCTTTGCCTTTTGTGAGACAAAAATGTTTTTTTTCCTGATACTTACTTTATATCAGCTGAGGAGGAGATGAGAAAGTGTTAGGGTTAGGGTTCTTCGACCAATACCCACTGAAAAAAGTTCCACAAAAACAAAGTAAAGCGAGAAAACAGATACGACTAACTCTAAAATCCATCTGACCAATGCTGGATTTTGAGCGACAGTGACATCCAAAAATGAGCATACCTAAACGACAGCTTAAAAAGAATCAGACCAAACATACGTCTACGTGCCTATGTCTCTAGAGTACCAGTTTGATGTAACAGTGAGTAATAATACCATTTCTGTGCCAAGGGCAGGCACAAGGTCCCAACAAGTGTGTGTTTTAATAGCAGCACATTAAAATGGAGCAGCGTGTTCAGGACACGTAGGGCTTTCGTGACCACGGGGGCTTCGAAAAGGAGAGCTGACGCAACGGCCTATCAAGTTTTACCAGCCTTGGATCACCGTAGGTGACTTAGCACTCTTCACAAGTTGACGAGATTATGATGTGGCGCTCAAAGAAGCCGCGCTGCTTTTCTTTTTCAGATGTTAGCACCGTAACGTTGCAGGGAGTTTTGATTAGAAGAGTGTCTTCTGGTTTTTGCCGACTGTGGATTTTCTTTTCTTTCCCTTTCTTTCCTTCCAATGGTGATACTGTTGAGTAATACTTTCTCGAATTAAATGTTGCATGGAGGCAATACTGACTTGAATTGTGTGTGTTTGTCATTTTAAATGATTACTTTACGGTACATTTCAAAGTGTCTCATACGTTACATTTTGCAGACATTTTTTTATTCTAAACAAATACCAGGCAATAGCAAAGAACTGAAATAGCAGAGAGGGACACTCAATGTTTTTCACCTCGACCCCAAAATGAACAGTGAGAAAATACAGTTGCTTCTGCTTTTTCACAAGTAGACATTCAAATAGGGGAGAAGAGAACAACGATATTTGCAAATTGTGGCACATCTGTTTGATTTTCATCTTCTTGATATACCATCCAAATGACAGACCCACAAACTAAAGTGGAAACACAGCACTCGAACTGATGGTTGGATTGGACACTACACAACAACTAAAGCAGCTCAAAGAAGCTTTTTTATTTTTCCTAAAACAGGCCTCAGTTAAGTTATATATGCGATTGTACCTTTTTTTTATAGGGTCAAACAAACGAATGATTGGGCCTGTAATGTTTCTTCTGGAGCAACATTCACCTCAGGTTTAAGTTAGCTCAGGCAGTGATACATGTGCTGTGTTGTTTTTTTTTTTTTTTGACCCTGGCAAAGAGGTCAAAGCCCATTCTGTTTTCCATCAACCGCCGATGTAGCATCAAACTCCATGTTTTGAGCACTGGCTCATGAAAAACGCTGTCCGCATCATGTGATCTCCTCTACAAAAGTTGTACTCTTCTGGGATTTGGAACACGCTCTGCTCCGTCTGAAAGGAAGCCAGCGCTCTCTCTCTCTCTCTCCGTCTACCTGGCAAACGTTCCTAATTAAGCGGAAGAAAAAGCACTAGAAGTGTATTTGCATCCTCTCACATACACACACTCTCACAGCCTGTTCAATACGCAGCGGGTGGTGTAATCTGTGTATGTAGCCATACCAAGAAATATGCACACACACACACACTCACCTTAGTGATCTTGGGGTGGGTGCAGCGGCTGTTTCCAGAGGTGGCGTGCATCCACCCTCCGCCTTCAGCCAGTTGTAGTGGGAGGTGGGAATTCCCTCCACCGGTACACTCCTGCCTGAGGGAGCACTTCCTGTCCTGGACGCACCAACCGCATTCAAACCTGGGGTCAGCTTTCAGGCACATACCACAGCTGTCCCGCAAGGCTCTGCATTTATACAGGTGGGCTGGCAGGGAGACAGAGAGAAGGGGAGAGAAACACATTTCCTGTGAACGGAGTTGTTTAACTGAATGTAAACGCTGCTGTAAACTGGAGCCGTGTCACATTTCTTGGCTCGATGACAGATTTTTATGTTTCGACTTTTGATAAAAACAGCATTTCTTCCTTTTTGTACAGCAGGCTGAATTACACGTTGCTTTATTGCAGCAGCGTACCTTTCGTATAGTGTTTCAGAAATATTAGTTCGATGAGCAGAAAGTTCTGTAAGTTGTTCACTTGAAAAAAAGCAAGGGTGGCAAGAAAAAAGTCAAAAAGTAATCAGGAATGTGTGTCTTTGAGCTTGAGAGAGAGAGAAGAGGGACTGCATAAATGAATACTAAAAAACCTACAGTAGGGGATTATTACCATTACGAAGCTGTGACGATGAGAAAATAACTGTTTCCACAGATAAATAGAGGGAGAAAAAAAAAATTAACAAGCAACCTAGAGGGATATTATAGAAATTAATTCAACAGGTAATGTCTTCTAACGCCAATAGGGAACTGATAATTTGTTGTGAAAAAAAAAAAAAAAAAAAACATTCCCTCAACTCTGCAGAGTGGAAAAAGTCATTAAAAGTAAAAAATGAATAAATAAATAAATAATTAATTAAAACCTCAAACACCTGAGAGGAGAGACGAGAGGGGAGATGAAAGGCGGCGGGGAGGAGGGGGAGGATACATTTTAGCTGTGCTTGTTAACAAAACAGCAACACGAATTGGTATGAATTTAAA
>CALSBV010010214.1:7056862-7105372 GCA_943590825.1 Bovichtus diacanthus
ACACTTTATAAACAGCTGCAAAGTTGTGTTGCAGCCCGTATATTTCCAAATTGTCCTGCTTCCTGCTGCAGAAACGACACTGGGATTCAAATAAATATTATATGCACTGAGGGATGAAGAGATGAATGTACGCAGCCTCGTCTCCTAAAAATGACTTCCCATACAACAAAACTGCATAGTCAATTATGTCACGAGTGAAGCGTATATTAACAAAAGTTTGTGTTTGACGTATCACAAATACGCTTCTAATCAAATTCACTTACGTACTCATGTTCGTATGTAATTTAAACGACGTAAGAAACATACTTATTTCAACCCAAACCATGATTATTTCCTAAACCAAGTAGTTTTGTTGCCTAAACATTAACCACGCGTTTAAAACTGCGACGGACATACGTTTTCCTCGAATCCTAATTGAGAATACAGTTTCGTTGTAAGGGAACGTCAATAATAGGATACAGGGTTGATTTATGTGTGTACACTTGTCTCTGTGTGTGTGTGTGTGTGTGTGTGTGTGTGTGAGTCTGTCATTCAGTTTGCCAGTGAATGGGAGATTTGCTGAGGATGTTCTCCGTCTTACAGCATCGAAAACTCAGAGCAGTTGTACTGGTGTAGTAATGAATGTTTGGGAGTGGACCAAACATTAGCGATGGAAACGGCACATGGCTATTTCCTGGAGAAAGTGGTGGTGTTTGTTGCCGTGGAGGGCTTTCAGAACACACTTTAAATACAAAAATACAGCTGTGGATTATCAACATAATGTTTTGTCGACGCACTGGTGTTTTCAGAACTTACGTGTCAGGGAGGGTCTCGCCATGTCGAAGCTTTATGGAGTAATTCAACAGTTTTTTTTTTGTTTTTTTTTAAATAAAAAAAAATTGCGTGTCTAACTTTGACCAATTTATTCAGCAATTACGTTTTTTTCAACCTCTTTTCAATGGGCTTTCAAGTAGTCAGTTCACTGAGGACAAACCTGTCAAAAACCCAAAAAGTCAAAATGTAAAAGAACACTCACTTGCGTGGAGCAATTACAGAGACACAAGCGGCTGAATATGCACAATTTACCTTTCCAAAAACACAAAAGAACCATAGGAGCCATCATCATGATCTGGAAATTGACTTCAATAATGTGCCCCCAAAACTACTTTTCGTGTCACCAATCCAACATGAGAGGCAGGGCGACTTCCAGCTCATTCTTTACCTTTGACTGAGTAGAGTTTAAAAACAGTGAGCGGTCGCGAAATCAGCGATGTGTTCCGAGCCCAGCGGTAATGCAGCAGCCGGCTAAATGACCCGGAGCCCCTGACAAGTGTGTGACAGGCTAAAGAAAAGAGTAGCGGCCACACACTGATTCTGGCTGCCTTTTAACGGCGAGGAATCACTTCTGGACCTATCGCCGTGAGCTGCGGTGTGCGGCTCGCATGTTAATCATATGTCTCATTAAGTAAGTCATAATTGGTGTCGTTAAAATGCCTCCCCTCTGCCTCATGCCCTGATTGGAGCTGAGGAAATGAACGTTGCTGAAATGGTCGCTCCCCATTAGCGGTGACAGTTTGACTGAGGGCTAAGAGGCAGGAGTGAAGAGTACGGATGAAGAGAGAGTGGCTTTGCGACAATCAGTCCCTGTGGCCATACGCCTCAGCTTCAAGTCTATTACTGCTGGTGTCTCCGTCTGACACGGCAGCTAACCAGCCGTAAAGCCTACGAATGGTTAAACCCATATTGCCGTCCTGAATGAAGCCCCTGCTGACGGACTTAACAGCTGGGGTTGGTTGTAGCAGTGAGACATTCGCTCAGGATTGGCTGAGATGATAATAGCAAAGCCCCTTAGCTGACACATAAATCCACATTTATCAAGTCAACAGACACTGCAGGGGATTCCAGGGTGCGTGGGGTTGTTTTTTGAGCCTCACCGTGGTCTTCTGACACTGGATGCTGGTGCTGTTGAACCTCAGAGCCGGGACGCTGTGCGTGCTGCCCTGGATGTGGAAGATACACTCGTAGTTCCTCTGTCCGGACTGAGGCTGGGGCAGGTTCTGGGCCAGCAGGGTGATGGGTCTCATAACTCCAGCAGGGATGTAGATCTGGGTGGAGGGCAGGATCTGAGGGCACTCCTGGAGATGAGAAGAAACATGAATAAAGAAATTGAGATGTGACTGGAAAAGAGAGCAGAGCATCTCAGTGGGAGGGCCGATCCGAGTGGAGAGAATGTGTCTCGACCTGCTGCTGTAAAGAAAACTCACCTGCAAAACATGCAGATACTACACACTCTGAAACACATCGAAGAGAATACGCTATGCTCATTTCTAGGTTCATTCTTTTTTTTTTTGGTTCCAACTAGAGCATGTTTACATAATTTAATGCTAAAAAAAAAAGACAAACGTCTTGGCGCCCGTCTCTTTAAGCCTACATGACTGTAACAGCACTGTAGATGCACTTCCTACTTATATACTGTATGTTTAGTGGGGACATCACAGCCTTAAGGAACGGCTGGGGGCCCGTTTAAAGGCACAGTTTCTGAATACGGGCCGTGTGCATTTCTCCGTGGATTGAGCGTTTTGATATTTTCACGGTGTTTATCTAGCAACACTACATACGTTTCACTTTCAACAATATGGGAACATCAAAAAGTAATTGACAGGTTATGTATTGTGTATTATAAATGGCAGCATGGCATTACAGATCTCACTTACGTGGATATTGTAATTACCTACGAATCCTTTTCTTTCCCCTGACAAGAGCATCCAAGCACATAACCACACACATTCACGATGCATTCCAGCGGCCTTTGTTCTCGTGGTGGAATGCGTTTGAAGAATCAAGCAGCCTAAAACCTCCACTTACAAATTATCAACACTCTTGAGGATCAACTCTTGTCCTATTTATGAAACACTGAATATTGGATGTGGCAGTTGCTTGTCAAAAACGAGTACATGCCATTTTGGAATCATACCCTTCCCAGAATTAATGAGGATGTTTTGCCTAAATTAATGCACCAAAGGATATTCTAATTCTTTGTGCGTGGACAAAAAAATGAGAGCCTGAGGCAGCGTCTCCGAGGAGCATGGGCAGTGTTAATTCTACCGAGCTGTATTGTAAAACAGCTACAGTCTAACGGATTACAGAGGAGATGACTGAGCGGTCAGCGCTTCCATTCAGCACTTTTCTTGATGTTCTTCAATCAATAGGAATTTGGCAAGAACAGTAGCTTCGCACCATGTTAATTGAAGGAAAAATAATTGAATCCTCTAAGCGTTTTTCTCAGTCCTAAGTGAATCAAAAAACATCATGTAGCCGTCAGCTGGAATCCATGCTACATCAGCCCTCGCGCTCTGGACTTCATTTGTATTTCAAACTGTCTTTTCAACTGGTTCAGTAAACAGGGTTTAGTTTCATGTGCATGTGTGGTATTGATACAGTATTTTCCTTCATGTTGAATTTGCATCATATGCTAAAAAGTATCCCAATCGTTTGCCCCATCTATCCAACTATATTAAGTTTTAACATTTGTTTTTCTAAAACAAAGCGAGCAAAAAAAAAAAAAAGTGGTATAAACTTCCCCCTATTTATAGAGCAAATTGCTAGTTTCAACCGATTCTTTATTATCGATAATATTGGAGTAATTTGCCTTTTATTCATTGCTCAAAGATGCTGAAGTTATTGTTTAAAGAAACATCTAATTTATATTAAGGCTGATTAAAAGGCGGTGACTCGTTAATTTAATTCCTACAGTGTAAGTGGATAAAAAGAGGCTTTGCAATATCATAAATGCTGTAATTACCATCGAACAAGTTATATCCACTAATGCCCATTTGGTATTCATCTGGAGATGCGGTAAACAATCATAAAGGCCATACAAATACCAAACTACAATTTGTAAATTAAGTCGAATTCTACTTTAAGCACCATTAAGCAAACTATAATTTTCCTATTAGGAGAGCAAACGTTTAAATCTGCAATGATAAATCAGTGGGAACTGCATTCTATTTAATCAGGAATTTGTACCTAAAGTCAAAACCACAGCGGCAGCTTCATACTCTGCAGAGTAATCTCAATTTGAGTTTGCTCGGTGCAGAGGTACTGTCTAATGGAGCATCGGTAATGACTTGCAGATTGGCTTGGGAATGGCAGAGAGGATGCAGAGGGGAGAGAGAGGTTTGGACATAATGGCACCAGGAGACACCTCTGCTCCCTTCATGACTTCACGGCACACTCCAGCAGCCAGAGAGCACTGACGCCATGTGGGAAAGTCAAAGATGTGAATTTTAGGAGATTATATGAAACGGGGAGGGTTTTAGGGAGTGTTTTCATTTATAATTAAATATATTTGCAGTTTGACGATGATACCGAGATGGCATGTAACATTGGATAAAGTAGACTTTAGGAAACTTTATGATATAGAAAATAAGAGAAGCGGGAAGTCATTTCATTCTGAGTCGTTGAAACGCTTTTATCCAAGAAAATCAGAAGATCATCATGAACCCTCTGAACCCCAACAACCCGCCGCAGGGTTAAAAGGCTTGTTTACTGTTTAAAAATCGACAACATTTACACCATTTATCATAGCCAGAAACTGTAGAAACAGAAATTAATGTCAGATTTTTTTACTTTCCTACGGTCCTTGAAGTAGTCACGTGCGACAAACACTGTAACCAAATCTAAGCTTAAAAATAGTGACATCGAAATCACTTCATCCTACAACGTCTCATTTAAAATCCTCTGTGCAACTGTGAAGCCTGAGGTTGTAAAAAACTAAATAGTTCAATATGTCGAGCTTGTCGAGCCCGTTACCCCCGACTTTTTGTAAAATAAATTATCAAAAAAATTCAAATTTCGTTCTTTCTTACCGTGTTGTACTGCACAACATACATTTTTGAATTATTCCTACTTCTATGGTCACGATTGTGCCGTTTCCATAGATGTGCAGCACTTACACTTGCAGTGCAAAACGAGTTCACGTTGAGTAAAACATGAAAAAAATGTCCTGAACCTGCTTGGGGTTCAGAGGTTTAATAAGTTGCACTAATCAACCTTCTTTAGATGTGTAATATAAAGAGTCAGCAACAGACTGCACAGAGCTTTTTGCTTCTTTTTGATTGCCTTTCATTTTTAGTCCTGCAAACTCCACTGTTGTCAACCTGATCTCAAGCTCTGCTCCCTGTGTATGATGGCTACTTCCCAAATGAGCAACAATTAGGTGGTAATATGTTGTGTGTCGTATGTTGTGTTTTTCAATTTGTTCTGCTGCCCCCAAGTGGCCAGACAAATTAGAATATTAGAAATGCACCTTTAAAACTATCCAAACATTAAATACAACAAATATTAATTGGCTTTTTTTTTTTTAAAGCAGATGTTTGTGTCTCGGTCGACTTCACGACGACAAGTTGGGTAATGTGAAAGCTCCAACTTGTCATTATCAGTAGGAGGCTGGGAGGAACAGGAGACTCCAACATGATATGATTGTGGCTGTGTAGCAGTAAAAGAGCAGGAGGAAGGAGGAGGAGGAGGGAAGAAGTGAGGAAAGAGAGACAGAGAAGAGATCAAATCAATGCCAGCGAGTCCAATGAAGCAGATTGTCAATTAGTGAGGCTGACAGTTAAAGTTTAAAGTATTCACAGATGGCGACAGACAGCTAATGAACTGCTTCTAGCCTGTAATAAAATGGAAAACAGGACTAAAGAAGGCTAGAAAGTAAAAAGGGAAAACATGTGTGTGTGTGTGTGTGTGACGAGATATTCTGACAAATGGTCAGTGTCGCGTCTGAAGTAGTGGTTGTTCATGTTGGAGGGACTGGGCTCAAACATTTGCTCCAACTGTGCCATTGAAATCCTGCAAGAGACACACACACACACAGACACACAGACACAGAGACACACAGACACAGACACACACAGACACACACACACACAGACACACACACACTTTACATCTGTGCCTCTCTGCTGCACATTCTGGTCCCTATGGCTTCAACACATACACACGTGCATAAGCGTGCACGCACACACACTCTCTACTACACATTCTACTAAGGTCTGTTCCTTATTACTGATGCATCAGAGTCATGATAAAAAAGCCCAGCGTCACATTCCTCTGAGGAGCGTGATAATGCGCATACAAAGGCATCCCCCCACATCGGGCCTACATATACAGTACAGACTCACACGCAAACACATGGAGGGAAAAAAGGGGGCAACGCACGGACGCACACACACACACACGGGAGAGGGAGAGGGAGAGGGAGGGAACAAAAGATTTGGCAGCAGAGGATTGTGGGAGCTGTTTCATTAGGAGTGGTGACAGGTGTCAGAGCTGAGTCTGCATCAGATAGTGGAGCAGTTCGACACAATGAGTCACAACAATCTCTTTACCTGGGGGATTCCTCTAATCCCCCTCTTTCGCTGCCTCCCCTTCCTTTCTTCCTCTCGCTCGCACTTGATCTTTTTTTTAACATTCTCTTTATCTCTCCTCCCTCATTGACGCCTTGTTTCGCAACCTTTATTTTATCCGGGGGATGAGCGTTAACTGAGCGGCATCTCCTTTCCCGGAAAAACAACTTCCTTCAGATACCTGGCTGCTTCCCAGTCATGGACACTGGATACTTCCCCCCGGTGAAACTACCGGCACATAACATCCAAACGAATGACTTGTTGAGATATACATTTACTGCAGTGCAAGCCAGGCATGAACAGTGATGCAGCAGGATGAGCAGAGATAAACCATTGGCTACAAAAAGGGTGAGGAGAGGTGAAGCGAGAAGGACGGAGGGGAGGAGATGAGGAGAGGTCTTGGGAGACGTTCTCTTATTAAAGTGGGGGATGAGAGTCCAAGAGGTGGAGTTCCCAGCAGAGCGAGGCAGGGGTGGCGCATGGGAGTCATATATCGCCAAACTAGTTCCCAGACGAGCAATACAGACACACGCGTCATGTTACGACGTGATAGATGTACCCGAAATGCGCACAATATACACACAAACCAAACACATCCAGATTTATTCCTCACACACGCCGATCAAAAGCTACATCTTGCCCTCTGGCTCTGTGCAGTAAGCTAGTTCAGTCTTAGGCCTGTGCAATGTTTTACAGTAGCCTTGGGGCCAAAAAACACAGACACTGTGATCAAAGGTGTGAAGGTAAGACCTGAGAAAAATAAATAAATAAATGTGTTCGTTTACCATATCACCAGTGTAACATTTCCAGGTCTTTGTCGGGGCCTCTGGGCTACATTTTTTGGGAACTGACTGATATGCTCTTAATGTTGTTTACTGATATGGTGGCCATTTTGAACAGGTAAACAGGACAAAAATGTATACTATATGAATATTATTATGGTGTTTGACTATGTAGTTTGACCACGCTGGAGGAGTGGCGATGCTAGTGCGGAGATCTTAGGTGGTGCTGGGCCTTTTCCCACAGCAGACATTTTGACATGTTGCACTAGGAAAAGCCAAAACGTCCTCACTCCCAATTTGTCAAATACGGCAGCTTGGTCAGTGGCTCTAAGTGTCAAACTATGACGCTCCACGTACCCTTCTAGCGTCAGTTTTGGATGCGCAGGGCTTCCTCGAGTCGCCGTAGTATTTAGAGTAAAGGAGAAAGTCAGGTGACGTCGTATAAACAGAGACAAAGTCCACACATGGGAGATGGATGGCTCAACAAATACAGGACTTTCACCCAAATGAACGCTTCTCATGTCCCAAGTGCAACCAAAACTCAACATTGACTTATTTGAAGTTATATAACGTAACATATTTTACTCACGTCAGGTTTGTTACTTACTTACTACTTTATGACAGACACTTATGGGTACACTCCATAGAGGGCAGTATATTAAGATTTTGGACACTTATTAATTATCATCATTATGTGTAATCACTGACTTAGGTAGAGTGGCACGATGGTCATGTTACACCCATGGAATGATACTATTAGCAGAAAGTAGTGTACGTGCCGCTGGCAGATGCAATCGCTCAGCTTAGAAATAAGATGAATCGTGAGGGACGAATCTTTTCGAACTGAACTGAAAAGAAATTGTTCAACTCAGCAAAATGCGAGGTAATGTTCACCTCTAATAACAGTTAGGTCCAGAGCAAATGCAACACGTCGTTTTTCATTATTTTATTGACGTGCAGGGGTTTGGCTGGTTTGAGACTTATGGATATCGGATCGTGGACCTTCGGGTGATGTCAATCTATAAACTGCTACGAAATGAAACACAAGGTTCAGTTCTACCAGTTGGATCCTAGAACTCCACCACGGAAGATATTCCACGGAGTGCTTTCTTATCCCTCCCAAACACACCTCTCCGTTTCAGTCTCGCTCGTCCGTTCCTCAGTTTCCTCTCCTCTATACATCTTCCTAACCTCCCTCGTCTGATCCTCCCCCCCCCACCCCCTGCTTTCTACTTGCTCTGCTGTTTATCTAACTGGAAAGATGCCTGCAGCCATGTTCTCCCGCTGGCTAGGACGCTCTACTGCTTTTTTCATATTCACTTTGCCTCACATCCTTCGCTCTTCGTTGGCTGCTGGAACATGATGTTATAGAAGAGTTTGAGAAGGGCACTAAAACAGAGGCAAGCGAAATAATATGCGGAGGCGGGAGTGTAATGCGTATTGCCCTGATGTTTTGCCATTGTTGTTTATGAAAGAAAGTAACGATGTTAGAGATGAAGGACGAAAAACATGACATTTACTTAATTTATATTTAGCTCTGACACACCTTAGGTCATCATATCATCTGTTTACTTTCTCACCCCTCACTTCTAATTACTTTCTATCTGGAGGGAGACATCACATCTACAGTGATGTCAGAGATGAGGCGAGAGCCCCGATTGGCTGCTGGCTATCACCCATGAGGCCTCCTCACCGAGACGCTGACAGACTCAGAGTATGATGGATGAAGGATTCTGTGTGTGTTTGTCTATGTGTGTGAGTGTCAGTGGGGGGGTTCACCACAGTGCAGAGGGTCCCCAAGGATTAGCGTTGCAGTCCAATGAACCATTTCAGAAAGGAGGGGGCAAGACCCCATCGACCAGTGCTGTTACGCACACACACACACACACACACCCACACACAGAGAGAGAAAAGGACCTGATATGATGACCACACCTCCCAGGAGAGAAAGAGGAAGAGTCATCTGTTGAGCGATGTCTCGGTTTAAGCCACTAATATCTAACAGAAAGCAACACACATACACACACGAGAAAATAGCACACTAACGTGCAATGGGTCATTCTAGTAATCCCAATAGGTCTCTCCATTCAATCAACCCACAGACAGGTCATAAGGCTGTATCTATATAGATCTATTCAACATTTTCTCCCATTCAGACACATCTTTCCCTCTGAGTCCATTTCTCTTGCTCTTCACCATCAACGACTTTTTTTTATTATCTCTCGGTGTCCGTCTCAAGAAACTCCTCCCCAGTGGCTGCCTGTGGACTAAATGCTGTAGATCTCTTTATGTAAAAAAAATGGAATAAACAAAAGAAGAGAAGTCAAAAGAAGGCCAGACACAAACTGATGTACATCAGCAAAGCAGCCAGGTTATGCAACGATACTCTTGTGGGTCTTGCTGCTGCAAATAATGATGTTTTTATATGTGGATTGTGTACGGCTCGCAGACTGGTTTAGTATGTATATGGGTGTGCATGGTGCTGTTTCTCTTTTGTCAGCAATGTAGGACCTCTTGGCCTTTTTCGGCCCTATGACAGAGGCTAACTGAATAAAAGGCTCCCTTGGACAGATATTGAGTAACTATTGGAATACTAAGGACGGCTCTGTTTTTTTGTTTTGGGATCTTTGCCAGACATCACTTCTCAGTCGAACATTGACGTTTCAGAAGGTGGTGCTCTTTCATTTGTTCAGCCAGTCATTCTAATTCTGTTTCTTGTCCCGTTCTTCCAAACAAACCACAGACAGAAAACGCATCCCCTCCTGTGCACTGGAGGATTCTTCTCAGAAATAATAGTAATAAAGGGCGTTTGACAAATGCTTGCATGAACTGGACGAATCAATCATTTTTTATGTGACTGCCTTATATTTTGAACACTTACATTTTCTTGTAAAACAAAAAAAAACTAACCTTTGTCCAGGACCATTACAGATCATGTAAGATATATAAAAACATACTGCAGTTGTATTCAGTAGTATTTCTGTAATACAGCTTACATTCACAGTGGCAGCACTGTTAAAGGAAACCTGCACCATGTTTCATTTTCAAGTTTTATATTGACTTTAAACCTACAATAACTGATTTTTTTGGGCCAATTAGAGGCAATGCAAACCAAGTCGTAAACACTGACATTTTAAGTTGATGGTTAGTATTTAGCAAACAGTTGCTTATTAACATATTGAACACCATCATTCATTTTGGAGTGGTCCAAGAGTCCAATATTCACTATCTCTGTTTCTCCTGAGGGATTCTTTAGCTGCTAAATGCTCCACTATGTCCACCAGCTAGTTTCTAACTGTGTCCGTCGTGTACAGTGGGTCTTTTTTGTCCGAAAACAGCTGCCTGACGTGTTCGAAAACAACGCTATCAGGATCATTATCAGGGCCTGAGAAAACCCAACCACCTGCCAGCTAAAACAGGCGAAATGCAAGAGCGGAGACTTCTGGAAAAGCCTTATCTCACAATGTTAACGGAAGTGAATGATAGTTTGTGGATTTGCACCGTGATTCGGATCCGCTTCCAAAATCGAGTGGATTCTTTCTTGGCCACCAGTCAGTTGGGTCAGTAGTTTTTTCCGTAATCCTGCTGATTAACAGACAAACAAAACAACAAAACCGCCTTGACGGTGGCAATGATACATTTTCTAATACTATTTGAGCCATGTCTGCATTATCCAACAGTAGTAAGTGAATAAAGCTACGGAAAAGACACCGTGTCTACTGGGAAAAGACCTCCACTCCGTTGACTCTGCAGAGCTCTTAATCCCACATGTCTCCATTAGAATAGCATTGCCCTGTGTGGTATCTCTGATGACCAAGTGTGATTGTGCGTCTATCTGGATGTTATCAGGTCTGGATGGTCAAAGAGGAGGATGTAGCCGATAAGCATCAGCTAGTGGATCGATAGCCTCTAAAAATACCCATCTGTTTGTGTGTGTGTGTGTGTGTGTGTGTCTGTGTGTATGTCTGAGGGTGACACAGAAGATACATGACAGATAACAAGAAGCTCTTCAGGATGGCCTCACTAAATACAGCCCTGCTCCCCGCAGGATCAAAGTTTGATGAATTTTGTTTCATCTCGTGAGCGGAAGAAAAACGACACAGTGCTCCTTGTCACGTGGGAACGAAAAACAGGCTCACAACCCAGTTTAGACCATGACCCAGAGAATAATAAGAGATTTCTGTGACACACCTCAGAATCAGTCAACCTTTCAAGGTCGCTGTAAAAGCCCATGATACAATTTTTTTAACTTCCCCATCATCTGCCTTCATGTATTTGGGTTTTTTCCTTCATTAGTCTTGGGACAAAATAATGAGTTTCTTGGTCCCAAAGGTCCCAGGTCGGAAAAGTTTAAGCAATACACAACACAGCCAACTTCACCACAAAAGATGTCGCAACATCTAGTATGCAAATTCACTTGGGTCAAAAACTTTTGAAAGCGATCGTTTCCCTTTGCGAGACCCGTTTCATGTTTTATTCTAGGTACGTGACTCATCCCCCGTGCTTCTTTTCAACAAGAAAACTTTTCATCTATTTTGCTCAAATGACCCGAGTTGCTCAGTCGTAGTCTCAGGTGGAAGGAGGGCAGGCACCCCCCCTCGCATAAGACTAGGAGCTCTTCAATTCAATAAAAGACACTTTGAACTGTTAGAAGCCTTTTGGAGTGTCCACCCACTCTACTCAGCCCTTTACTATAGGGGATAGGGAGCGAGGCGGATGATGTGAAAAAGATAAAACACAGAAAGAGTGCTCACCGTTGTGAACTCAGATTCTGACACTAAAATAAATGTATGAACATAAACAATGCCTTGACTTCATTACGGCTTTATTAGAAGTGACAGAATAGTTCGCCAATTGGATCTACTTTTGAAAACTTCAGCAAACTCGGTTGTTTTACCCTAATCATTTTTAAATCAAAGCACCTTATTGCCTGATTCTTCACATCTCAAGGGGAACGTACCGTCACAAATTCAAAGGAACAACAAAGCCAAACTAAGAAGAGAGCAGAATAGAACTGTGGCAACATGTGTTATAGGGGAATCTACATTATGTAATAGCTGCTGGTACCTTGCACTCTTTGCACTTGAATGAAGGTTCATGGAACGTAACAGGCTTATATCTAGTGTAGAACCATGGCCATCGTCCATTTCTTTACCTGTATTATATGAATCATGCACTCAAAAATGACTCAACTTGGTTAAGTCAAGCCAATTTGGTTCAAATAGCCAAACATCTCCTTCAAAGGGCTGTACAATCTGTACGGCATACAACCCCTCCATCCTCAGAGCTATCACATTAAATGTTGCCTGAACGATGCAGTCACAATGATTATGCTTTGAACTGGTTGAATTTGAGCGCCCTTGGAAGTAATTACCTTTCCAAGAGGAAGAATGTTTTCAGATGTTTCTCTGTAAGAGCCTTTAAGACGTGTTTCCTCCTGTTTTTTTTTCGGGATGTGTTAATGGTGAAAGGTCTTCTTTCCATTTTCTTTAATAAGACAATTCCATATTTAGGTCACTACTTTGTCAATTCTTTACCATTTCATTTTGGCAAAATCTTATTATTTTTTTTATATTGTTTTGGTACAGGCACCAACAGTCAGATGTCATGTTGACACCAGTGTCAAATAATTCCATATACAAGCAGCCTCATTCAACGATGTTTAAACTGAAACACAACATGATGTATATCAAAAATACATCCTTCACATCATGGAGCACATTGTATACAAATTAACATGTATTTGAACCCTCATGTCCAAGGGCAGAGCTGCATGCATTTGCTTCTATACAGGTAGGAGCAAATGGTACCAGGAAGTAGCAACAGGAATATCCCATAGTTTATATTAAAAGTGGTGTTTCAGTATTTAGTAATGCCCTTCCATAAGGTTGTCATAACAGATAGATTTTAAAAAGATTGAAGCAGTAGAGGCTGACTTTTAGTCCGTAGTATGGGTAAAGCTCCCAAAACAGTGGATTCTATATTCACAAAGCAACTCAAGAGTGTCTTTAATACAGCTTTAATAGACCAGGCTGCTCCTTGTGACAGGTTAATTGAACTTCGTGTAATATCTGTGGAGTAATATTGGTGGAGCGCTCCTTCAAAAAGAAACGCAAAGAACTGTACATGCAATGTAGTCAACTATCTCAACCTTCGTCCTCCACTTTTTGGTCTTAAATGAATGCATTCAAACCTCAACCAAACGTTGTCCTTTGCTTTTGCATATGGTTGATATAGCCGGTTAGCATAGAACAATGGGCCGAAGAGCAGTGATACCCGAGTTAACGCCCTTGTCCCTCCGCCTCAGTGCTCCAATCAACTGTTTGATGGCCATTAAATGTGTCCACTAAGACAGTAAGCGCCATCCAAACTCTTTTTAAACTAACTTTCCACATATGATTACTCATGTGCCGTCACAGGAACAGTGGAGTGAAGCTTATTAAGCCTTTAGTGCGAGGGAGACGCGGGATCGGACGAGAAACAAGACGGGTAAGTGTCATTTGGACCGGAAACGCACAAGCGATACAAGTAATTCATGATTGTTCTCACTTACTAGTTTCACACCTTCATCAAGCCAGGAGTTAGGCATGGAATACGGATGCGAGTGAACATTTAGAAGAATCCTCCGTGATTTAATCATCGGCGGTGACATTTTGACATGTTCTGGAGACAAAAGTAAGTTCTGTAAGGCAAAACACACGATGCCATTAAAGGGATCTCAGCAGCCGAGCTTGCAGGAAAGTAGGGCACATAGCATTAACTAAATGACGTGGAATTATTAATTAGATGCTGAGGAGACACGAGGCACGGGTAGTGTCACGACCCTCGAGTATCCTTTCATCTGAATGGCGTCGTGTTCTCCGCCCGCTCCTCCATCCTTCTCCTCCTTTCATCAATCCGCTCGCTCTTTCCTCTCCTCCTGTTAATGTTGCTCCCTGCAACGCTGATGTCTTTCTCTTATGCTCAATTCGTCTTGCTTAACCAGCCTGGTTCTTTCTCCCTGTTCCCCCTTCCTTTGTCTATCTTGTTCCTCCTGTATCTTCTAATGCCTCTGTTGTCCAACCTTTTGAAATATCCCCCCCCCCCCCCCGAGCCTTATTTAAGTATGCCAACTAAAACAACATGTCCAATCAATCCTAATTTCACAAAGCTCGTCGACAAATTGGCCTTGAGCAGTTTGGACAAATGCACAGTCCGATCTACTATCTTTCTAGAATAATGAGACAATTAAAACGAGCTCCCTGACACGAGCTTAATTAGAGGCATCTTATCGCGACCTCTGACCTTCCTCTGGAGTGAGGAATTATTTAATAACACATCAAACCACGGTCTTGTGATACTGTATCTCTTTCCCTCTCTGCGTGCATTCTGCACCCTCGACATGGAATATGTTGCAGAGTGATTTAAGTCAATGAATTAATCTCATGAAAAGCTTTTAAATCCAAACTAAAAAAGTAAAGGCAGATTCTTTAAGATTCAAAACTGACTCTTAGAAGAAAAAAAAAAACCTTGATTTTTTTTTTGTCCCTCGTCTCAATGTTGTCTCTTTTTGTGATTTCTGTTTATTAAACTTTATGGATATTTTAACACAGCGTTCAGAGGCGTCATCAGAGAGCAGTTTATAATATCAGTGTATTTGATTTATACGCCTTTAATTAACCATGTATTGTTGGCTGTGAGGCCAGTGCGCAAAACTAAAGGATGGCTAAAATTAAAGAAACTTGCATAAAGGCATTTTTTTCATTTTTTTTTTCATGTGCAGTGTGCACATAGTTTCATAAATGAGGCCCCTAGTTGTTTTAGCAAGCTTGCTTCTTCTCTAACAACTAGGCCACTGCCACACTCCTCCCCTTATGTTTTATTGTGGATGCTCCACCTTTCGCTTCCCATCTCATCAGTCTCTCTCCATTAAATACGGCAACGATCAGAGAGGCATCTGGAGATGCGTCTTTAAGCTTTAATACACTTTGAATAATTAACACACACGCGTGTACACACAGATACACAGCTGAGTGTATCAGTGGCAGCCAGCTCCCCCAGCCCAGAGAGACCTAGAGGAAGAAGGGAAGCTTGCTCTGTGCCAACCCCAGCCCCGGAGCCTCCGAGCTGGGCGACTCAGAGCTGTGTACCAGCCCGTGCTGCATCAACAATGGGAAGACAGATGTAACTCTGACACCCTTAGCTGAGAGACGAAAAGGAGAGGGTTTCTGGCTCCAGCTAATTGACTTGTTGATGGAATGAGGGAGCGGGTGAACAAGAGGAAAGAGCTCATTGGGACGGAGATCAGAAAGGAGAACCCGTATGGAGATGGCTGGTGAGGTGCAAGGCCTGCTTTGAGCGGTGATACTACGAGAGTCTGGGATTAGAAAGGCCGGCTCGCTGCGCGGGCAAACACGCGTTCCCGTGTGCTCGCCGTTTGCGTGTCCTGCGGCAGCGAGGTGACTTGACAGAAAGACATGACTAGCTAACCAACTCACTCATCGTGGTGATTAATCCTCTAATTAGCAGCACAAAGGCTAACACTGATCCACATATCTATATTCAACTTCTGTTCATCTGGAGCCGAACACAGCCTGCTAATGATTATCAATGAGGCTAGGCTACAAAGCCACAGGTTCAATCCCCCTGTGCGGTAGCAATGCATCATGGACCTACTGTAGTGAGCGTAAGCAGGTCAGGGAGAGGCAGAGAGCGGAAAGAAGGAAGGAAGGAGAGAAACAAGCGATAAGGGATGAATGGGGAAGAAAAAAACGGAAAATATGAAGATGGGAGGGGAAAAGAAAGAAAGAAAAACGATCACACCGAGTCACAGCTGGTGAGACACAGTTTCACATATTGAAAAGGTCAGTGCCTTGATAGTTAAATAAACTGTTTGAGAAGGGCTGATGCAGAACAAGCACTGGCTCATAATGAGCACTTCTTCTGACAGACTCAGATGACTTCACTCAGTCCTTTACGAAAGCCTCAGATCCTAAAACAAATGCCCACCACAAGTTACACTTTCCTAAAACGTGAATACATTTTCTTTTCTTTAAATTACCAGATTTTCGCTGCGTCATTGTGTGTGCTTCTAATGGGGGCTTTTAATAATACGTCGTGGTATTTCTAGGATATCATCAGCGACAAGGAGCTTAGGTCATGAATAGAGCATCGTATAGCATAGAAGAGAATGTGGCATGGATTTGTAGCGTTTTACACGCACACACACACACACACACACACACACACACACACACACACACACATACACAAATGAGTCAAAGCTCCCATCTGGGGCCTGTTACTTGGCAGCCATTTTGTGTGTCTGCTGTCAATCATGCACTGCATTAATTCAATTGTGGGACATGAAATATCCTGAGTGAAAATTGAGCCCATGCAAAATGAATGATCGACTTAATTAACAAGCAAACGAATTTCAATCAATACGTGAATGAGCGGGCGAGCTTGAAGACAGGAAGCTGAAAGCAATGTTAAATAAAATGTTTTCTATTACTCTTGCTGTTGGGTTTTATTATTGTCTTATTTCTTTCCTATTTCCTTGAATCTGAATGAAGCCGTCTGAACCAACCCGCGGGCCCAGCGCCGGCCCAGTCGGCTCTACCAGCCCGACGCTGAGATTCATTGGAGCGGAACAAATTTGTTTGTCTCCGTGTTTGTTTGTCCTGGTGTTTGTTTCTCTCATTGTTTGTGTTTCTACATATTTCTGTTCATGGCCTTCTCAAGTGTCTCTCTGAATCTGGCAATTTTCTGCCTGGTCGCCCCTAATGTGCCTCTCTGTTTATCTGCTGTCACAACACAGCTGATTTATATATATTTACATATCCAGGAAGTGACATCGGAGAATTACATTTACTTCAAGAGGGCAGGAATGAAACATTAGTGGTTTTCCGTTTACAAACAGAATGAAGAAAACGTACATGTACCTGTGGCACAGATTCACAAATGTTATGAGTTTTAGAAGATATGAAGTGAAGTCAGCCTCAAGAAATATGACAAATGCCTTTGGGATGATAACCAGTGTAGTGTGAATTCAATCACTTTGGCAACCAACTGCTAATGACACAGGGGGAGACTTTTCCAGGCAGCGGAGATGGGCAATATTGCTTTCAGCAGGGGCTACGAACTGGCAAATTGGAACAAAATCAAGGCTAGAGGAGATAAATGTGTGATGACAAAAACTACTGCAGCTGGCTCAAGTGTGCATATGCATTGCTTCAAAAAATGTTACCTATTCAATGACAGGGAGAGAACTGAGGATACGTCGAAAAACACACATCACAAGAGCCCAGAGCTGTCGCTTCACTCTCTGCCGTGTTCATAACAATAATCCGTGTAAAGATGTGTGGACGGTGCCGTGTCTGTGCGAGTGCGTGTGCGTGTTTGTGTCCATCAAAACTCAGCAAAAAAAACCCCTGACATTCAATGTGTCTTGCACCAAAAAGACGGACAGAAGACAAAATAGATAGGAAAGAACACACAAACAAAAAAAAAAAAAAGAAGTCTGGATTGGCTTGGTTCTCCAAACAAGATGAGGATGGATATCAGCCTGGTGTGTTTATAGGACATGGGATGACAGGGTGTGTGGAGTCACGTGTCATCCCCCGTTCTCCCTCTCGACACACACACACACACACACACACACACGCATATTATTACTTTTCTTTTTTTTTACCTGTAGTGCTATTTATCAAATCGAGATAGTTTTGATGCGAGTGTTGGAGATATCGGCCGTAGAGATAACATTCACCTCATTCATGGACGAGAGGCCTCTCTAGAGCTCACCTGGGCTAGCTAACGTTACAGCTCAGCAGAGGAGGAAGCCATTAATGTTTACATCTCGCCATTAATGTTAACACTCACGAGCACGAGTAGACGCGCGCTTCTGAGCGGTGATATGTCAGAAAGCTACACTACAGGTAAGTGGTGAAAAAAAACACGTACTATTAGGGTGAACTGTCCCTTTAAGTAAAGACGACGGTCATGTATATGGACGTACAAACAGAGGGGAAAATTCTGAAATATACAAACACATCCAACGCATAAGCGTATGCATGCAGATACACGCGCGCATATTCAAACACACGCCTCCTTCATGCCCACCCACACTGAGCACTCTAAGTTGTGTGTTTTCTTCTGATTATAACCTTTCAACATCTCAGGTTTTTCTGCAAAGAAAGAGGGAGTAGGTGTAAGAATGAGAGAGAGAGAGAGAGAGAGAGAGAGAGAGAGAGAGAGAGAAGTAAAAAGAAAGGCAACAAAAGGCTGATTGAGAGAGGAGAAAGAGGGACAGCTTGAATTTAAGTCCATGCGAGGCATTAAAATGTTACCCTGAGGTATGAAAGAAAAGAAAAAAAAAAGATAGAATATCTAAAAAAAAAAAAAGTATTTTATCGCAGTCGCATACGCATAAGAAACAGAGGCAACGCTGCAGTGAAGGCGGCCGGGTGTTAAGTGTGACTTTTTCTGAAGACACAAAAGTTCACTTGTGTTTGTCAGTGTGACTTTCTGTGTTTGCGTGAGAGACAGTGATAATTAGAGACGGAGAAAGAGGGACAGTGAGAGCGAGTCAGCTCGTAGATACATGAGGGTTTTCATGCAAATGTAACATTTGGGACGGCAGAGCGCGCCTCCATTTGCATACTCATTCACCCCGACTTGTTTATAAGTGAATAAATCCAGCGCTGCTTGGAGTACAACAGCTGCTGTTGGGCCACTCACAGCAGCACTCATTCATACACGCACACACACACACACGCACACGCACACACACACGCACACACTCAAACGGTGTACAGGTCCCAGCTGCCCCCTTGGAATTACTATGCCACTATACCGTACGTGTGTGTGTGTGTGTGTGCGTGCGTGCATATGCATTAATACTCGTAAATGTATTCATGTGTTGCCTCGTATGCCTGCGCTTCTGGATCTTTATGTGTCAGTGTTTGTGAGAGTGTGTTTAACTGCATGTGCTCATGTACATTTGCGTGTGTACACTCACCTCCGAGGTGTTGACTCGTCCCTCCTGGAAGGAGCAGTCGCCGGCGTCCTGCGTGCACATGTGGCGGTATTTGCACCAGTGACAGGGGAAGTTTCCATTAACGCAGGAGAGGCACCTGCAGCGAGGAGAGAAAGCAAGGAGGGTCAATTATCTTATGAAGCAATATTCACCAAGAATCAGTTTAAATGTAATCTCCATTCTGCAGGGTGAAGTCTTTTCACCGTCTTTTCGTCTTTTTTTTTACAGTGTGTAGCCGCTCATGCTAACTCATGCTAAACAAGATGTCTGAGGTCATTCTGGCCATCTGACGAAGAACATTTTGCAAAAAACAGAAAACAAAACAAATAGCCATTCATTTCATTATACACCAAACTGATTTTAGTCACTCCACAGATTTAAATACAATGCACAGGCTTATGCCTTAAAGAGTAATAAACCTTGTCACAAAACTTGTCCATAAGCACTGAGAATTTTACTTTTCAACTATCAAGTGTCCTGCTTAGTATGCTTCTTGGTCACAATAAAAAAAAGAAAAAAATCATAAAAAAAAAAAAAAGAAATTCTAAGGAATCCGTATCAAGATTGTTTGTTTATGTTATGCCTTTATGTGGAAAAAATACAATTGGCCAATTTGTTATACTGCTTCAAAGATCATCGTTTGGGCTATAAACGAGAAAACAAAAGTGACATCTGGAATTTAATTTAGCATTTAGAAGATTCTTAAATGGACAAATAAATCCATCTGCAGCTGTAATTTTGGTCGTCTTCGACAGTTTAATACACAAAACAAATAACTAAATACATTTCCTCAATGCAGCATGACGCTGCATCAGAAAACATCCATGTGTTGCACATTATTAGTCTTTAATTAATGCTTGAATCTGAGAACAAATTAATAATACATTTCATGAGACATTGTCAAGAACATTTGCTTTTAAAGAAAAAAAAAAAAAACTTTCATTCAAACTTGAGAATTCTTCTCAAAATTGCCATTTGTATTCATAATTTCTAAAATTGCTCATTGTAATGAGAATAAAAAACGGCCCAAATTCATCCTATATTAGGTACGACAGGAGAGCTGTCGCCAAGTGAAATGCAGGAAACGAGTGGAAACACGGATGAAAAGAAAACCTTCAACGCGTATCACACGGTGTCAGGCCGAGCGTGGACATGCATCAACACATTCGCACAACATCAAATGGTTACGGCCAAATCTCCAGAAATCACGTTGGAGTGACGAGTGTCACCGCGGCCTCGTGCATTAGGACTTTATTCCAGCTGTCAGCGAGGCAGAGAGAGAGCGAGCAGGAGAGAATCCTTGGCGATCCACTCCTCCCTTCTTATTCTCCGTGCTTGGAGGCTTACAGTGAACTAAGCTGGCAGACCAAGATAAGCCTGTTTTTATATAACACTTGTTTTTTTGGGTTTTTTTTCTTCATCTTCTTCTTCTTTAGAGTTGAGGAAGCAAAATGACTATATGCACATTCAAACATGGATTACCACACAAAAACAAGGCTATCATGGCTGCCAGGAAGAAAAGAAAAAAAAAAAAAAGCAGTTTAGGAGGAAGGGAGTTTGTACAAAAACACAAAGGTTGGTTTCGGGTTTTACTTTACATTTAATGTGAGAAGTTAAATCAGCAATTGCTCAATAGTTATTCAATTTAGCAAAGTTTTGTTTTCATGATGAAACAGGAGAAATACATCTTAGCAGTGGCTCACTTTTCGAAAATTCACCCCTTCAACAATTTCATTTGTTTTGTTCAAAGTCTAAGCTTGATTCCCTCAAGAGTTTTAAATGCCCACTGTCGTAGAAGTCTCTTCTTCCCAATTGTGTTTAATGCAGGACGTCTCGACCAGCGGAGAAAAGCACTTACTGTCGTGCGGCAAAAAAGTTTGTTGCAAAATTGACGGCAACGATTTGAAAGTTAAATAATTATCGAGACTGACACAAGTTGATGTTCAGCAACTCTAAAATATCCTGACGTTCTCTATCAATTCAAACGAGCCGTGGCTTTGTAGTCTTTACACCACATCGGAACTAAATTTCCCTTAACTGGCTGAAGAGCAGCGAGCTGTAATTACACGTCACGTCAGTCCCCTCTCCCTTCTGCTGTCACTGTACTCAATCAGGCCTCCTACCACTCAACCCGCGCACATCCACCTTCTCAGCTCGCCAACTCACATCCAACCGACGAGCTGACTGGCAACCTGTGGGGTCCTTTGTATGTTTCCATCATCCGGTTATGGCTCTCCACATTTAGCCGCACAATGTTGCTTCGCACTGCTCGCTCCATGTACTTAGTGCAGTGCTTCTTCTGCTGGTGCTGCGTCCTACTAAAGGTCTTGGCTTAAAATTTGGGAAACACTTTCTTTCTTGCTGAGAGTTACATAAGATTGACGCGAGAAAGGTTACAAAAAAAAAGAAAAAAAAGGCAAAGATAAGTGTACGTTGTGTTTGTTTTACGTATGTCACTTTATTTAACTACTGTATAACTACTGTTGCAATAAGTCAACGTCGACTTTTGCTTTCACACAGCACACAAACATCTAACGCGATCTAATTCTCTGCAAGAAAGCAAACGACTACATTTCCCAAAATGTCAAACTATTAAAAAAATATATATATATATATATATATTGATTACTGAAGCTATAAGCCAGGTGTGGCGTGAGCTCAAACTATTCTCAGTGACAAACCTGCAGTTAATTTGGCTCTACTTTTAGACAGATTTAGGCAGTTGCTTGCTAGTATTGACTACATGATGACAGCGCTGCGTGTGTGTCAGTTGGAGAACGGTGGCCTCCAGGTAACGTAAAAGCATAAAAGGCCCTCTCTATGTTTTTCTTCGTTGTAGGCTACTGTAGAAACATGGCGGTGTAACATGGCGGACTCCATGGAAGAGGACCCGCTCCCTATGTAGATACGAAGGGCTCATTCTCAGCTAACGAAAACAGAACAATTCTTAGTCGCAGGCGTTTATACACGAATGAAAACATTGCATTGGATAATATATTCCATATCTGCCAATAGAGTCTCCTATATCCTACACACTGGACCTTTAAAGCTGCATGACATTTCTCTGCTACTGGATCTCTCTTTTTAGATTAAGTGAAAGTTAGCATTAGGGATTAGAGCCAAATCTGGCTATGCTGGGCACATTATTGTGCTGTACGATGCCTAAATCCAAACAGCCATATAGGCATAGTGTGACATTCATTACACAGCGCATTACCTTGAACACACAAACGTTCATGTTGCTACCTTATCAGTGACAGATACACGACAGCAGATATTCAGTCTATATCCAGTTCACAAATACCGTCCGGTTCTAATCAACTGCTATTTGGCTTTTAGAAAATAAAAGAGTGTTTTATCCTCGGGAAGAGGTCCACCTAAAGAAAGTGCTAACTTTTGTGCAGTTAAGTCAAAGGGAAGATTAATCACAACACCACCTCCACTGTTTGACTGACAAGCGATCGCTGACAAGTGTAGTGCAAGAGCCCCGCAGTAAATGAGCCACCATGGGGGTTCAAAACCGGGTCCTCCAAACTGAAGGACAATTGCTCAGCTCACAATGCCACCCTGCCGGCAGAAAGACTGACTTTAAATTGGATTTCAGTCTAATCCACGTTCAGTCTTTGTCCCTCTGTCCTTGGTTTATTCAGATTTCAGAGGGTTAACTCCTAAATCGCCTGTGTTGGAGTGACAGAGTGATAGGGGCTTCATATAGCCGGCGGTAAGCTGGTGAGACTAGACTCAACTGCAGTGTGAGGTTTATAATCAATGCCGGTGGATTTCCATGGGGAGAAGGGTGGACTAAGGTTATGCTAACAGTCTGATGTTTGTTAGTAGAGCTGGTGAGCCAGTTCCTCCTCACTATTAACCCCGGGGTTTATCGATTTCTTGTTCACAGGGACAATGTGCCCAAACACTCACAGCTGCGTGCATGTGCGCTCATCACACTCACAGACTGAGACGCTCCTACACACACACACACACACACACACACACACACACACACACACACTCACACACACACAAGCTGACGGCCGGGTTGTCATGGTAGCATTCCTCTGGGTCACCTGGACAGTGGAGACGTGTCCTACAGTGGAGCCGTCAATTCTTGGATGACTGGCTTGGGTAAGTGGCTGCGCTGCTGCAATGTAGTCAATAAAATCCCCGGCTATTTAACAAGGCCCAGCAACAGAGCCGGGTCAAACGCCTTTTCATCTTCTTCCGAGCTTTTGTTCTAGCGAGGCTGGATCAATGGAACAAAGCTGTTGATATGCGAGCAAAGGGCCCGCACGGGCGTATATGAATGCGCTCATTTAATTCTGCGCAATGTGGATAGAAGCTGCAATTCTTTTCCTCATTATGAAATATCTAAAGCTGACCAAAACACAACAACACGCGCCGATCCAAATGAAGTAGGCCAGTGACCCATTTGGAGACCAAAGCGCGGAGCTTCATAGCCTAATCAGTACTTTAAGCAACTATAGGCGTGTTGTGATTGCGATTAAAAGCTCAGATTGGCTTGACGTATCGCTCGCATATCTCTCACGTGGATAGTGTTTAGACGAGAGATAAGACTGGCAGTACTACGTGAACTATAAATAGGCCTCTTTGTGTTTAATCCAATAAAGCTCCAAAGTCAGCAGCAATAAAGTGAAGCATACATCATTAAGTTATACAGCACGAGAACCAAATGAGGAGTTTGGATTCTCAACAGGGGAGTGAGACTCATTATAAGATAGTATTGCATCTTGTCACGGCGATGTCCAAAAGCAGTAAGTCTGCGAGTCTCAACCCGCAGTTTAATTAAAGCTGGGTCACACTCGTTGGAAATTGGACCGTCAACTGTTGCCACAAAAATTAACTGATGGCAATGTAATCACAGAAACTCTAAACTGTTTCCAGCAAGATGCCAAAAAAAGTTTCCGGCACGTAACGTGGTCTCTGAACAGGAGGCCAAAAAAGGGAACGGCCCGCCTAGAAGTGGGAGCCCTTCCTGGGGGCCCCCCCCCCCCGAGCGTGGGCTGCTCCCCTCCCTTGAGTGCTTCCTTTCACTGCATAGATTTCAGCCCCTTTCATATTGTAATGGTCATGGTGGCCTGAGGCTGCGGCACTAACCTTTTAGCTTTGTGGGACGCATTGTTCCTGACACAATGGACGCAATCTCCTGCTTTATATCTCTCTTTCCCTCTTCATGCCTCCTTCTCAGTCGTCTTTTTTAACCTCACCAGCTCTCAGGGAACGGCCGTTTTTATTCCCTGTCCCTCTCCAGCGCCCCCCCCCCCCCTCCCATTTGTTTATCTTCCTCTCTTTAAAACATGCATCATTCCTCCTCCCGCATGCTTAATTAAACTAATCCAAACCTCTTCTTTTTTTTATGCAAATGTCTAATATTGTAACAGCGTATGCAACTAGCTTGCAGCAGAATTTGATGTGCCTTCTGCGTGCTCCTCCTGACTGTGCGTGCACCTGTTTGTGTGCGTTTGTCTGAGGCTGGTAAAGCAGGTGCTGCATCCACCTTTGAGCATGTCGAGCGAGGCGGTAGGAAGTTGCACACGAGCCCGTCTGGCCCTCTTGCCTGCAGGCTACTCTGCTTGTGCATCTGTACGTCTGTGCGTCTGCATGTTGTGAGCATGTGCTACACTTTCAACCGCCCACCGCCATTATGCGCCGCTGAACTTCGCCGCCTCCCGAGCCCGGCTTCCTACAGGCATTGTAAAAGATTCAGAGGTGAAAGGGGACTGCGGCGGGGGGAGTGGTGTATAATATGTGGGTTTATGTTACAGCTGCTGCAGCGATAACTGCACTGTATTTTACAGTCCCGCAGAGTCTTGTGGGGGCCAGCGGAGCCGACATCAAAGGCTTAAACAGCAGCACGCCTGTTTATGCAGCAAAGAGAGGAGGGCTAGGTGGGCTGGCTAATCACGGGTACACAGCATAAACACGCACACACACCAACACACACGCAAATGAGAAAACATTTCCTGCTTGCACAAAAATTAGCATAAACATATACTACAGTGCAGTTACTTTGACACATCCTGCACACTCTTTAACTCACAAGGAACAAACAGAAAACTCCACACACGCATGTTCACACTCACACAATTGCAAAATGAATCAAAGCCATTGAACTAGGCCTGGAGGCCCTGAGAAGTGGCCCAGGTGAGCGCTCTCTACAAGCCCACTCCATTATGACCATCTCCACACAGGCGCCCCCGCTACAGCTAATTAACGGCCTATTACTATGCAGATATATTCAGGGCCAGGAGGAGAGCGCAGGCAATAAATGGGCTTTATGAACGAGAGAGGGGCAAGAAAAGGAGGTGGGAAGGAGGATGGAGAAGGCTAAGAGGGGTCGGGGCAGGAGAGGAAAAGAGGGCCAGGGGGCAAGAGGGAAGGATGGTGGCAGGAAAGAGAAGGAAGCGCACTTTAGTCTCCTTAGTACTAGTTGATGCAAGGTTATGGTCAGAATTGGTAGTTTTTGACTCTTTTCAGTGTTTTGACCCAGGAACTTTTTTAACAGAGGAGCCATAGTCTAAATTTAGTTTCTTGGCCATAGTTTATTTAATGCAATATTGGTCTATTTTCTTAATTGTTGTGGTTCCCCAGACGCATTAAAAAGGCGTACAGGAACACAAAAAAAAAGCACTTTGGATAAAGAGTTTCTGAGTCTTTAGTTTCTTGTATAAAATGACTGTTTTGATTTTCCTTATGTCCTCATATTCCCGACATTCATTTCCTTTTTTACTAGATCTGTTCATCCTATCCAAAAAAAAAAAGAGAAAGAAAGAGGAAAAAAGCACCGCAATGGATTTTATTTCCTTTTTTTTTTTTTTTTTTTTTTTGTAGGATATTCTAAATGATGTAAACATTAGGGTAGGAGGTTATGCTGTCATCAATCTAGGCTTGGCAACAAAAAGAGAAATCCACTTTGAGTATGCCACGGATGCATTTTCATTGAAGGTGTATTGACACAGCAGATACCTACAGTAAATGAGAGATGTGAGTCTGTGCCAGGTGGAGGAGACCGGAGTGAGAGAGAGAGAGAGAGAGAGAGAGAGAGTGTGTGTGTCTGTCTGTGTATGTCTGTGTGTAACAGTGAATCCAACTTCAGAGAAGCAGCCAAGAGTCATTTAGGGAATGACATTTTATTTATTTTCATTTAACCTTTATTTAACAAGGCAGGTCAATTAAGAACACATTCTTACTTCATTATCAGGCCCATCTCACTGCTGCCCTGTCTCCCCCCCTCTTCTCTCCCCCTCCCCTCTTTGTGGAAGTTCAACTGAAAATCTTCACCGGCAAACACAAAACCCCTTTTAAAAAAGGTGAACAATTTTAGAATTGTTTCTACTCACATTGCGGTTTAAACTCCAGGCCTGCATTTTGTGGTCTACATACAGTGGCATTAAACAAGATATGTCTTTTAGTAGCTTTATTATTTTTACTTTAAAGCGCCTAGCCAAAAATGTGCAACTTTTTTGGGCAGAGAGTCAATATTTCTCAATGAATGTGTTAACTGCTTCATTTACTCACTTGATATACGCCTACTGTCATTTAGTGTTTATGAGATGCTCAAGATGGGTTTACATCTAGATGCTTATTGAGCTGATAGGGACTTAAATAGTTACAATTTTATTATTTTTGTAAACTTGTTGTTTCATCTTTTAAATGTTGGATATGCAAATTAGCAAAGGACAGCATTGAGCTTTGAGCTGAGGTGAAGCTAGTGTAAGAAAAGCGGAGATGCTTCGGAGGAAAGGCAGCTTTACGGCCCTGAACTTGAGCTCTTATTTCAAAGTAAGATGATGAGCTCAAACTATGATATGGTTAAAAAACTGTACGATTCTTACCACTGTCTGCTACCTGCCAAGCTGTTGGACACTAAACTACCAAGCTAGCAGCTAAGTTTCTCTGTAGACTCACATCAGTTCCCTCTCCAACTCTTCAAACGTCAAAAAGAGAGTAAAGGCTTCTTTTTTTGTAAAAAAAACACAAACATCTTTGGAAGAGTATAAATTGTACGGCAGAGAGCAGATAACATTATACAGACAACAGCAGTTTCACTTTGGCTACCTCACCTAATTAACGTTATCCTCGCAGTCAAAAACGATCAACAACTAAAACAATGTTCATCTTTACAGCCTTTTAAGATATCGTCCTGTAACTTATGATTAAAAAAGTGACACTGCCGTTTTTGATCGAAAACTGCAATGAATGAATGATGAATTGTACAGCTCTTACAACTGCAAATAATATAGCATCAGCTGAAATAACATTGTAGATAAAAAAAAAAAAAGACTACATAGCTTAAACGAATAATGATTTTTAACTCTGACGAATTAGAATAGTGTATATAACAAATGTGTATGTAGTCTCCACAGCCTCTCTTTCTTAAATAACAAACTCAGCCATGTATATAGACAAAAAAAAACATGCAAAAACTGCTCTCAAACCAATGCTGAAAAGCCCATCAGTAGTCCTATACTTAAATTAGGGATAATTAATTTCCAAGAAACACGACTGACGTGTTTTAGCCTTTAAGCTTGGCTGCCCTTCTAGGTCCTGCATGGTTAGGAATCGATTTATTATTTCACTCACCAGCAGTCCCTTTATTGCTTGAGATTTAATTAACTAATTGATTTGTAAAAAACCTTAAATACATTGAATAATGAATTAGCAAAGGTTGCACGCTGCTTACTCCGTTCTCCACTATAGGAGTTTTCTGCAGGGCCAATATTTGAACACTATTAAACACTGGTCACCCTTCTATTGATCAATGGTTTCCACCGGTCCGCGTCTTGCTGGGTGCAGGGCATATCCAATTCCACTCAATTCACACTTAGCAACTTTGAAATAAAAAATAAAAAAAAAAACTTACGATTGATGGACGCTGCAGTTGTAGAAGACAAAGTCCACGCTGGCAAATTTCTTCCCCGTCTCTTTGGATTTCAGATACAACTTTATGACACGTTGGTCACCTACGAGGAGTCACAGAACAGCATATTACCATTGCAGACTTCCAATATTTCTATAGAGTACAACTGATGCTATCATATAAAGTAAGTATATGGAAAATGTTTCATGAACCCAGGATCATGCCCAATCCCAGGCAATGTAATCTGAAATGTTAATGGCCTCATTTTCGGAGTTGCTCGTCAATCCCTCTATGGCTGACATTTTAGAGCCGCAATGTCTCTGCTGGAAAGTAAGCCGAGCCTGGAGCTGAATCAATAGAATTTTGTAGAGAAGTTACTCAGTGGAGGAAGCAGCTCAGCTGTCCATATACATTTCTGGGTTTTGTGCAGTAAGTTTGTGAATCAGCAGTTTCTCATTTTGATAATCACAAAGAAATGGGTGCAGTTAAAGAGCAGAGCGACTCGTGTTTCACACAGTTAAATGAACAGGCTGAATGTGGCAAACAATCTATATTTGAGCAGCAGCTAACAAAGCTGTTCAACCGAGAAACCCAGAATGATGTACACAGTTTCGTTCTCTCCAAGAAAAAAAAAAGTTTGTTTAACGCATGAAATGTCAGTAAACACTTTTTCTTTTTCAGCGGGTGCAACTTCCAGTGAACCTAACGAAGCATCTCCAACTGTTTTGACAAGATTCATTTACTGCGGCAGGTATACGGAGCCCAAACGTGTTCAATATGAGGTAAATAAATACATAACTATAAATGCTACCAGATTTAGCCAGTTAGCTAGAGCAACAACAATATCAAAGTCATTCTGAATCAACTATCTAACTGCTACTGTACATTAGCACAGACACGGAACTAGTCTCCTAGTTTAACTATGCTACCTACCTAGCTGGCTAACTAGCTAACAGGCAAGGTACGGTTTTAAAGTTAAAGAGGTTTAGTAACTGCGTCTTTGTACGATGTTTATTACAGCGGTTGGTACATTCAGAATACATTTAGAGACAAAGTGTTGGGCTTAGCAATATGGAAAGTAGCATTATGAAATAAAAGTGTCATCAAAATAAATGACAATATGAAGTGAAAATGTTTTGAAAAGGGGCAATTTGAAATTTCGAATAAAATAAAAAAGTATATTCAATACGATTCTTTTTCTGGGAAAGAAATCATGAAATAACTTTACATAACAATGAATTGGGTTTTAATAATTTCTTCAATTATTTTACAACTGACATGCTGCCCTCTTGGCCTGGTCACCCTTGAAAAAGAGATTTTAATCTCAATGAGGCTTTTACCTGGTTAAATAAAGGATATTTAAATTGTTGGTCCATATATTTTACACAATCCTATGATGATTTTTTATAATGTATATATATATATATATATATATATATTTTAATATAAAACACGTAGAGATTCCATATTGCTGGTTTTGAATCTTAATGAATTGAACATTTTCCTTCAGGTAACTTCTGAGATCTATGACTACACACCATAATTCTACGATTTCCACGTCATTAGCACCCCCTGTGTTTTGGTTATGTTGGGATATATTTCTTTTTACCTTGGTCTTTTGTGATGGGGGCAATCTCTTTTGTAGAGGGGGACAGGCAGAAGATCCGTCCACCGTAGATGCGTCCTTCTGTCTCTACGTAGTCCTCGAATGAGCAGTTCACTCCAGCAGACAGACTGGGCACATTCTGCGTCTGAAGAGACAACTAGGGGAAGGAGGGAAAGCAGAAAGTTGAGACACAACATACACCTAAAATCTATATACTTTAGTAGTGATGCAATAAGCAAGATTTCTACTGTCCCACAGACGCAAATGCAGCACAGATATGTGGCTTTTCAGCTCACGTAAATCTAATTTCACATTTATCATTCTCTCCTGTGCTGTCCATCTTCGCTCCACTTCTCCCATTCCGCAAACAACACACACACTCCGACACGTCTAACGCATCGACACACTGTACCTGCACTTCTGACATGGTGACGGAGACGGTGTCGGGTTGGACGGAGAGTCGGACGCACTGCTCCACCCTCGTGGTGAAACGCTGAGGCTCCTCTGCTCGTTCGCAGCGATCCTTCCTCGAACATCTAGAGGAGGACGACACACTACAGTCACGGGTCCATTCAAAAAAACATACAGATATTTAAATCCCATTTGTTTAGTATATTAAATCCACACTAATCCTTACTGATTGTTTGGGTAAAATTGCATTTTGCTTAATATCACGGGTAAAAGTTTTTGGACTAAATGTGACATTGGTACCATCAGCTGGCACCGGCAAGATGTTAACATTCAATACATTCCACACAGCATCATCCAGCTGAAAGACCGAACACAGCAGAAACTGGAATATCGTGTTATAGTGCGGACATGATGACCACAACTTTTTTCACGAGCGCTGTAAACCACAGAGAGGGTTTAGGAGAGATAGAACTGTAGTCTGACTCCATCCTGAACACAATATGTAAAAATCATAGCATAGTAGAACAGTGAAACGTAGGCACGCAGAGTGAAAGACAAATGGGGCAAAGTGTTAGTTCAGGCAGTCACACTTGCATTAGCTGATTGGCACCAGCTGCTCATTCATGCTTCACCATCAGTTCATTCATTCATTCTTTCACCAGCTGCTTGGTAATCAGCTGACTAGTAACATCATTTAACAGTGTATATGGTGGCCATTACATTTTAAAATTTTTTATATGAGAGTATCAGCAGAAAACTGCACTTTAAAATTAAACTATCATTATTATTTTTTTTATTTTTGCCTTTTCAATGTTCAATTCATTCAATGAAAGAATGAAGGAAATATTTTTATTTTATTTTAGCAATGTGTTGTATTTTAGCAGTACACTGAAAGCAGCAGAAAGGCAGAACGGAGTATTCCGTTTGTTTACCGCAAGAAATATCGTTATCTCAATATTTAGCAGCGTTTTTTCATTTTTTCTCCTCATATCGTTCATCCCCTAGAAGGGTGGGTCTAAAATCACAGGACTTTCACTAAAGAGGTATATAGGTAGCCCATCATAAAAGAGGATAAGCAAAGTGCCACCTGCAGTAAGCAGTTTATGACAATATTTGTAAAACAACAGACAAGAGGGGCTTCTGAGGTGGACAGCGTTCTCATTTCTTATACGCACAATACACATGTTGAAAGCATGATTTTTTTTTTTTGCAAAACAGAATCCCTATAAGGCTGCTAATTTGTGTCATGTTAAAACACAGTAAGCAGGTCTACATAACACTGGCTACTGCAAACTGGAATCGATAGAATTTCCACATTTCAGCATGACTTTAAAATAGTGAACAGTATATGCACTTACACATTATGTAGCACACACCAGCCACAGTGAGGGTCCCCTGATCCCAGGCAGGCTCCACAGGAGCTGTACTGCTCACAGCTCTCCACTGGTACGCGGGTAACCTGGAATTTAAAACACACACACACACACAGAGAGAGGACCACAAACCTGGTTAATATTGCACACAAACCCTATGCACACCACCTTCAAACAGCTTATACCATATAGGCCTGGTGTACGCGGGATTTACCAGAGGTGTCCTGTGCCTGGAATATGAGATTAAAGGAACAAGCCCACTGTGACTATCAGAGATAAACAGCTCTGGAGGTGCTGCTTACAACGCCACACTGCTGCATACAAGGCTGGCTAGAGGGGGAGAAGTAGAGGCTTAAACACATGCAAACACACACTTGGGTTAAGATTACCCCCTCTGACAAACATCGCTTTGTGATATACTATGTACTGCCCACAGTTCTCCAGTTGATCAGGGAAAACACTGATGCAAGCCAGCAGTTTACATCAAGAGAAACTAAACAGAATGTAGAAAATGTAAAGAGCTCACAACTGTCCACTGAAGCTGGACACTGAAAACTGTCCTAAATGTCTGGACAAGGCCCTTTCAAATTAAAATTGGTCATTTATTCAATTTACTGCATCATCTATAAATCCATGTGACAGATTAACAACTGTGCATTTCTCTCCTGTGTTCGATTCGATTAACAATTTTTACTGGCTGTATGAGAACTGACCTGCAAATGAATTGAACTGAATTGTAACAGATTGAAACTGAACGAAAACCGGTCTGAGAGACATAACTTGAAAAGGGGCACTCTTAATGTTACAGTTTACTCGTGATGAGACGTACTACTCATTGTCTTCAGGGTCATTCTGACTCGTGCTTGGTGTGGTCGGTCCACCACTTGGGTCCAGACTGAAATATCTCAAAAACTATGTGCAGATATTCATGGTCCCCACACGATGCAGCCTAGTGAATTTAGTGATCCCCTGACTTTTCCTGCAGTGCCACCCCGAGGTTTACATCTGTGGTTTTTGAGTGAAATATCTCAACTATAGGATGGATTGCCGTTACATTTGGTAGAGACGTTCTCGTCTTTATAAGTTTTAATAACTTTGGTGACGGTCAAAATCTCAATGTGTCCAAGAGTTTGGTTTATGAGCGAATACCTGCAAAAACGAATAACATTCCCATCAGCCACAGCTGTACTTTGTGTTTAGCGCTAATGTTAGCATGCTAACACACTAAAATGAGATGGTGAACATGGCATAAACTGGACATCATCATTAGCATCTTAGCACTGTCATTGGGAGCATATTAGCATGCTAATGCTAGCGTTCAGCTCAGAGCCAAAGTACAGCTTCACTGAGCTGCTAGCAGGGATGTAAGCCTGCATTCAAAATGGAGTTCAACTTGGAGTTTGAAAGCATTTAAAAAGCAGGGGAGGGTGTAACATAAAGAAAAAGATCAAGTTGAACTATGGGAAGTGTAGGATCTAGCATTTTGGGATCTTAACTAGGCGGCAACCTCCAGCTATGAAAAGTTAAGCCAATGCTGAACAAACCTGCATTATTTCAAATGACCAGCGGGGGACTCCGCTGTTTTGAATAATAAGTCCAATTGTATAGAAGTCTATACATGATGTTCATTTGTAAATTATGATCCCATTTAGAGTAAAATACACGATATAGGTGTGGCTACCTTTTGACTGACAGGTCGCTTCCACGGTGTTGTCCGGTTTTGGGTGCTCTCCGTGTTTTTGTCTGAGCTTTAGCCCTTTCACAGTGTGTTTTCAGCTCATGAAAGTTAATTGTAACATTGTGGTTGGCTAAAAATGTCTTGTTTAGGGTTGTACTTAGAGCTCCACCCTCTCGTGTCACTTTAGGTTCCAAAAAACCAAGATGGTGACGGCCAAAATGCCGAACTCAAAAACCGTAGGCCACAAGCCAATGAGTGACGTCATGGTGGCTATATCAACTCCTTATATACGGTCTAGGATTTAACGCAGGATATCTGGGCCTCTGCTGCATCAATTCTTTTCTTAACCTGTCCCCTTCAAGTCCCCCAAATGCATGGATGCACAGTTGTAGGCCTTTTAAGCAACAATGAACCCATTTTGTCGGACTATTTTGCCTTCGACTTCACTACCACATATTCCGACGCATGATATCCCGTCATCAGGTTTAATAGTAAATGAAATGAGCACATATATTCTTCAGATAACCTTCCAGCTTTCAGTAACTACAAACTAACAAAATCATCCATTAAAATGGTAGTTGAAGCACTCGGATGAAAAGTTGAGCAAACAGGAAATAATTGACCTTCATTCTTTATTTTTCTGAAACTGAAACTTACACATGGTTGACACATTTCTGCACTAGCCCTCATGAGAACATACAACGGAGAAAAGTTAGCTTAATGCCAGTGAATTTCTTGCAAAGAATATGCTATTGTACATAACACCGCTGAGATAAGCATCAAGGGTTACTCCCTTTGTCCGCTAAATCTCTACCGGCTGCCATCTGTGTGTCTGGGTGATTAAGAAAGATGAAACTTTAATGATCTCTTTGGGGAAATCGGAGAACTTGCGTATTAACAAGGACATCAAACATAGCAGTCCAAATTTACCTGCCTCTTAAACTGCAACCAAAGACGTACACTGACATCAGGGGAGAGAGTGAGAGGAATTATCATTCAGGAAACCCATTTCCACAGAGAGTTGTCTTTGCACTTGTCATTAAACTTTTTTTTTTTCTGCTGCTGCCTGCATTTTCACCACCCACCATCTGTCTGCACGGTTATCAGGAAGTGTTACCCTGAATTTCACCCAGGTAGAATATTCTAAACTCGAGGAATTATCCTTTAAGAAGGCTTTTTGAAATGCTTTAATCATACCTGTGCACACTCCCGACTACACTGCTTTCTCTTAAATCTCAAAAATCACCAGTGTATCAGCATCCGTGTGTTTTATCTCAACTTGCTGGAAGGAGTTAGCTCGTGACAGATGGATTGGCAGACAGGAAACTGCCTCAGGCAAACACACATGGACGCACACACACACACACACACACACACTACTCTACACACACACACACTACTCTACACACACACACACACACACAAACCAGTGAGAAAGTTTTAATTTAGACCAAATTGAAAGTTTGAGACAAGTTTTCTGGGGCAGTTGTTAAATATTTAAATATATCACTGACCACCCAAGACACATTCACACCCATGAGCACACGCACACACACACACATACTCACACAGACACACACACAGACACCTCCAGCTGCCTCAGTCAGGTGAAGTACGACATCAATAACACTGTAGAAGCAGGGGGCACACCAGGTGAGCTGGAAGGTGGTGAGGGTGAATTCTAATGGCAGCTGCAGGCACAGCAGTGCAGAAACCTTCAAAGAGGAAACTCTTCCTAGATGTACCTTCTTTTTTCCCCAACTTCTCAACCTTCAAACAGTAAATCGGGCGTTTTTCATGTCCTTTGCCTGAACAACTGCTGCATGATTAATCAGACACAAATGCATACGTTGGTTTTCATGTCGCCGTGTACTTCAAATATGTTCTTCCATCAGATGGATCCACCTTCAGGGAGCAGGCTCTGCTGCCCTTGTGCAGAGCGACGTATCATTAATTGGTGCGTGAATGTACCAGTATCCGTGTTGCAGTTCAAGACTGAAATTTTCCAAAAACTATCACACGGAGTGCCATGGCATTTGGTAGAAACACTCATGTTCCCCAGAGGTGGTCCCTGACTTATCATGTTGCGCCTCCAGAGTGTCTCAAAACTCGCTTGATAGTTTGCCACAAAACTTTATAAACTTTCATGGTTCCCAGAAAACGTATCAGGACGGACAACTCTGAACCTGAACCGAAAACCTCTTGGTTAGGTTTAGAAAAAAAAAAGATCATAGTTAGACTCGAAACAAGTACATTTTGTATCGTCATAGAAGTTACTGACGTGAGTTTTAAAAAAAAACTCGACGTCGACTTTTGGTTTCACGTGGAACATGAACATGAGTCTCTGCAACGTGTGTCAGAGGAAAATTACGCTGGTTGAAGACATTCTGCCTGTGCAATTTGTGTAAATTGTTATATGTTTTTGCCTTTTGTGGCAGGGATGTATATGCTCCTTAGATCCCTCGACAGATTTCACAACAACACATCTCTGAACTAGATGCCGGCAACCCATCCATTTCATCTCAGACTGTACACCTCCTCCTTCTCTGTGACTCTGATGTACAGTTGGACACAATAGCTTATGGCCGATTCATAGCATGATAATAGTAACCTGTGTCTGATAACTATTATAATGCTACCATTACCAGGCGCAGACCTCTTACAGGATACCAAATAGCAGCAAATTGCAGTCATTACTTGCGCTTGGACAAATACCATGGTAGTAATAAAGCCTATCTGAGAGAGGAAGGAGAGGAAAAAAAAAAAAAAAACATGTCACGCTCAAGCACAATAGCCAGAGAAAGAAGTTTATTCAATGGGGCTTTGTGGTAGTGGGGAGGATGATGTATTCCAATGGAACAGTTCAATTATTGAGTTTTAGAAAACAGATAATGGGACGGGAAGTGGGAGATGCTCAGCCAAAGACTCTTTGTCTTACTGAGGTGGCAAGGGAGTGTGTGTGTGTGTGTGTGTGTGTGTGTGTGTGTGTGTGTCAGTAAGTAAGAGAGAACCACCTTTTTATATTAAATATGGCATTTCCATTCCTGGCCTATTTGCTGTTGCAGAGGGAAACACATTCATCTGTGGACAGTGGAGGGAGGCGGGGGAGAGAGCGGGCAGGGGAATAAGGAGATGAGGTGGAGGACGATAGAAAGGAGGATATCACCGTGGAGACATTTTTAACCGTTCATTTTAGTCTTTAATCTAATAAAGGACAGTGAGTGTGGGTTAAAAAGAACCTTACGGTGGGATTCAGATGCTTTTTTTCCCCCTTTATTTTCACGTTTCCAGAGTGGAGGAAAGAGGGAGAGCAGAGGAGAAGCAGGGGGGAGAGATTATTACAAATAAATAACGGCAACAAATGAGCGTCTCTCATTTGGGTCATGATAGAGATGCTCTTAATTTGCCTAGTGGCAGATGATAGGAGGGGGGCGGGGAGTGGAAGGAGGGGGTTGCGGGTGAGGGATGCAGGGAAGGATGGATGAGAAAACACACAAATGTAATTGCGACTGATGTTTTATCCCACATATGGGGCCCGTGCGGTGCCAGCGAGTCCAAGCTATAGGCCCGGCTGTAATTGTCCATTCCGTATAATATGGGGGAGAATATAAGGCTCTATTACAACACAATAGACTGACGGACGGCTTACTCTGCCAGCCAGCTGGATTTTAAGACAAGCCATACAAACGCACATGTACACAGATAATAAACGCAGATGTGCAATTTGTGGTATGCACATTAAGTATTTGCACATAAATATGGTCTACATATGTGAGTTAATAAACTACATACGAACTTTAACATGTGGATATAAATTACAATGCAATGAAAACGTGCATTTGGCAACGTGCAGGCCCATACACGTTGGATAGAAGAGCAGTATGAATATACATACGCACAAGATCTAAAACACTTTTTTCTTCCCTTTCAGATGTGTTTCTGCTTTTTTTTTTTTTTTTTTACTTTTATTTTATTTATATATTTCTTTGTCCAATTTCCTTCCTTTCTCCTGCTCTCTCTGCCTCTGCCTGTCTTTCTGTTATGCTCTCATCTGTCATGAATTTGGCTGGACACACCGAAAAACACAGCAAATGAGGCCATAGATCACAAGTAGACACCGACAGACACAACCTTGGAGGAAAGAGACGGAGAGAAGAGAAACAGAAGAAAAACACAGAGAGGATCTCTAAATCATATATCCTTTCAAAGTACGTTCTAGTTTTCAAACAGTAAACTCTCTAATCACCAGCAGGTATTACCCACATCCCAACAATAATTGCACGACGGGAAACTTTTAGAAGTTTCATATCATATCCCGACGCTGTGTGGAAATCCAATATGGTTTTGACAGCGTATGTGATCAACAAATACCTGAACAGTAATCCCCTTAAACATTTTATCTTTGTCATATTTCCCTTTTGTGTGACTCCTGCACAATACGTCTTGTCATATACGTATATACATATTGTTTGGATCAGGCTAAGATTACAGTGGGCAGCTTATAATTCAAACCACACCAGGTTTGACTCGATACAAACATACACTCAAAATATTAGTGATGACCTTTACACTAAAGAAGAAGCGCTTGAGACACTATCCAAAAATATTATTTTTTTTATTTATTACTTTTATTCTGTGCTCACATGAGGTAACATTAAAAGGAATAGTTTTTTGGGAAAATCCTCTTATTTACTTTCTTGCCGTTGCGACCATTAAATATGACGCTACAGCAGCACACAGTTAGCTTAGCTTAGCATAAAGACTGGACACAGGGGGAAACAGCTAGCCTGGCTCTGTCCAACGATAATGAAATCTGCCTACCAGCACCTTTAAAGCTGACTCATTAACACATGATATGTTATATGTTTGATTGGCACAAAAGCCCAAGTGTAAAAAAACAACCATTGACAGCGATAGCGCTGATTAAACAACATTTCTAGTCGTAATCAGTGAGTTTTAGAAGTGTCAGAAGTCAGATTTTGTTAAAATCTGACAGAGCCAGGCTAGCTATATCCCCCCTGTCCAGTCTTTATGCTAAGCTAAGCTAACTGTAAGCTGTAGATATATTCAAAGCAAATATATAACGGCGCTATAGCTAAGCACCATCTAACTCTTGCCAGAATAGTGAATAAGCACATTTCCCCCCCAGTGACATACAAAATTGTCTTCTTAACTGCAGAAATGTATATGATCTATGGTACTTGGCTTACTTACACACACACACACACACACACACACGCCACTCGTTTTAGTTCTTTCAAAAATCTACTTAAGCCCATTTCCTTGTTCAAACCCAGGTCACGTTGTCCCTCTCAGCCACATTAAGACATCTCTCCCTCTCTCTCCCTCGCTGTCTGTCTCTTTGACCGTCTCACAAATCACATTCTGATCAGCCAATCCCTCATCTCTCCGCCTTGACAGACAGCTGGAGTGTGTGTGTGTGTGTGTGTGTGTGTGTGTGTGTGTGTAATTTGTTTCAAAAGTATATCACGCCACTGTTATAAATCCTTTGCTTTGAGTTGTCCCATGCTATATATCCGATAAAATGTATTCTTTATCTTTAAAATAACATACATACATAATAAAATGCTTTAAAGTCCATGCTAACTCCCTCAGCTGCACCTTTGTGCTGAGGCAGTGTGATGTGCACTTTCCCCCGTTTTTCCAATTGATTACCACTGTGAAAAAAACAAGACTTATGTCCAGCTCCCAAACCCTCACAAGAAAAACGTCCAATGTGCTCGACACAGACTATTAATGACAACTGGAGCAACTGCTATCAACACTTCCTCTGCTGCTGTCAACTTAAGAAACAGAAAGGGGGAAGAAAAAACACTTGACATAGCTTTTTCTTTTGCCAGAGTGGCTGTTTACATCTGCCTCGCCGCCTCCAATCATTTTTTGATTGGGAGAAAAAAGGTTTAAATAAAATATGCTTATTGATGCCACTACTTAAATCCACAAGGCTCTCAGAAGTCTGTAAAAGTCAAGTAATAAACTTGAACTTTAGACAGCAGCAGCCCAGAAGGATTTAATGTCTTGCTCAGAGACACTTGAGAAATGACATTCACAGTTGTCCCCTGCTTGACATGACTGTTTTTAAGCAATAGTCTTAACCGCCCTGTCACTAATTTCAACTTGCCCACGCAAAAACAACTGCTAAGACATGCCTGGAACTCAAATCATCAATTAGCTGACAGGGCCCAAGGGCAATTCCACTAGATTTATGATCCTCTCCTCATTATTCTCCCCGTCTATGTCTTTGCTGACATATTTTTTTTTTTTTTTTTAGCAACTTCAGAGTTGGACAAACACCAAAGAAACTGCTTAAAAAGGAGCGCACGACACTCTTTTTCTCCCTGACCTCCAAGTGCAGTAAATGCTGAGTGAATTGAATATGAACCTTCTCTGATGTGGTGCCAGGGGTAGGGTTTCTCCACTGTGCAGTACAGTACGGCTAAGTACATTTCTGTACTGTGGCTAAATCGATACACGGAGGTACATCATCAGACCATTATGCTACTGTCTGAGCGGCCTCGCGGAGGCAGGGGCGAAGGCATTTGCTGCCAACGGGTCACCTTACGAAGCTGTTTTACAAGCGGAGAGGCTTGACCTTGCCCTGCATGTTAAGTAGTGGAAATGTGGTGGTGATGCTACGGCACAGAAAAAAGATCAGAGGCTGGGCTCGGCCTCACAGGGACACTGTGCATCGATACGAGAAGTACGAATCCCAAAACAAGCACAATTCAAAAGTCTCTATCGAAATATGCGAATAACTCATTTTAGTGGTAAAAAGGTGAAGGGGAAGCTTTACCTCATCGCTGGATAGTAGCAGCAAGAATGGTAAGTATATGATAAGTGAGTAATCTGGTTCAAAAGGTACAGTAGAAATCAATAGATTATGAGCTGTAATCCACTTAGTCATTTACTTTAAAGCAATTAGGTGATGTCATGCATAGGGACGCACAGGATACAAGAAATATCTCTGTCTCTGTGACATCAACAACAGAGGGTGGCGACAGGATGAAAAATCTCTCTTGCCCCGCAGTTTTATTAGATCGGGACAATTTGAACGCGTAACGAGGAAACAACGGCAATGATGGAATTGATTTAGTGCCATTGTTCATTTTTACGAGCGCAAAAATGACGTGATATCACTGAACAGAAGAGAGACAGAACTAGAGCGAGAGGCAGGCGAAGCTACACAGAGTGAAAGGACATTGAGAGACTGTCCGTGTGAGTGTGTGAGTGTGTGTGTGTGTGTGTGTGTGTATAGCAGAGACACAAAGAGAGCCATGTATAAATCCATCGCTCCCTAATCGAAAACTCTCCTCTCACGGTGAATCGGGCAGTTTTATGTTTTCGCAGTATGTGTGTGTGCGAGCCTATATGCGAGTCAGTGCTGCTATACAGATACGCAGTCCATACGCTGCAGTCCAATCCACCACTTTTAATTATGTGTGTGAGTGAATATGGGAAAAGGTAAATTGCTCTGTCAAGCTGGGAAATGGGCTTTTTGATGTTTGAGCTCTCATCACTTGGCATTTCTATTATTCAACATGGAGAGAGGAATGGAGGGATGAAGTGGAGGAGGAGGAGAGGAGAAGAAGAGGACAAACAGGGTGAAGGTTTACCTCACGTCTGAAAGTGATTATCACAGAGAGTATGTATACAGCAGCTGTTCAAGTCACTCGGTGAGAAGAGTCGTAATGCAGTGGGGACCCGAGCTCCGGGAGCCAATGGGAAGAGAGTAAAGTTTCTAGAAGTGAGGCGCATCCCATCCAACAGCAGACATTGTATTTGTATTTATGGCCCAGAACCTAAAGAAGTACTCCACCTAAAACTCACTGTGCAGCTGCGTACCCACCCGGCAATAAACAGCGGTCTGACAGCGTTAGCGGCTAGCTGAACATAGTGCAGCGTTCAGCAGCTAAAGAGCCAGACGTGTCCCTCAGGAGCGCAGGCCTCCGCCAAGGCCACACTCCCTATTTCACAATGTTAATCAAAGTAAAAAAATGATTTGGTTATCTGCCCAAAATGTAATTGGCTCTTCAGTGGCATATGCTATACCCTTCCACCAAGTTTCATGAACATCGGGACAGTAGTTTTTCAATTATCCTGCCGAGAACAAACAAACCGAACGGAAAATATGACCTTTTTAGGTAATGAGAAATTATGTTAAACTTAAATTCACCATGTCGCCTAAAAGGATGACTCCAAATGAGAATGCTAATGTTACTCTGTGACTGCTGGATGTGTAACTAACATGTTTATCATAACAGATTTTAAGGCTGATAATATACCAATGTTGTGTTAAAGAAACAAACAAATAAAAGTAAAAATCTATGAATGCTGCTTTATTGTTTTTTTTCACGCTTTTTTTTTAAAGGCCTATTTCCAAACCTAGCTAAATACTAGATTTTGCATTGTGTTGGCTGTGAAAGTAATGCTCAACTAAATTAGATACATATTTACAAGGCTAGATGTTACATATAGTTTTACAGATTAATACTTGTACTTGTACAAAACACAAGAAAACTTTTCTTGTGTTTTCAGTGCTTGATTTCAGTGATTTATTTCTACGTGTGCCAAAACGTTTTCTTTGACCTTTGCTGTCTTTTTAACTAGGAGGTAATGACACAATGCTTGACACACACTATCAGCTATATACAACAGCCGATCTTTATTAGCCCTTGCCTAACGTTAGCGATCATAGGTTTAGCGTTAAGATTGACAGCACTTTTCATTCACAGCTTGCTAATATTACAGACGTCCAAAATAACACTAGGTTATCACTTCACATCATATTTTATCATAGAGTACCGTTAGCTTCTCATCCTGAGCACAAAGGAGTGGGGTTCACAGTTGGTCCCTCTTGGACGCGGCACACCCTCGGCCTCTGGCAGCCATTTTGGAGACCCCAGCTCTTGGACAAATGTGTTGTTCTGCCGTTTCAAGACGACCGGTCAAACGTGGTTAAACTCTGTGCTATTGCTGGATCCCAGAATGTAACTAAAATGTCTATCTTGAGTCCAGAGAAAACAGCTGCAGTTTTTCTTTTGGATACACCCCAGGGCTTGGCCAACGACCTTAAACCCCAATACATTATCTCAAGTCCACACAGCCTGTGGCGAGGAAGGCGCTCCTCATCAGCAGGCCAGGGAGGCTCTGCATACACTGGTCCTGAACCGTCTGGAACACAAGTTCACATTCTGTATCAGAGGGATGATCCTTATTCTTTTCTATGCTGTCTGAATCTGCTGCTGGGAGAGCAGTTACTCTACAAAATCCACTCCGTCTGAGAGAGACAGAAACGACGACCCCTAAGAATGTTGAAAAGATGAGCCAGGAAGGAACAGACCATATCCTGCAAACCAATTACATTTCCCCACCTCGGTTGTTTTAATGTTAGAGCTGGGCCATTACTGCTTTACAAAAGAGATAGTCAGGCCATGTCAATTAGTTGGAGTCTGATGTGCACAGTAACACAATTACACAGACTGAAAAGACTAAATGTAATACAAGACCTGCCATCATGGCACAGATCTGAGGCAAAAAATGTGTTAGCAAAAGAGAAACCATCAAATAAATCTACCAACTTGCATCCATCCCAAATTACTATTGGACATTTATTTATTTTTTCAAAGCATGTATTTTGAGAGCGAGGGGGCGACATGCAGCGGCGGGCTGCATAGGGGCGCCCCGCTATTGGACATTTTAATGAAAAGTAAACATGCAAAGGCATAGACAACACACGTGTTTGCTTTCTTGGTGAGGTACATGAGAAAAATCTATAGCACTCTCATGTGTGACAGCAAGAGGAACAATAAATAAGCAGGGGGAAACAGCTAGCCTGGCTCTGTCCAAATGAAAAATAAATCCTAAATATTCAACCCTTTAACTGGATCAACTGCATTCTGAACATGTCTACTCTCCAGGTTTAAGAAGACAAATCCTCCCCGAGATGGAGCAAATACAGCGGCAGACCTTGACAGCGTGTGTGTGCACTTCTCCCGCGACTACATCTTTAAAATATGACGCCATCGTCTTGGATTCGTCTCAAAAACGAAGCTTGGGATTTCTTTCCTCGAGGCCTCTCTTCTGACACTGGGCCTCCTTCCAGTCACTGCACTCACATGCACAGACATGTAGCGGACATATCAGTGCTCATCAAAAATAAAACACTGGCTTTAATAATTGAAACGGACTTTCTGGTGGCAATAGCAGTCATCTTTAATGCAGATGACAGGAGTTAAAAGGGGAACTCTGCAAACACTCCCAGCATGGACTTTCAGCTGTCCTTGTTCTGCCGCGCAGCTGCTGAGCGCTGCTGACTAAATCACAGATCCTTGTTGAACACAGGCCCAACGCTAGGATTATCATCTTAGGTGATATCATCGCTTGAATCTTATAGTCTCTGTTGACAGCTTGCCATTTTTTTTTGGGGAAAAGATATATTGTTCCCAAAGCTCTTGTGGCTCTTATCCACAGATAGGAGTGAGTGCTTTGGCTGAGACTTTGGACCTTCTTGCCATTAGTCTTCCGTAATATTGCTGATCCAGTACTTCTGTCATGTTGGTGAAGTAGAAATTCCAAATTCTACAGTTTGTAATCTTGGTAATGCTTCAGTTGAACTCCATTGCAAATATTAATACATTTGGGAATTAAATCCCATTCTGAAACAACTTTGTCTTTCTTCAACATTATTTTTTGGTGTGTGTGTGTGTGTGTGTGTGTGTGGACTCCCTCTGCTTGAATATGAATTTATGGATCTCCCTGTGCAGCACATTCCATCCTCCTGCACTGCTATATCCATGATCGAAGGATTCTTTCCCCTGTCACATCAACACAAACGGCATCCATTCGTATTAATTACACTCCACTTCCTCTTTGCGCTCATTCAGACACGTGGAAGTCAATTATGTCTAATTGCTTGTAAATTACACACCACTCACATGGCAGTTACTGTGCATGTGACGGGGAAGTCTTGTTGAAGGTTATCACATCGCAGTCATTAACCGCTATAAGATAAAAAATACAAGAGAGGCCGTCGCTGAACTCTGCAAACTCTCATGGATGAAGTCATATATATATATATATATATATATATCTTCTACATATCACTGCAGATGTGGTCAGTACAGAAAATGACATGATGCAGTTTAAACTTCATCATTGCATCATCGACTATTAAAAAATATATACGTACTTCGCTAAAGTAAAGTCACTTTTTTTTCATTAACAAACTATTATATTCCTTTGTTGTTTGTTAATGTTTTTTTGGGAAGGTAGTTGGGTTTGAATCCGACCTGCGGCCCTTTTTGTGCATGTCGTCCCCTCTCTCTCCCGCTTTCCTCTCTATCATCAGCTGTGCTATAATAAAGGCAAAAAATTAAAAAAATCGTAAAAATAACGAACTATCCCTTTAAGACCTGACCGCAGAATGTAACAAAGATATAAATTTTCCGTTATTGACTCCATCTTTCAACAGCGGTAAATGTATAGAGTAGGCTGGGTCACAGCAGACACAAGTCCTCCTTGCGTCTTCACAAGATATTTGATTCTAGAAGCTCGGTGACGTGCAGGTTAGCGCACCACTGTGCCACCATCACGGCCGTCTGGGAACATGCTAGCACTCGGCGGTCACAATGACTCCACAGAATGTATAGTACCTCATTTCATTTAATAAAGAGTAAGTGAAGACGGACAAAAAGCTCCACGCTAACTGAATGCTAGCAGAGTTGTTAACGAGATAATAAAGATAATTGTACCATCAGCTCTCGTCTTATAACTGTCTGCAAACAGTTGGATAAAAGCAGATGACACAACACAGCTCGTGAGCTTCGATGGCTTCCTCCATTTTGGACTCTCCGACTTCCCGTACCCTCAGTACTGACAATTGATTCCACCGTGAAATATTGTAATATTTTAATGTCACCAAGTCGTTAAAGGGAAAATGGTAGTTCTCAAAAACAAACCAACAAATATATCTTCAAAAGTCATTTTCCTGTGAAAATGTATTAAAATTCAAATAAATAAATAAATAAAGCTGTCATGCTTTTTGATAATAATGCTTACACACACCAATTAAAATGCAAAGATGGTGTGTGTACTGTATCCCCCAGTGGAAGGGTCGTACGGGGCTCCATCCTAGATATGACACGCTTTAATATTCATGATATTAATTAGCACTTATGACTCGTGTGTGCGCGTGTAATAGTGCTAAATGCAAATGTGTTCATGCCCCATAAGTGGTACTGCTGCATATCGCTTGTTCCCCCAGAATATGTTTTTAGTAAATCTTTTGTCATGAAGTCTACATGGGGCTATTCCACTGTCTTCATTGTCTCTATTTCTAACCCTTGTCAGTAGTGAGGAGGTGTGTGTGTGTGTGTGTGTGTGTGTGTGTGTGTGTGTGTGTGTGTGTGTTTGTGTGAGCACTCGGCAGGTAATGTATATGTATGAAAGTGCGCGTGTGGACACCTCTGAGTGTGTATATCGTTGCAAACATACATGCAAACACAAACTGAGCTAGGTGTGCATGAGTGACAGATAAGTGTTTTTGATATTTAGTTATCATTTTCCTCAGGGTTGTCAACAGCAACTGTAGGCTGCATCACGGGCTGCACTGCTGACCTTGCCTGGCTGTAGATCATTTCATTGTGTGTGTGTGATGGGTGTGTGTGTGTGCGTGTGTGTGTGTGTGTGTGCGTGTGTGGGACTCTCCTACCTGTTTGTCGGTGAGGGCGTATAAGTACTGATGTTCTGGGCTGAAGAGCAGATCTCTCAGGATGGGGCTCCCCTCGCTCACTACCACGTTCTCGTACAGCAAGGCAGGCTGGGTGATGGAGTTCACCAAGATCTGGAAGAGAACAGAGGAAAATGGCAAAAAGTATGATTATAATCCAAAGTTTCTTAAATCACTGTTTAACAATATTATAAATAAATAGTGGACAAAATATGGTAGTGCAAACTTTTGAAAGTTGACCCTGATTTGACTTCTGTCTTAGTTGCAGCACTGATTCGACCTACTTTAGATAATCCAAATGCTAATGGTGAACAGTTTTCATGCAAAGAAATAGTCCCCATGAAAACATCTTGTTACATATCGTTTCCGTACTGTTCCACAAGAGCCATGCGCTTGAAGATGAAGATTAATGGTGTGAAGATAGAGGCTGTGTCTGTCAATCAGCTTGTCAAATTAAATGTACGTATTAGGCCATTGTAGGTAAAAAAAATAAATAAAATAAAAGTTTCTTGAGCCAGGAGAGGGGGTTAATATTTATATATATATATATCTCTGTCTCTCTCTCTCTCTATATATATATATATATATATATATATATCTCTATATATCAGAATTTCAGAGATTTTACAAGAAAAAAAACTCACATTCTCAGAGATTAAATTGGTAAATTTACTAGAAAATACTCAACATTTTCCAAGAAAAATTAACCTTAGACATTAAAAAAAAAAAAAAGTATTTACTGATGTAGTGAGTTAAATTTTTGACTTGTATGATAACCTTTTACTACATCTTGTCAATTTGGGGGTGCACACTATACGCTGTCTGTCCCGTGCAGAGGCCACCATTATTTAGTGTATTTTCACATCCCCATGTGCATTTCTTTGTCACTGTCATCAGACATTCATTGGTCAGTTTGTTAAACAAAGCTTATCCTGAAGAACAACAACACATGCCTGCTGAATACTTGCTTGTTAGACTCGTTCCCCTCTCGTCTAATGTGCAGCAGTTATATTCAGGAAAATGATGTCTTTACTTCCACCTCATGTAAAAACAGGCAATTCTCATCTCGTGTAACACTTCAAAGTTTACTTTAAATGTTGCCGTCAGCTGAAAAACAGCTCCTGAAGTGACAGATATAGTTTTCAGCACTCTCATTTGGTTCTCAATTTATGCAGAAACTCAATAATCAATGCCAGTTGGTTATAAAGCCACATTGTAAAGGGTGTAACTACAGTACTCAACTAAATGACGGCTCTTTTTGTTGGTGATAACAGTGTTGAGTCTACTGGCAAAATTACAGAGTTATGAGGTACTAGCAAGTAAATCTACTTTTCCTTTTCTGTACTTTTGTTTTTTCTGAATCTTTCTCTTTCTAATTTCCCGACCCCCATGTGCTCATCCATCACCTGACAGCAGTTTAGTCTGCAACAACTTTTGTGTTTTCCTGTCGCCTGGGCTCGCTCTGTCATCTCTCTTTTCTTTCTGCCTTAGTCTCAACAGTCTCTGCGGTTATTATCTGCCAAATCACTACCAGTGTTAATCTGTTTTTCTGAACAGAAGGTTCATTAACAGACAGACTGTCATTACTGCATGTGCTTTTGTTGCTTAAGAGGAGGAAGCGGCTTTTGTTAAAAGTCAAGTGCTTTGGCAAATCAGCTTGGAAGAGTTATTCAGTGGGACATTGACGGGTGAATTCATAAAGAATGGAATGTGGCCGCTGATGGCGCTATGAATTGGTCATCACCTGCAACCGCTATCTGCCCCGTCTCAAGGTCAGATTCACAAAAGATAAAGTTTTGCAGCTGAGTGCAATTTTTCCTTTTTTTTTTTGTTGGCTTCTGATTGCAATTATCCCTGTGGCAAAGTATGTTGCCTTTGCACCAGGAACGCAGCAGGCAGAACGATGGCAGAGAGAAAAAGAAAAAGGAAGATTCTCAGCTAAAGGTCCTGACCGACGACGAGGCATTTCTCAAAACATGGAACAAAGCAAGGAATTCTGACAGAGAGAAACAGTGTTTGGGATTTAACGTCTCATATGCATATAATATACATACGAGATGTGACTTGCTTTTTAATGCAGTAAGGGGTGCATTTCATTTTTTTTTTTCTTATTGTGCATTTGAGCAGCTTTAAAAGCCGCTCAATTATTTTGTGACTTCGCCCCTGAAAGTGTAAACCTTCTAATTTTACACTAACAAAGGTCAAAGGGTGTGTAGAACAGAAAGTTTTAATATAGCACAAATACTGCTTACATATACATTTTGTATTGACTTGTACGGTTTACGGTATCGAGATAACAAAAGTTGCTAATTGCAGAACTTTTCCTCACTACCAATATAGTTGTGTGTGTGTGTGTGTGTGTGGAGGAGCGGAGGAGCTGTGTCCAAGTTGTAACTGTCCAAAGGTCATGTGTTTTAGCGGTCCCTTATGTTGCTCCCACACACACACACACACACGAATTGTATCGACGTGAGCGTGACCTTCCGTCCCCTTGGCTCTGATGATCTCTCTCTCTCTCTCTCTCTCTCTCTCTCTCTCTCTCTCTCTCTCTCTCTCTCTGTGAACAACAACTCACACTCACGCATTCGCTCGTGCACACAAACTAAAACAAAAACACTTTATTCGGCCACTC
>CALSBV010010214.1:7115372-7139734 GCA_943590825.1 Bovichtus diacanthus
TTTTATGGCACCAGCCAACAAATGGGTCTCCAGCCACAACAAACGGATCTGGTGTGTAAAACATTCTAAACCCAAATTACCTTTTTTTTTTTATGCGTGCACAGAATGGTGTTTACCAACCTCTAACAACCTTTCCTTGATGACAACAATCTTTATGATGTGAATTCATAGTGAATATTATAGTGAATAGTATCAAACCGTAGCAAGTTATTGGAAGATGGTTAAGGGCATATTATAAATCAGTGCTTTTGTGCAAATGTAATTGATTTTTGTTTATACTGCTCCCTCATGACTGGGGGTCATACGATATTTTACTCACCTTTTTTATTTACCCCAGCATCATTGCAGCTAACGCGCGGCTGTATACCGCCGCTGCTGCAGGCAGAAGCCACCTGACTGCAGGCTATGAAAGGTTTCATCATTCTCATTATTGCTAAAACTGTATTTATGGATATAGGGTTTTTGCTTCTATACCCAGCTCAACTCACAGCTGGTGGCAAAGCAAAAGCCTTGCAATCCACAAACAGCCGCCCACCCAGCCAGCGCACACCCGTTACAAAACCAAACACACCCCGAGGGGCAGATTTGAATATGATTCCAAACATAAGCAAACGCTGTTTTAATTTTATTTTATTCAGTTCTCTTTTCCAGCCAATTTTTTTTCTATTTTTCCGTCGCCACTTTTTCTCCCCTTTTCACACGCCATTCTGCTCATTTCCTTTGACCACCCGTTTTCCTCGGTTGGAGCCTTTCTTGTTTCTCTTTATTTCCAGATATGAATGGAAACAAAGAGAGAAGGAAGCGATGAGGAGAGAAGTAGTGTGACCATGAGGTTGAGTGGCTGGTTTGAAGTATCCTCAGCCAATCAATCAGTCGGTGTAATACATTTCTATCTACCAATTATAGAGGTTGTGACAGCACCAATTTGATCTTCCATTATGTACTAATGATATTTGGATGAATAAAAGGATGATGAGGCGAGGCGAAGAAGGGAGAATTAAAGGGCCGCTCCAACACCAACTGAGCATTTGAATAAATGAGTCATCCGTTTTTCTCCCATCGTGTTCACAGTCTAATGCCACTCCCAAATATAGCATACATAAATGACTGACCACCAGAGTGAATTCACAATACTGCTCATATATACGCAGTTGTGTCTATTCCACACACTGTATACAGCTCTACAGTGTGTTATGGTCACCTGCTTTAGCGCAGTAAAACTTGTCCATAACGCCATTTACGGGCGGCAATCGCAATAAAAACACAATAAATAGCAACAGTCAAAGTGTTCACAAGCTCCAAATGATGGAGATTATGGCTGAACCCTATAAAAATGTTTTACAAAACATCTGCACAGAAGACGCTACACTTTTACAACTGCAATGGAACAAGGTGCTTTTTTTTATTTATTCTTCTCTGTTTTTATAGATATTGTAATATCATTAAGTCAGGAAAGGTAGAGGTACCAGTAGCAGTAATGTCAGTAGTAAAATAATAGTAATTGCAGAAAGTGAGTAGGAGGGGTAAGAGAAAGTACGATGGGTTTTGAGAAAGAAAATAAAGAAGAAAGAAGGAAATAAATGCGGAGAAGAGAGTTTTGTCACCAAATCTGATATTCTCCTCAGGCTGCTTTCTGCCGGTACAAAACCTTCCACCACCTCCACCATGACAGAGCCAGGGTGCTGTCTGAGTCCCGCCCGCTGACGGAGCACTACCCCGGGGCTGATCTTCTGTCACTCCTACGAACCAACCAACTCCTTTGTAGCTCTGGGCTTGTGAATAAAAAAAGGCATCAGCTCGAATGTCGGCTGTTGCAGAAGTGACAGTGTCATCATTTGAATGTGACCTAAGGGGCCCAACAGGCTGTATGAGCCAGCTCCAGTGTGTGAGTGTGCAAGGGAGAAAACTGTCAGCTCAATAGTAATTTGTGTGTTTGTGCGAGTACGTTTCCTTATCTTTGGGGAAACTGTAGGCAACGATAAACGCGTTGCTTTGCAAGCGATCCTGACAGATTCAACCTCGCTTTGAACCAAAAGGAAAACTTAAAAACATGGCCAATCCATTTATCTGGATTAATACAAACGCCTACACAATAGTGGAGGATTGGTGAGAGGTCAGAGCGCAGACGTCAAATATCAAGACAAAATAATCCATCCAACGTTGGCTGTTTGTCATATGATGTCCATAACAGTTTGTTTAATCTGACATAAACACGTGCCTTTACATAACAATGTCCATGACAGTTTCTTAATTTGTTGCACAAATCAATCACTTGTTTATCATCAGATGTATTATCATTTAAGCACATATTTGCTTTAATATAATGTTCTATGGAAAATGTTTAAACATGTTTCTCAGACATCCTAATGCAGCTTTAGGGGGCACTGTGTTGCTCCTGGCCATTCCATCTCTTCCTGAGGCTACTTATACTAAAAAATTAAAAAATAAAATACTAGAATTATGACATTTCTTACTACAATTATATATGCTATATGGAGGGAACACGCAGGGAACATAAAATGTTTGTTAAACTGTAAGTGTAATTATATGCCAGTGTCAGCAGCTGTGTGTGTGTGTGTGTGTGTGTGTGTGCTAAGCTTTGGAGGAATGTGGGCATGTGTTGCTGTGGGTGGGCTTCGGAGTTTGCTGTGCCAGGCAGTAAAAGACACAAATCCACCTCTGAGTGCCCTAATTCCTCCATCCTTCCCACCAGGTCTTTCATTTTTCTGTCACTCATTTTCGCTCGAAATATTTTCCCATTTGCCTTGGCAGACTTCATGGTTTTACGGAGAAAAAAAAAGACAAAAAGTTAAAAAGAACAGAAGAAAAAGAAAGACATTTTGAGTGTGCTGACGCGGGACGTTTTGCCCTACAGAGACAGGAAGTTCAGCGTCAGTAGAAATGAATGGAGAGACAGAGGGAGGGCAGAAGACCGAGCGAGGAGGGATGGAAACGGCCCAGTGGAAACCATGATGTCATGATTAGTGAGGTGCGACCATCCTGCAGTCACATTGGCACCACATGGACGCCAGTGGAAAGCACACACACACACACACACACACACACACACACAATCTCTCTGTGTCTGCTGCTAACCGATCACAGCTGCTGCGAGAAACAATGCGGCCATTGTCACTCTTAACCTCCATCATGGGCACCAGACGCACGCACAAACACACGCGCGCACACACACACACACGCACGCACACAGCACATCAGTAGAAGTCCTGCCGAAGCGTGACGCTGACGTACAAAAACGTTTAAAGCTGCGGCAAGAAAATCATCTCCGAAGAAGTGCACGCGTCGGTTAAAAAATTCGTTTTTTTTTTTTTTTTTTTTCTTTCATTCCCCTAATTGCAACAGAATGTACTGCTGCCGTGAACGTTGAGTTTTGTGATCGCGAGTATCAACAATTTACGTGTAAAAATGTTGCATATTTAAGAGCAAAACACTACCTCATAAATCTCCCCGCATCTGACTCTTCGTCTGTGACAGATTAAATAAAAGCCTGAGTAAAGTTTCTGTGTATTTCTTTCTTTCTATTAATAGAAAAGACACAGACGGTGATTAAAACCAGAACTGGCAGCTCTGACTGAGGTTGTTGCTCAGCCTCATGGGACTCCTGAGAGAGGAGAAAACAAGCTAACAGGGTGGGAAGACTAACAGGCGGATGCTTGTAACTGAAGAAAGACAAGGGAACTTATTAAAGATCAATTAAGGAATGACGGAGCTGATAGAGAGATATATAGACAAAGACACACACAGTCTCCCTTGTTCTGTGTGTGTGTGTAGTTAAAAGGTTGAAGTTAAGGCAACAAAACTAGTTGGTTAGGTTTAGGACTGAGAGGATTATGGTTTTGGGTTAATATGAGTTTGTCAGGTAACTTAACTTGAGCTCGTACATCATTTGAAACAAGTCAACGTTGACTTTTGGTTTCACGCAAAAGTCCTGTATTCGACCCATCCATCCACCCCGAGTCTTAATGCATTTTGTTAAATTATTAACAATTACTTTTGCTTCTCAAATAATGAAATAAAAGCATTGAATGGAAATGCACCACATTTGCTTTTTTTTTTCTTTTCTTTTTTGGTAAAAGCATATTCTCATTTTCTTATATTCAGTGTCAATGTGTACTGTTTGCACAAATGCACATTTTCAGTAGTTAGGTCTTTTTAAAAAGTAGTTAACTCACTGCAACTCAATCAAATTAAACTCAACTCAAATCAATTAAATTGAATTTGCATTAAAACTGCTAATGTTTCCATTGTATCCCTTTAAAATGACCCATTTTAATAAAAACGGAGCCCTTCATTAATTAGATGCCGCTTAGCTTGACGCGTACTGCGAAGTTACATTATGAAGATTGATGTGAGCCCGAAAAAGTTGGGTAAACTATGCTCTGCAAACTGAAAGGCGTATAAACAGGTCGTGGATCCCCGGCGCTCCTCGCAGCAGCACGCTCATTAAGACAGCAGAGCAGAAACTGGACTGACCCTCAATCCAGAGAAATAAACTGAATCACAACGGGCGACCTGAGGAAAACAAGCTGCTTTGCAATTACTGCTGATGAAAACTTTCCAGGTTCTGTGATAAGAGGAATCAGCGTGCGATTCTTCTTCCTTGGCTTGTGTGTGTGTAAAGTGACAGGAGATGAAGAGAGAAATGAACTAGTAATCGTTATGGGTTTTTTTTTTTGATACGTCACTCTGTAATGGATGCAATTTCATCTTTGTCACAGTCTGTATCAAACAATGTATGGAGACCCTGCGTCATGCCAATAAACCACCAGGTGAATTCATGTGAACGCAGAAAAATGGAGAAATAGGCAGTCTTTGTATTTCCCCCGTTATTCTGAAGATGAAAAAGCTGCAGTGGAGAGCGAGAGAGCGAGAGAGCGAGCGAGAGAGCGAGAGAGCTGTCCGGCACTGCTGGCATTCCTCACAGGAACACACTCATTAATACGGGAAGCTTGGAAGAGCTGAAACCTCCTGCTACTTCCTGCTAACAAACAGGAGAATCAACTGAACACCTGCTTCATCTTTTCCTCGGAGTAATGAGGCACACACACACACACACACACACGCTCACACACTCTCACACACTCTCACACAGGCTCACTCCACTTTGAACACACTCTCAGTATCTCTCTCTCTGGTCATTCGATTCAATCAGCATGCTGAGAGAGACGGATGAGAGCAGAGCTTTGACCTCTACTCATGAGCAGTCATCTCACAAAACACACACACACACACACACACACACTTAAAGACAACGACCCTATTTGAGGAAATGACATCATCATCAGCCGCGGTGTCACCGGGGTCAAGGCTGGCTGGAACCCGTCCCATCACGGCGAATGGTTATTACACATCTTTTGAGGGATTGCCACGACGAGGGTGACTACAGATACCCCCCCCCCTCCACCTCCCCCCCACCCTTCTCCTGCGCCTTAGTCGGATTGATAGCACAGCCCATTACTGATAGATGGATGGAGCAGATTATGGGACGCTCCATTAGTGTCACTTCATATAGGGTGGGCGAGGTGTGCGTGCGTCTGCAGCAGAGACAGCTGCACCGGAGAAGGGGAAAGGTGTCTGGAACAACCTGGCACTCCTGCACTGATTGTAGCGGCGGCAGAATCAGACTCAGAGGTTATCTACTGCGGAATTTATTGGAACGGGTGCAATCAAACTGGAAATCTAAAGTCTGATTGTTAATGTATAAAGGCAATTTAAGCACATCAGCCTGCAGACGTAGCATACACGGAATGGCACGCCTCTTGCATTAACGTGACAGATGGTTGCACGTCTTTATTGCACGAAACGCTTGCAAATGCTTTTATTCTAGTGTGTGGTGGAAATAGTATCTCAAATATATGCATACGATGTGTTTTAGTAGTTTGCGACAAGGAACAGTGGCAAGTATAAAAATGTAAATGTCATTATAAGATACGGGAAGATGTTGGTAAGAGGTGATATTGTGGAGAAGACTTAACACGAGGTTTTTGAGGGTTTTACTCAATGTGAGGTCAGCACTTTAAAATCTCAGCCTGCGTGCGGACATCTGTGGCTGAAACGCACCACAGACCACAACAGTCCACAGCTGCCTGTGACTTCAGCTTGAACACGGGAGACGACGAGACAACTCGCTGCTCTGTGAGGCTGTACTCGGAGCTAAATGCTAACGTCAGCATGCTAACAATGATCACAACGACGTGGGGCAATAATGTGAAGATATTTTTACCAAAAAAAAAAAATATCAACGCTATGGTGTCAGGTAAAATGTAACTTGAGCACATCATCGGGAAAACATGAATGTCTGTACAATATTTGGTGTATTTATTTATCGATTAAATGTGTATTTATTTCTATTATTTTGTGCCTATTTCATATATTGTTGAGCTTAAGACAAATGTTGACTAATAGTCAACATGTGTGCAGAGGACTCAATAAACAAACTGTATATATATATACATTATTAATAATAATAATAATAATAAAACCGGGGATAGAATGCCACAGTTAATGGAAAATAAAACACACTTGATAAAATAAGATTAAATATAAAAATGTGATGGAATCAAATACATAGAATGCATAACATAAGAAGGAATATAGAACCCACTATATAATTTAAATAACGATATTAAAATCAATACACATATTTGCAGCATGCACACACAGACCAATAAACACTGCAGCTGCTCCATTCTGTTCTACGGTTCGACTTATTAACCATGAACTTGAAAAATGTGACATCTTGCGCACAATTTATTTTTAGTACCTGGGCGCCTGAGGCCAGAAGCAAACACAGAGCCTTCCACCATCCACATGGACACGCATGCACTACAGCTGTCCATTACACCGAAATAAGCTTTTTTTTATTATTTTTTGCCATCTCAGAACGTCTTCCCTCGTGCGAAACCTCACTGCAAGTCTTATCCGCGTCGGGCACGGCTAGAAAAAAACAGAATAACCACCCAGTTGTGGCAAAAAAAAAAAATGGACCTCCAGTAGGTGGCTGCTCAGTGTCACTTCTGTGACGGGACATGCACATGCAGAGCACATACCACATGTGTGCACTGAAATGATGCATGCACAGACGCATAATATACTCCAGAGAGGGCGACCATGACTCCCGCGTGTCTGCGTGCTTCATTGCGAAGCTGCCACCGCACCCGTTTACCTTGACCCAAGACTGTACTGCTATAGCACACAAGGTCTCTCGCCTCTTTTCTCTCCTCCGTCACCGTCCCATTCCCGAGATGAGAGTGTTATTAACCCCATGGAGCCAGTGGGAAGGTGATTCACCTCAGTTAAGATAATGTCGCCCGTCCTCACCTCATCTCTTGGCTAATGGAGCCTGGAGGGCTGGCTGACGTCGGGTAGAGGGGATATTTAATCTTGGGACAAAGATTACTCGGTGTCATTAGATGTAATGGAATAGAAGCTGCGTATCTCCAGCTTCAAGAAAGACTTTTCAGGCAGTTGTGTTTAGTAAAGCAAATGGGGTGCATATTGTTCTGCTAATGCTTCTCTGGATTAATGCACCTGCTTTGAATTTTATCAGGCGATTAAGTGGCCGTTATCAGTTGTCATCAGGAGCATACATTTGAGGAGCTTTGGCCCTACTTTACCTCCTGATAGTAGCTCAGTAGGCTATCAATCTATTTGTAAGATGGATCACCGCAGAGAGGTTCAAAAGTGGTATGCGGCGACTTCTAGTGGCCAAAGAAATGATAAAGGGAGCAGAGGAGGAAGTCAGGTTAACGTAAATAGAGAGAGAGAGAGGGAGAGAGAGAGAGAGAGAGAGAGAGAGAGAGAGCGGTATGACAAAGGTCCCAAGACAGGAATTGAACCCGGGCTATGAGGTTATATGTCATGCACTGTGACCACGAGGCTACCAAAGGGTTCCAACGCAAAGACTCATTTTAACTTAGGTTCGGATTTCACTTCACTTTACTTATGTGACGAACATAAAGTACTTTACATACGTACGTAAAAGTTACGTTAAAAAAAACTTACTCATTGAACCCAAACTATGATTCTTTCCAAAAACCAACCAAGTAACTTTTTTTTTACTTCACAACGTTAACCAAAAACTGGCAGGTAGCTGCCCTGCCCGAAGCATTATAATGGTAGTGATAACGGCCATGTAATAGGCTGATAACAGTCCAAATGGCTTATTAATGTAGCTTTACATCCAACACAAAGATACCTTCATATTGAAACGTGGACTAAATGTATTTAACACATTTTATGTCCATAACTGCAATGTATAAGCCATCTATATTTAAATATACAGTATAATTAAGTTCCCTACACGACTCAAGGTTGCCCCTGTCGTTAGGTGAGGCTCTAAATGGTTTGTGGGAGTTGGAGTTTGCTCGCATGGTGAGCGCCGGGTCCTTTTAGGCGGCCGTGACCTGTGATCGATGGAGACCTGGCAGACTTGTAGCTGCTAACGCTGCTGTTGTAAGCCTGCTAGCATTGACCACCGCTCGGCTCTCTTCTCCACTGCACTTCTACTTAACTAGAGGTCTCCCTCTCTCTTTTGTACCTCTGATCCCTTCTACACTTCCCTCTCCCTTTCTCTATCCCTCCTTCCTTCTCTGTCGCCAAGTCTCCCTCTTGTCACATTTCTCGTCTGCTCCTAGCTCCACCGTCTCTTTTCCTTTCCTCACTTCCCCGCCCTCGCTTCCTTTCTCAGTCGCATCCATCTCTCTGCTTTTAATCTTTCCCTCTCTCCTTGTCTCCATCCCTTCCTCTCTCTCTCCGCCCTGTTCGCTCCTATCCCTCTCTCTCGCTCTGTGTTGTTGAGTGACAGTACAGTTAAACTGTTATTGGCTTCTGCAGAGGAAGCAAAGCAGCAGCTTCGTGGCTTGGCAGCACAAAAAGAGTGTGTGTGTGTGTGTGTGTGTGTGTATTGTTGCAAAGTCAAATATAAAAGTATACGACTCAAATGAATTGTTCCAACTATTGAAAAAGTTGCATGACTCCGGTAGAGGAAGGAGGGTAGGGTCGGGGTGGGAGGATGTAGGAGGGGAAATAAATAAGGGGTCGAACATTATCATAATATCTCCCATAAAAACAGTGCACACCACCATTTGGTGCCATCACTTAGCATAACATTACTCACTTGCACCCAAGAGAACACACATACACGGACACTCTCTCAGCGTGAACTCCAGCACCGCAGCTTGGGAAACACGCAGGTTATTGAATCTAGGCCATGAAATGAGAGTACAGAGAATTATTCATAGCTTATAATTTCAGCATTCAGTTCTTTTTCATTCATAATGAAATTAAACTTGGTGGGATCGGTGCCAAGAAGTGAAACGTGCCTTGGCTTGTGTAGGCTACCTGACTCCACGGAAATGAAACCAATATGGGAGTGTGCATTTCATACTGACGACGGTAAAACACAGAGCTCGACACTGAAGCAGTACGAGAAGAAGTGATTCTCTAAAGAGTCCCTCGTCTTAGTCAGAACGATGACACAGCAGCTTCAGAGACGAGATGATGTCACAGCGAACAAGACGCCATCACAATTGTCTCCACGAATCCATCTGGCCGTACGATGGGCCCCGTGGCTGTCGCATCTCCAGTCCAACGCTCCTCCTTCTGAATGCTCTGGTCGCTTCAAACAAGCTAACACAGGCGCCCGTCTCGCTAGGACTCACTTGCCTTTTGGTTTTCACTTCGTTATTTAGTCTATCTGTGTTTATTACCTCCGCCAAGGAGGTTATGTTTTTGCTTTGTTTTTCTGTCTGCGGCATTACGGAATAAACGGCGTCTCGATGTTCAGGAAACTTGGAAGGATGTAGCACGGGCGAGGAAGAACCCCTAACATTTTGTCGGAGATTCTAATCTAATCGCAAATCATTATTCACTTATGGAAACGGCCTTGGCGAAGGTCTCTGCTCTCCCCTTCTAGCGTTAGCGGTTTTCTATGTTTCCTAACCAATTAGTAGTACAGTAGGGTCCCGGCGACGTTCTTTTACGGTGGAAGCTGCAGTAGAAAAGGAGCAGCCTATTTAAGAGTTATAATCGTTGTAATTCAAAATCTCATCCACGCTTCTCACGATTCACACCAGTATTAAAGAGACACAGTTGATGGTAAAAATGATATTTTCTTTTATGTCCCATTAGTGACCAAACTAACAAGCTTGCAAAAATGACAATGAGAAAGAAGTTAGCAGGCGTGTTAGCTTTTTTTGTTTCTCTTCAATAAAACTTTATTGAATGAGGGGATGTACAATCCGGCAACATAAAGGGGAAACAGAAAGAAGCTTGTAAAGCTCGCCTGCAGAAGTTCCCTCACTAACCCTGAGTCACAATGCCACCTAGATTCCAGAGCTACATATTTTTGCGAAGACACAACACATTCTGATGTGACCAGGCCTTCACACTGGCTCACTTATACTTTCAGAGATGAGATGAGGTAATGGCTGCTCCGAAAATTGTTTTGCCTGACAAAAAAAAAAGAAAAGGGATGTTAACCATGAGAGGTTGAGTCCGGGCGTCTAGGACAGATGAAGCAGTAAAAACATGGGGGGAAGAAAATTTCTGATCGTCAAATTTTAAAGACCTAATCCCATCTGTGCTTGATCAAAAGGAGCATCCCAAAAGGATATATCAGAGTGTGTGTGTGTGTGTGTGTGTGTGTGTGTGTGCACGAGGGCACGCAAGCGTGGTTTAAAGAGTCAAACTCCAATCAAGTCCGTTCAAATGACAATGATGCCTTGAATGTTGTGGACCTTGATGATTGGGATTCTGCAGCTCCATGGATTCATCTGTGAGGAACTTTATCACACAGCATGACTCAGCTCTCACACGCGGACGAGTGCGCCATTCAAGTCCGCCTAGATATAAACTCCAGACTGACTGAATACTCTCTCTTTCACCCCTATTATAAATATTCATGCAATGTGCCAGATTCACTTTCCATGTGTGTGTCCTTCCTCCTGTGTCAGCATGTGAGTGTGTATACCCTTGCACGCGGCAGGACACGTCCACCATCTCGCTCCGTCACAAATTACCTCATTAAATTTCATTGCATTAAGCCACTTTTGTGAATTTAGCGTAGTCCCAGGCCCATTGTTCGCCTGCAAATGAGATTAAAGCAACATTTGCCTTTCTACCCGCTTTCAATTATATTTCTGGAAGGACAGCTCGGGCACAGCGCCTTAATGAGGAGAGAGGAAAAATAAGAGAAAAACGGAGCATGGCACAGTTTTCTGAATTAAGACAACTTAGTAGCACATTTGGGAAATTCAGACTTTCATCCCACAATGCACTGTAGTTGCTATTAAGATTTATTATTGCATATTTCTTGTGTCAAAATTGCGAGATAATCACTGGTTTTTGGTGTTTTTTCAAGAATCTTGGGTTTGTTTTCTCTTTATTGCGGATAAAAAAATTTAAAAAAAAACTGAAAAACATCTGTAATGGCTTTCTATAAAAAATACAGTGAATGGTTTTATCCTCCCATTCAGATGAATAATTAATGTACTTCCATGTGTGTGTGTTTTCTGCAATCAGCAGTGTGTACTTTTGTGTCTGTTATCATGTTCCCCTATAGAGACACAGTGCAATAAAACAGAGTGAGCTGAGGTTAAGATTAAAACTGCCTTCACACAATGCAGATTACAACACAAACACACACACACACATACACACACACACACGCAGGCGCACATAAAGAATTAGCTGATGGCAAATGAGATCACGTTGCTATGCAACAGACACAACTCCTGCCAGTAGGATGCAGGCTTTAGGAGCTGAACCTAAAGTACAATTTAAAATACTAGAAGCTAGAATATAATATAAAACGACCAAGTGTCAAAAGTTTTGCCTAAACTATCAAGATGCCCGGAGGGCGTTAACTTATTTTTTTTCTTTTTTTCAGGATTATACACATCAATAACTCAAAATGGTTTGGATGGAACAAAAGAAGTATTTGATGTGTAAAGACCTGTTAGAACATACAATTCACTGTGAATAAGAGCATAAGGTTGAGCTTTGTACTCCAGCCGGGAGCATTTGGGAGATTCTGTCACTCCGGTCTAAAAACCTGAAATCACCTGTTGGCTTGTCACTCAATGAGGCTCAGTAAACGAATGTGTCAATTCTGCAAGGTAACATTAGTTCAGGATTTAGAAACTGTAAAATATGTTGGTGTTTATTTGTGTGTGGCAGCTGTACAGTGGACAGAGAAATGAGCACAGGGCTGTCACAATAAAAGAAGTTCACAACACGATAATTGTGAAATGATCACAAAAGTGACATTATCGCGATATCTATAGAAATCTAGAAAAATGCGTAAATGAAATGCAATCAGTCACATGTATCTTTAACCTTATTTATTGTGTGTTTTGTCTCTTTTTTGGCAAATGAATTAAACTCAAAATACAAGTGTAGGGAGGAGCCTGTAACCATATGTACAGAAACATAACATAACATTTACAAAAAAGATACAGAATACTCACTCAGCTAGTACCAAGAAAACTACAAACATCTTTAAATTACTACTTTTTGTGGCACTGGAGTCAACAGAAAGTAGACATTGAAACTTGAATGTCAACACTGAACACGTGATTACAAAAACTTTGGATGGACGTTTTCTTTTACAGCTTTGACTCAACCAGAATTAACAGGACCCTCAAGCCATCGGCCGAGTCAACAGCCGCAGCAGCCAGAGGGCATTGTATCTACAGAAAGGAGCTGGTGGCCAGTCAGCCAACTCTACAGGACAAGTGGGTTTTGTGTGAGAAGTTGAAGACTATAGTGGGTCCATGTGAAAGCCTGTGTGGAGGGGCTTATGTGCCTGATCTGCATGTGAAAAACACGAGGGCTTCACACATACTTTAAACAAGGCTTTGACCCTCTCAAAGAAATGGATACACGCACATGTACACACACACACACACACAGGAGAGGGAGGGGGGGGGGGCGTAGGGAAGGCGCTGGCGATGGCACACTGCAAAAAAATAACGAAATGGATTTTCTGTTCTTTAGGATTCGACAACATTACGTGACATTTTCATTTTCATTGCTGAATTGAAAATGATGTTCTGCTGGAAACATAAATAAGTCATGGATTAAATGAATCCGCAGAATGCGTCGTGAATCCCTACTTTATTAAAAGGCTTGCCATGTGATTTTTTTTTTTTTTTGCAGTGTAGGAGTGTTAAATAAATAAAACAGACCAACCGACGGCAACCACCACCACAATAAACAGCGAGGGAGACTTGTGCAACCGTGGAATCCCAATTTGTTCCCCGTTGTTGCACCAGCCAGAGCACCATTGACGGAGGCTACCTTTGTTATTATTAGTTTTTTTTTTTTTTTTTTTTTTTTTTTTTAGAGAACGGTCCTTTCTGTCCTTTTTTTGCATCTGTGAATTCAAACTCATCTGTATTCGTCTAGGCTCCGGCATCACTCGCAGCCAAATCCTTCTCCTATGGCGTTCCCTCTCAACGCCCTCCAGCTCTTTTCAACAAAAAAATAAATCTAAAAAAAAAAACAAAAACAAAAACACCTCCCTTCCTTCTTTTTTTTTAACTCCCGTTCTAAAGGCTCAGTTTGTTCCTTTTTTTCTGCGGGTTTTATTTCAAGGCCTACTATCCCTTTCTCCATGCCTCCTCCTCTTTCTTTTCATAAACTCCTCCTTCCCCGCTTATTTCCCCCTGCACTCTCAGACATCTCTTCATTTCTTTTTTATTTCCACAGAACGCCTTTTGCTTATAGCATCTATTGATTCTCATGACTGCTCTTCAGCCTATTTAATGCGGAAATGTAATTGAGTGTGTGTAGTGTGTTTCAGAGTATATGTGTGTGTGTGTGTGTGTGTGTGTGTTTGCAAGAAGGGGAGAAAGTGTGTGTTTCACTGCACAGGTGTGTGGGAGAGAAAGTGTGTACTGGTTTATGAGCCTGCACGTCTAGAAGTGTGTGACAGAATGCACCCAGGTGTGTGTGGGGGGTGGGGGGGGGGGGGGGGGGGGGGCTGTGTGTTACAGCATTCACACACACAGGTATGCACTTCCGTGTGTGTATAAAAAGAGCATTTGAGAGTAAATGTGCATAGGCATGTCTATGCTTTTTTGTGTATTTCCTTACAAAAGCATACATTTGTGTTTACATCCATGTGTGTGTGTGTGTGTGTGTGTGTGTGTACGCACGCATCTACATTCATATGTGTGTGTGTTTGATAAGGTGGGAGGCTGGCAGATATGACACACCTCATCTTCCTCTCCGTAAGGCCTCTATTTTAATCTGGCAAAACAGGCTGTGCGTGTAATGACCTTTAGAAAGGGTGAAGATAAGTAGATGAGGCTGACTGTGAGGAGTGTTGAGTTACTGTATAGAGGAGCCGGTGCTGAAATAAAGGGGGGAGATGACAGAGGGAGGAAGATAAATGGATGAGGGGATGGGATAAAGTGGAACATTTAACGAGATATATGCAGACAGAGGGCTGAGAACATGGAGGAAGACTCTGAATTTTAAACAAAAAGGGCTCCAAACCTTCAGTCCAACACATTCATGTATGTCCTTATAGAAAGAAAAAAAAACACCACCTCCTTCATTACTTCGTCAACTACGTATGCATTCCTGTGCTAGCATTGTCAGCTAAAACCTGTATGTCTCTGAGCACCTGGCTGACGCACATAACGTCAAATGTCAAACACCTTTTCAGAGTTATAGTTGAGTAAACCCGAAGGTGCCGTTGTTATTCACATCCTGCTGCAATCAGATCACCTTGTTCCAATGTTAACGGCTGCTATGATGTACATCCAGGATAAATGTCCACAAATACATGGGAAAGTCTTACAGGTTGGCCTATTTGGTGATGAACCAAAGAGCTGCAACGATTGACGGGAAAGTAATCGGCAACTATTTTGATAGTGGATTAATTGTTCGTTCCTCATGAAAAATGCCAGAAAATGCTGTTTTCAGCCTCTCAAAGACGGAGTTTTAAGCATATTTTGATGATTGTCGGGATACTTTTGTGAATCACAATTATTTTGGAGAGGATAATCATGACATGCCAACAGAGTCGCCTAATCTGTCCTGAAGAAAACAACATATTGCATGCCTAGGTAAGACATACAGTATAGTGACTATGCCATGACAAGCACGCAAATAAAGCACAAACAGCCCGGTGTTCAAAGGGTTAATCTTCCCTGGTGTGGAGTGCAAATTAATAACATGAAGCCTCAGTGAGCAGACATTTGTATGCAGTGCTGTGCTTTCCTGTGTTTCTATTTCGGAAGAGCTGTTGTTAGGATACCCGTGCTCCGCACCTTGAATCTGCAGTGCAGCTCCCGGTACTTTCCTCACTCTAAGATTGCTTTTCCAGGCACCGCTCCCATGTAGTCGGTCAGTGTTCACGGGGATATCGGACTTTCTCGACACAGCCGGGACGCCTAAACTTTGGTGCTCAGTATCTCAGGTCTGCACTCCACTCCGGGCGGGAGCTTGTAATTCCAAGCTGCTGAGCTAAACGCCTACAATGTAGAAGGTAATGATAAGGATAAGTGTAAGAGGATGAGGTCAGGGGGGGATGAATGGAAGTGCGGGATGAGAATGAGGAATTGAGCGGCGGTAAAGAGACTGAGGGAGGGATAGAGGGATAAGGGGAAGGATCCAGAGATGAAGGGGTTGACGGGGGCTGAGTGGATGGTGGGCAGAGCAGCAGAGGGATGACGGGATAAGGAGGTGGAACGCAGTGGGGGGTTGGGGGGGCCCTCAGAAGCCCCTGATTATACTAATCCTGGTGGACCCCCCTCATAGCAGATTAGTGCCTACACACACACCCACACAAGGAGAGACACACACACCTTCTGTTGCCCCAGCACATGTTGATTTGCCCCGCTCTCTGGCATCCCGTGGCCACCTCCAAATCCCTCACAGATTGGGCAAAAGAACAGCGAGGACAGGGAGGAATGATGGGGAAGTCACGATTCCCTTCAAATATGAGTCGCTTCAAATCCTATTCCACTTCCAATCAGTCCAACAAGGCCTATAATTTGAATTCTACTTATTGATAACCACATTTAAAACTTCATATTGACATATTTCATCTCGCTACATATGGTGATATACTGATGGTGTTTCATGTGTTAAAGCTATTGTACTTCTGCACTGACAACGTCAACAATGTTGTTGTTGATTTGCACTATTACTGTATCTGGATGAAAAGGTTGGTTTTTTTGGCCATGAGCTAAAATTTCAGTAAATCTATCATAAAAAACTATTTAGAAATATCACATCAGCATTGGTGGAGTTCAGCTTTAACTTTAAACCCAAGTAAATTGCAGTAAAAAAAAATATATATAAAATATATATATATATATATATATATATATTTGCATTTATATAGTTTGTTCATCTGGATAGCCCTGGCAAGTTATTTTTCAATTTAAAAAAGTGTCCCACTAGTACAGATATATTGTTATCTGACTTCTTGAACTGTCAAATATCAACATCAGCATCTCAAATACAATCAGTTGCGTTATGATATGGATAGATTGGCTTTTATGTCCCGGTTTTGGAGGTTTCCACTTCCGTCATTTCAGTCTCTAAAATGATGGGCTAGAGACTGTCACATTGTCATGTGGGGGTCAAATTCCTCTTTTAAGTTAGGATTTGGCCCGAAGAGCCTCTTTTCTCGGGGGTTTTCCTTTATTCCCCATTTTTTTTTTAAAGATATTGAACAGGTTGATTTGTTTTGGGCTTTAGGACCCAATTGAGTCTTGCTTGCTTTTTTAGAAAGGTCAAAAATTGACGTTAAAGAAAAATTCAACAGCAAAATGGCTCAGTTACTCAGGATAATCCAAACATGCATTGGTAAAAAAGCAGTTCCTATAAAACTGTTAATTTCCACCTAATTATTTCCACCTATAACCACGAGAATACTTTATATGAAGCTTCTTTTAACCTACTAAAGTCATGCCCTTTGACCAGGCATTGACCTCCTCATTGACTCCTCAGTGGCCCACATTAGGGCCACTGAGCTGTGGCACTGCTTCAAATATGTAAAACTACATGGAAGCGAAGCAGAATGATATTGTAACAGAACGTGTGTGCTCAGCAAACGTTTTCCCGGATGAATAGCTTTAAAAAAAAAAAAAAAAAAGAATACAGGAGCCAGATTGTGTCACAGTAAGCTACGAGTCAAGGAGGTAAAGAAGAAGGGCTGAATGGCAGGATATGCTTAACGTCAACCAGATTGCACAGTGCAGCACTTCTCGCTGCAAATGACACCAAAAGGATGAGGAGGGATTAGAGAACACAGCATGCTGTATGCCGGAGAAGAGTTACGGGCTAACCGAAGCAGTCTTCTAAAAGTCACGAATTGACTGCGCTGATACACGGCAGCCTTTAAACACATCGACAAATCACGCTCGGTGTCAGGCATACTTTCCGTGAAAATGTCACAGAGGATAAACAAGAGTTGAAGCATTTTTTCCTTCGCTCCAACACAGCCATGGACATCGCACGCATTCCCCCTCTTCACGAGTGTGACTGGTTATAGGCACAAATGTCGCCGTGCCGCTGTGTTTTGTCTGCTTCTGTGTCTGTCAGAGTTTCACAGATTAGCTGGACACCCTCCCGTGTTTCTCTTTCACAGGTCAACCAATACTCCCTCAGCAAATATTAAATCTGTTTTAGATTCCGCTGGGACAGGGAGAGAGGAGGGGAACAAACACAGAGAGAGAGAGAGAGAGAGAAAAGCTAGAAGTGATAAAGAGGTGACAACAGAAGAGCTGATTTCTTTTGTTTGTTTTGTCTCTAACGTTGGTGATACTAGTTCGTTGCTCTGGATTGTTTTTGCGGTGAATCCATTACTGTGACATCGCTTTCTTTGTATTTTTCTGTTAAGGAAATGTATAGCTCAATCACCGCTCTCACTAACAGTTATTTGTTATGCTTCTGGAAGCGAAGGACGACATTCTTCTACTAGGGTTTAAAAGAAATGCAGAATCCCACGCCACCAAGGCAAAGTGGCCCCTGTCTCAGGCCAGCACTGGGGCACAGCACATGTGCAGAGGAAAACAATATGATTTTGAAAAAGTGATGATAATTACTTAACCTTGTAGGCTATTTCAGCTGTAATACCTTGAACATCTTTCCTCCACACTGGTTTTGAATTTAAGTAAGTCATCCACACGGGAGGTAATCAGTCCATCATCACCCACCACAGCTCCCCCCATCTGCATAACTTTAATAAACTGTCAACATTCAACAGTCCGTGGTGCCAAAAAGGTAGACAACTGTTGGCCAGCAAGGCAGAAGCAGTGTAGACCGAGACATGACAGGGCTTCTACTTCTTTTGTGTTAAGACTGAGACTAAGGAGACATTTACTCATGTGAATATTCACAGATTATTACCTCGACTGCTTGTTAACTGACTTGTAAGTCTCTCGGTTTTTGTCATCTCTTGCTGCTGTTCAGGGACAATCCAGGGCAGGCGTTTCCTCTGCCAATGCAGAGCAGTGAACCAAACTGGATTGGATTTACAAAGAGAAAAAGTGGCTGTGAAGGAAGTTGAACAGAAAAAGTCAAATACAGAATGGGACATCTGCATGAAAGGGAGGGATGGGAAATGATCGTATGCTAGTGGCATCACCACAGTCCACTCTGTATCTCACTACATAAATGCTAAGACAAAATCCTCCCACCAACATCATCACCAACATGTAGATTAAAAACAAGATGATGTCCCTGTAGGAATATCATGAAGCCATTTTAAAAGAGGTCACTCTTTTTCCTTTGATGCCCAGGAAATAGCTGAAGACCTTTGGAAATGACGTTTGGGGATGGGTTTGCTAAATACTAGTGTCACCAACATGACCCAGAATATAGAACATTTTTAAAAAAAAAAAACATTAAAAAGTATAAGTCTGTGGTCCCTCAAGCCTCCCAAACACTGCCACCACAGCTCTCTGATGCTGGCCCCCGCGCACCCATTCCGCTCGGTGACTTTCCGCGGCTGATTGAATTAATGTTACATCTGCTAGTGTTGACATAGGAACCCTGCAGTGATATTTTGGTGCTGTCTGTTTCTGTTGGCTTTCCAAGCCAGGACACTCGGAGTAACAGGCAGCGTGGACTGGCCTGGTGTGTGTTTGTGTGCGTGTGTGTTTGTGTTAACTCTGAGGCCACATGGCTAGAGGGTAATAATGTTAGCGACAGGGTTGATAAGTTCACGTCCGCCACACACACACACACACACACACACACACACAGTTGTGGCCAAATAGCCCTCCTTCCCTAACTGTTCACTCATTTGAACTTCCTTAAATGGATTTGATAGGAAATGTTCTGCGAGAGATTTATGCATCGCCTCCCAGTAAAGGCTCAATCAAATTAGATTGCAGCGGAGTAAGACACAAGCTCAGAATAGGAGTTGACAAAAACGCACTAGTACAACTTTTTTCGTAGCAAAAATTAGAGTAATGCAAAAGCTACTGGATCTGTTTAAAATATAACCTCATGCTATTCATGAAATCCCCACGAAGGGACCATATCTACCCTTCATTTATCCTGGAAATACACTCATTCAGTACGTTACAGATAGATCATCTTTGGATCTTTATGGGGTCATTTTCAACCTCAACCAAGAATTATTCATTTTTTCTTTTGAATATTTACATTTTTTGGTGTTGTTGACTCTTAAATACTTACGTTGCAGTCAGCATGCATCCTGAATATTTACATAACCAATGCAAAGACTTAGAAAGCATTCATCAATGCATAGACATCAGGAGGCAGTAAGCATGCAGAGAGAGAAAAAGGAGAGAGATGTCAGGAGAGTGGATAAGTTGACAGCATGTTCCACCTGTCACATGAGGTGCTTTGTTGTGCTGACTATCAAATCCATGGAAAATTGCATTTCTCATATTTGGTAGCATTGGAAACCAGTATCCTTTGTTGTGAAGGGAGAGAACGTAGCATTTGTCCACAAGAGACGACTTGTTCAGGCTGAGGGTGTCTCCAGCTGTGATGAGTGCCTCCAGTTTACAGTTAAGCCCCGTCTCTCTGATAAGGCCCTGACACACCGAGCCGACCTCAAACAGCTAGCGCTGACAAAGGCTGGCTGATCAAACGTTTTGCACCGTCTCACATCTTGTGTTAAAAAATGCACTTGAACACGAGGCAAAGCTCACAGCTGACGGCCAGCTGGTCGCCAACATATGGACGTATATTCTGCACCTGCATGAGAGGAAACGCACTATGTGGGAAAAAGTATGTGGACATTGCTGCCCTTATTTTTGTACTTATATTCTGTCACAAAATCCTGTGGATGCTCGGCTTTCACGCCACAAAACGCACATCAACAGAGCTCCCTTGGCGGCAGACGGAGACCCACTCTTTCAAACGCTCTAGATTTAACCTGAACCAAACCAAACAAGGTATGAAAACCTACGAGGGGAAACCTTAATTCTAAAGCAATATAATGGCTAACCTCGTAGCAACCGTTTGGGCAAGGCCCTTTCCTCAATATGATATGCGTTTCTGAGTTTGCTGTGGAAGAACTTGCCTTGGCTATCACATGGGCTTTACCTCCACCTCATCCAACTGTCCGTCATCCAAATCGGTGTGTCCGATCACACTAATGCCCTTGAGAGCTCTCTCTCTCTCTCTCTCTCTCTCTCTCTCTGACTACCTCCGTCGCTGATTCAACATCCTCAAATCAGCCCAATGGCCAACACACCTCACAAACAAACACACATTCCCACAGACAGCTATGGCATATGACACTGGCAAAAAGCCCAAAACATTGGACATCAAAACAAAATACAGTACAGCATCTGAATTACAATGGAGACCTTTGTCTCCCCGGAGAGGATGTTGACAACAACTCTTTCTCTCTTGGACTTTCTGTCTGCCGGCATCTGTTCTGGTCTCTCTCCCAGTATTCTCTATCCCTCTCTCTATCTTACGCATGTGAACTCCTTCTTTCACTTCTCTTCAATTGAAAACAAAACTGGCATGACAGAAGCCAACACAGTATTAAGTGGATTAATACGCATCATTGACATTGCTCTCTGTGTGTGTCTGTATCTGTCAATATACAGATTCACATCTTAATGTTAGCAGGTGACATAACAAATGAGATGAGTACTTAAAAGTCTTTCTAGAAATTGGGATTGTGAGAAAGAGCTGAACTCCCACGGCTTCATGTTTGACAACAATAATGCCAATGGAGTCGACGATGCAGACTTCAACAGATGAGGGTCTGTTTCTCCAGAGGAAGAGCGATCTGTCTAGACACTGTTGCCTTAGAGTCGTGCTGGGGGGCGTCACGTGCGCGCGCACAAGAGCTGCGGGGAAAGAAAGCCAACAAGCATCCCAGCTGTAATTAGCTAATGTTGCTAGCAGGCTCAGGCTGATGCTCACTGAATGAGAATGGAGTGAAGTTCACCGCAAGGTCACGAGTTCAGAAGGTGGATACAACACACACACACACACACGCACGCGAAGTATACAGATATAAACATTCACACACTGATACTACACACATGCTGACACACATGAATGTAGCACACTCTCATAGTTAGGGCGTCTGGTCAGTGTCACTGTGTGTCGAGCAGAAACACTGATAGCTGCGTAGGCTAGCTTAAGAGGGTGGCCCTGGTGGACAGCCAGGTTCACATGCACACACATGTAAACATACATTACAGATCACATATTGTGGCGTAAATATATTGTGGCACGGTATTTGGCAATATGTGACGGCATCAGCAAAGCTAATGAATCAGAGAGGCATTCAAAGCCGCTTGGAAACCACCTCGGGGAGCCGCTTAGAAATGCATTCTAGCTAGATACTTAAAAAGTGTCGGTAATCTTAACACCTTCCAATCGTAACTATGTCAGTCGGACGGTATCCGTAAAAGGTATCGACTGAAATAACCCAGTACCAAGTAGCATCGAAACAATGCGGGCTGGGATCCGAGTTAATCAAATCTAAATCCAGCGTCTGCTTATTGAAATCAAATCCTTCTCGACCCCATTCACACTTCAGATAGCTTATCTGGTAGGAAATAAGCAAAGCTGATGCAACCAACAGCCATTGACGAAGGGTTGAAAACGAGCTAGCGAGGATGTTTCAGATGATGTTTCAGATGCTAAAAAGGAGGAAATGCATCCATAATGTCGAATTTCAGTGGCTGTTAGTCGATGTTTCTAAAAATAGCTCCAGCAACCTGGACATACTGGATACTCAACTGTTGTACTGTGAAGTCAACACACACTACATTACCACCGCCCTCTGGAGTGGTGTTGCGCCGACCCTCATTTGCATGTGGCCCGAGAAAACTAAGACAGATTGCAGACAGATGTGTGATCTGACCTGAAAGATATTTTTGATTTAATTTGTATCTTACCCTACGAACCTTCGCACGTCTCACTTTTCAGGAATACTTGATCCGAATACCGTCCTGATTCAGAATTATTAAGCTAATGAGCTTAAACTATTTGGTATGACATGAATGAAAGTTTCGCTGGGCGATCCTGACTCCTGAAATCGATGTGTCGCAATCAGCTTTATAGTTTCATTAAAGGAGACTCAACACATTCTGCTTTGCAATGGCACGCTGGTGTTGGAATGATCTGCCTTCCTCTAACAAATGATCGTTGGCTGAGGAGAGACGCCCGCTTGCAAAGAGCACACTGACCAGACAAAAAGCAGAGTTTCAATTTGGCCTTTTGTCAAGTTTTTTAATTGAATTAACATTTATCGGCCACATTGTAATTTGCCATTGGTGATGTTTGACTTTTTAACTGGCGAAGGAGACTGTCAGTGGCGGTTAAAATGACATTGCTCCTCGCTAAAAACAAAGAGTTCAAAGATTCAAATAGGAGAGACTTGGACCTGGATCCAAACATTTGGAGGCACATATAGGTATTATTCATCCTTTTATCAGAGGTATTGTTAAGTAAATTGTCTCGGAGGTGTGAGTAGACATGCACAATAGCGCAGCTAGCGCGCACTACAAAACCTTGTACAGAGGCAGAGACAGCAGCTCCATGGGTTTTCAAAGAAAGTGGTAACAAGGTCAAAAGAGAATGGCAACAAAAATGATAAAGAGCGAGAAAGATGGAGGGGGAGTGACGGCTCAATGCATCCCTCAGCATCCTTCCCCTCTGCAGACATCACTTCTTACCATCTCTATAAACATTATGCAAATGGCTGTGCCGCCGCGCAGTGCGCTATAATGTCATGTTGGCGGTAACAGTAAGCAGTAATCACGTTTAAGGAGTATGGGTGGAGAAATCAAACAAGGGTATTTATTATCCGCCGATCCCTAATCTGATAAGCTGTCATCACTTCACTCTGCAGCAATGCCTTCAAAAAAGAAAAAGAAAAAACACTCCCTGCTGCAAAGGAATGAGGGAGAAGAGAGAGAGAGCTTCAGTCGCACTCAAATCTCTCGCTCTCTCTCTCTCTCTCTCTCTCTCTCTCTCCTAAGCGCAGACAAATCTGGATTTAGCACTGTTATTGTGTCTGTCTAGTTGTGGGTAATTAAATGTAGCTGATAATTTGATCTTTTTGTCTTTTTTCCTTTCTCTCAGCCGCTGTGGGAGACTATACTGCGGTGTGTGTGCGCCTGAGTGTGTGTGTGTGTGTGCGCCTGTGTGTGTGAGTGTGTGTGTGTGTGAGATCAGACTTGTGATGCCATAAAAGACTCTTCCAATTAAAAGGTTAAACAAAGGGATGTGTTGAATAGCAGCTTTACCCTGGAGGAGACAAAAACAAGAAAAGGAGAGGAAGACATAGTTTGACCCAAAACACACACACACACGCGCACGCACACACACTGTCACATTGTCCGATTTGCCCTTCCTGTGTTTTGAATGATTTTATTGCAACATTTTATGAATTTTACAACTCTTTCTTATTATTACTCTCTTTATTATAGATATTGGCTTTTATACACTGCAGCGTAGTAAATGTTTCAAAGCCAAATAATTTATCAGCTCGGCGTGGTCTTACTGTTACAACTGTCGTCCGTTGGGGTTTTTCTCTATATTTATACAGCGCTATGACAATGTCGTTTTTAGTAAACAAGCATTTGGGATACTGAAGTGGACAGAGTAGCGGGGATGAAGGAATGAAGAGAGCAGACTAGTGCACAGACAGGAAACAATCAATCAAACGCCCTCCCCCTTCCGCAACTCGCCCTCCCTTTATTTCTTTATTAAACTTCCTCTCTGTTGACCTTTGACCGCGCTGTTCCCAGCTCCCCGCAAGCTCTAAAAGTGAAGCTTTTTGCCTTTTGAACCCAGTCTACAGGCTCTCGCCCAGGAGCTGACTGTAGATTAAAAATGTTTCACAGTGCTTCTCTTTCCTC
>CALSBV010010214.1:7149734-7160214 GCA_943590825.1 Bovichtus diacanthus
CACACACACACACACACACTGTATCCTTTCCTGCATGTGCCCTGTAATCAGACGCATATATACTGTACATACACACACGTACACACACACACACACTGCGTCTTCCCATGTTGTGAAAGAGATTAAAATAACAGGCACAAACACACACTGAAATGTTTCTTCGGCCCTCTAATCAGACATGAACACACACCCATCCAGGCACCATCTTTCCCTTGATGTTAATACGGAAGGTTGTCAAACACACACACACACACACACCAGTTGTTCTCCAGATGCACGCCAGCGACAGACACATGTCCGCCCATCACCTCCTGTATCTGCGCGGACACATGTTGTGATGTGAGGAGGTTAGCCAGCTCGAATCAGGCCACTGGCACCTGACACCGGTCATCAGCACAACAGCTGTCCGAGCACATCGCTGGCCGTTGCTGAACGTCTGCATATGCGTCTGTTGTTGCCCTCGACCTGTGGCCCCACATGCCCTCACACTGGGACTGACTGAGTGTCGGGGCCGGTGGTGTCTACAGTACATGGGGTAGGGACTTGGATTTCTGGAGTTACGGGGTTAACACTGGGCTGTTTCATTTTGCACATTTTGCTCTCTCAATGTGCTGCATTCATACTACAGCCAGATGTGAATTACATCACAGAGGGGGAAACCCTTTCTGGAAGACAGTGGAGCATATGGAAACTATGTAACATGGAACAAAAAGTGAAAACTCTAATATTGGCGCGCAGGTCATTCATGCAATGAGGCAGTTTACCACTGTCAATCATAAAGCATTTATCTCTACGTGTCAGTAATAGGCTAACAAAGAAAAGGTTTTGCTGTTGCTTAACTGAATTATGTGTCAGGTTGATATCCATTGAGTGGAAAAGCTGGGGAAATGTCAACAAGTAGATTTAGATTAACACATATTTACACAAACTATTTAATTGTATTTATTTTTTAATGGAACAAGCGCTACGGGGCCTTTCAGCGTCTTTCAGCTTTTTTTTTTTTTTTTTCTTCTTTTCCTTTTGTGTGTCGGCCCTTGTGGTTTATCTTTTCTTATATGTTTTTGTAAACATGTTTACATGTTCTTTTTTTTTGTTTTTTCACATCGAGTCTACGCCTGTGGAATGAAATGTGCTTCACAAATAAACTTGACTTGATTGTTCAGTCAATCTCATCATCATCATTTCCAGGCGCAGCGGGCTGCTTTTTCCAGAGAAATAGCTCTGATTAACCCGCTGTACACCACCTGACCAGCATCAAACGACAGACAGACGGCGAAGACGGCTGAGCAGTTATCAAAAAGCCACACATCTTTTTATTCTCTCATCTTGTGGAGACCAAATCAGAGCCAAAAGGAAAAGGTTGCAATAAGGAAATGAAAAATCCTTGTGTGGCAAGGGCGCAAACATGTTTATCCCCAAACTAAACGTTACTCGATTTATTCGAAACAGTATTTTAAATGGACCTTTATAAACTCTGTTCTCCAAGATGACAAATGATTTTGAAATTTCCTTTCTTTCCAGAGAGATGTGCTACATCCAACAGGCACATCACTTAGTTTCCATAATGGCACAGCCAAAGTCAGACTCTGCGAGGGTTTTGTGTGAATTAAAGCCATCTCACAGTTGATAGGTTTCGCTGTGATCTTTCCTTTTGTCTCTTGACACTCGCAAAGCCTTCCCTCTTATCAAAGATTCATTAGCTCGCTAATCCGTCCATCTAGCGCTCCATGCACATCGTCCATCCATTAACAGTGAGGCATATTCCTCCAGAGGCACTGCTGAGATAATGCCCTGCTCAAGGACACGGGGGGTAATACGTATGAAGTGATAGCCCAAGTGGGAATTGAACCCACAACCACAATGGCACATTAGCAGTGGCTGCCTCTAATAAGTGATGCAGAACAGTATCATATCCGCCTCCGTCCCGGAGGTGGCAGAGATCCTGCTGTTGTAATTCAGATCACTCTGCCAGCGCTATGAAGGACTATTTCTGTATCACTCCATCCTCATCTGATGCTGCGCTGAAAGGTTTCACTCCTTTTTTTCCCCCCAACATACTGTCCATTTGTCTCCTCCTATACTAAGTAAAACCCTGGGGGATTCATATGCAAATCAGTCCAGGAGGAGACATTTTAACCTGTACAAAGCCAGTCTATGGGAAAGTTCCATTAATTCCTTTTTTACACTTACTCTCTCATTTCCTGTGGGCTGTAAGACAGAAATAAGTACTTTGATTGACTGAAAAGAAATACATTTCACTTGTACTTCAGATTTTTTTTCAAAAATGAAATTTTTCCTTTAAAGTTTCCAAAGAGAGTCAGACAATATACAATATAACACCTGGCAAAGTAATCAAAACGGCTTCAGTGGTAGTTCCCACAAGTTTTTGGTCATGATGACACACAAGCTGAAAACAATACCAGCGTCGCCATCACGGCTGCTAAATATACGTGGTATGTGACGCTAAATTAAAGCCAAATTCTTTTGTCCCGATAAATATGCTGGACTGTATTGGTTATGTAAAGCCCTGTCGATAGGCCAGCTCTACACCCCGTTGAGCTGTAGGTCTATCATGTAACTTTTGGATCCGCTTATCCATCGTGCTTCCTCTCTGCGTCCCTCCATGTCGCTCTCTCGTGAACGGTTCGACAGAGATAGCCCTTTTATTTCCCAGGCTGACGTTCACTAATGTACTAATGGATAGGGGAGCTAGGAAGAATGAGGGAGAGGAGAGCAGGACAGTAACACACACACACACACAGAGGAAATTCTCTAGGGAGGCAGATTTGTGGGCATCCAGCCCACCTCAGTTGGGAGAGAGGGGAGCTGAAGGTGACATATGAGTGAGAGTGAGAGGGGAGGAGAGGGAGGAACTATAAGACCGGCATAGAGTGATGATGATCATTCACTGCAACATTAGCACTGCTTATAGCAGTTATATTGTCCCTGCAAGATTCGAACACGCGTCCCCTCACAACGGCTACACACACAAATGATTTCATTTACAGAGGATCACACACAACAACATTGTGCCACTGATACATTGATATATACCATTTAATACACATGTCTACATGATAGCGAGTACACACAGACACACACACGTACCAAACTAACGTTTCAGGAACTCCCACGCAGGGAAGAAGCTCCAGACACGATTGACACCACTGACACACACACACACACACACACACACACACACAAAAGCCTGTTGTGTATTCTGAGAAACTAATAGGACATTACTCACCTAAATTCTACTTAATGGGATAAAGATGGAATTAGTGTGCTCAGGTGTTGTGCTCATCTGCTCATTATGAGTTTGCATTGTGGTGAGGAGAAGCTATAGTGCGCACACACACACTCGCACACACAAAAGGGGGGAAACAGACAGCAGCCCGACCCAAGATTATCAATCATCTCTACCAGCCTGGTGTTTTTACCAGGCTGAGAAGCCGATGCGCTGCTTCAATCATCGTCTGCCAGTCTAAATGCTAGTGCTAATTAGCATCCACATGCTAAATTACCTCCAATCCCATGTTTCCTGATTAGGCTTAATCATTCTGACAAGTTTTACTGCTAAGTTTGCAGAGCCAATGCACGCACAACCGTCTCAAACTCTAGGAAGAGATCCAAGGCACTCTCATTCACCGGATGCTGGGAGTTGCAGAGCTGGTGCCCTGTTAAATGTGCTGCTGAGACCAGTGTTTCCCAACAGGAGTGCCGTACAGTACCGGTCCAATGGGTAACAAGATCAATTCGAATTTTTAGCAAGATGATTCACAGGCCTTAAAAATTCGATTCATTTTAACTAAATGTTCTCTAATCACTGCTCTTGCTGTTAAATATTAGCTAGATTACGCCAGAAGTTATCAAAATTTGTAAAAAATAAATAAAAATAAAAGTGGTGTAGAAGTATAAAGCAGTGGAAGTGGAAACAATTAAGTTCAAACATCTTGTGTGTTTTATTTGCTTTATTTGAAGTTAGAATGTGCTGGTGCTTAGATATACTGCTCTAGAGAAGGTGTGCGTCCTGATTCAATTCACACAATACACACTTCTTATTATATTGCTCATTGAGGGGGTGGGATACTGCTAACAGAGTATGAGAGAGAGGGCGGTACAGTACATATGATGGGGTAGTGTAAAGTGTGTCACCGCTGTCACACGGGCGCTGAGGAGAACGCATGAAGCGTTTTGCCAAAAAAAGTGAATTAGATAATCTCTGAGTGGGAGGGATGTACGTTGGAAGGAGCAGGGCCGGTGAACTTCTGGTCCACCTCACTGGCTCCGAGATGCCCCGAAGTCTAACCAGTCTCACTTGTCTCCATGTCTCAAGGCAGTGAAGTGCCAGCATTATGTCAATCAAGCGGTTGGCACAGTTACCTCGGTAGCTGCTCCAATCTGTCCTGTCACTCAGACTATCTTCCAAGATAGAAAGGAAAGGGAAAAGTAATTGGATTTGCTGCTAGCAGGGAAATGATGAAATGACATGAAACCCCCCCCCCCCCCCCCCCCCCCCCCCCCCCTCCTTTACCCACCACACACACATCCACCTTCACACACCTACAGTACACACTGCTGAGTAAACCTTCCTTTCTCTCTCTGCCTGTCTTCTTGCCTCTTTTTGTTTCTTAAATCTGGAAATACTTCAGGCTGTTGAGAGTTCCTTTTCATCTCTCATGATGTGGCAAGAGCGCCTTGTTCTCCCAGGTAGACAAAAGAGGAGACGAAATGAGGGGAATGAAAGGATATCCAGGTTTTTACCGAGATCTGAGGAGGGCTTTTTAAGGATGTGTTTGGCAAACGGCACAGAAGGCTGCCCATAGAGCAATTTCGTGCCGTTTAAAGCTATCGGACCCACACCTATACCACGTCTCCCCACAAAAGTGATGCACTGTGGCGTTTAAACAAAAAATTCGATCATGTTCGACTTTGAAGTGCTGAGCAAAGAACAACAATGTACAGTATAATGCATACATATGCCGCTGATGTCTGGCAGACATGAGACTGGTCGCCTGTCGTCATACTGTGTGACAAAAAGGCATCCTTCAAACGATTCCCTGCAGCCATTACCCACACGGTATATCCTACATCCTAAATCCTAGTGCACATCATTCACCTTACGTTAGACACCCTCCGCCTCGTGACTTTTATCTTGCAATCCCGAGCGTCGTATCGCGCGGTCCAGCACGTCTTTCTGCTTTTAATCGGAGCTCTACATCAAACAAGTAACGGTGCCTTCATGCTAACAATGTTAACTTTGGGAAAAGTTCATTCGATGGGGCCACTGTTGTGTTATAAATGGTTTAGGTCTGTTTCGGCACCAGTAAGTTACTCTTTTCTCACACTCAAGCATGACATTGTCACGCAGTATACACAAAGTGAGCCACAAACTGGAGCAATTCATCAATTATTAGTCTTGTAAAATAGTTGCCGATTTATTTTCTGAGGTTCAAACTAAGAGATTTATCGATGAATTGCTCCAGACATCCACATCCTGCCACGTCGTGCAATTTACAACACAAACACTATATGTTACATCTTACATCCAGATCAGCATGAATCAGCATTTTGTCATTGGTCCGTTTCTTTCTTATCATTAATCACGCAATGTAATAGCTCATTTATCCTGACAAAGCTCACACTGCACCATAAAAAAAAAAATCACAAAATGTGCTTTTATTTTTGACATGTGGCTCTTAATCAGCTATTTCTTATAAATACCAATAAAGGCTGTTAAAAGGAATTTGCCAGTAGAATGCTGATTTGGTGTAAGTCAAAAGTCAGAATTGTCGTCTGCAAGGGCAGTTTATACAACAGTGTTAGTAATTACACGCACGGTCAAAACCTGTAAGGAAAGAAAGCCACAAATCCAACAGTAATTGAGACACGAGTCGGGTATTTTGTACATACATTTGTGTGCTTAGTCATTCCAGACCTTCTGATTAGTCATGCTTACGTCACAGCTTACGTCACAGCTCTGTCTCTCTCCCTCCGTCTCTCTCTCATCCAGCGGACTGCCTTAGGTTTAAGATTTACACTGACGATTATAAATTCATAGATCAATCAATACGGGGAGTCTAGCAGCCGAGACGTCTCCACGCAGGCAGACACATTCAGCAACAGTCACATTGTAGGAATTCTAATGAGCGTGCGTGTGTGCAGACATCAATACGCTGCAGCTTTACATTTCATTAGGCCAAGGAGCACAGTTTAACTCCCAATGAATAGCAATAAAAACCACACAGCCTGTTACCATCTCTCTCCCTTCTGCCTCAGCCTCGCTCTCTACTTCTCCTTCCTTCTAATCCCGGCTCACTTCCTTCTTCTCCTCCAAATTCTGTTTTGTACAAATCCAGTTCAGTCGCTTAACAGTCGTTGTCCAATTTATTTGGAAAAACCCTAATTTAAAGCTAAAACAAATGGCATCCTGTGTCAGAGTAAAGACTTATCAGGCACCCACAAAAGTCAAAGCCTCGTACACTGGCTGTAGCTGTAATTGCTGCTGATTTATAGTGACTGGTGTCCCGTCTCAGCGTTCCCCTGCTCATACAGACGACGGCGTGTCACTGCAGCGTCTGCATTGATCTGTGCGAGGACACGGCCAGCCTGCGCCTCCGTATTCCACTTCCTGCCTCCATCCCAGAGCACAGGAAGACACGCCGGCTGAGGGGAAATGGGATTCCGATCAGCGGGATATCATCCAGGATCTGCTGACCCCACACACTCTACAAACCCACACAAATCATCTGTCTGCACACAGACACAGAACAGGGGTCAGGCGCAAGGACTAGTGGGCCAGGTTTCAGTCGACTTAGCAAAACACCAGAGACAGGAAGCTGTGTGAGGAGGCATGTGTCTGTGCGAGTGTGTGTCGTGCACATTATCATAGCATATACTGTATAAAAGCAGTTGACAGCAGCATTACTGCAGCAGGGATTCCAACGGCTTCAGAAACACACAAGCCTGATGCTTAAACTGTGAAACTGGTGTCAAAAACTGCAGCAGCTGAATATTTCAAATTTGGCTTTCATAGAATATTACAGAAAGTGCAATGTAAACACAAAGACTTCCAAACAAAGACGTCACCATATGAAATAAAAGAAATAAGCGTCTACAAACTGATGGTTGACTTGAGAAGTATCGCGTTCCTAAAACTTTCTCTAAAAACGTCAAATTGAAATGCCGCTGACAGCGAAATGTGGAGGTTACTCCTTTTTTACATTCATTTTCTATTGTGTATGTATTTATGCAATTATTTTTATCCTCATGTGACTGTTGAATTCAGTCTCCTGAGAACTGGTGACACGGACACACTCGTAGGGAGGTGTCCTGCTGAGGATAAAAGTAGAAAACAAGGGGGGAAAGAAACACGGCTCAGTCTTATCTCAGATGAAGGAGCGGCTGATTGGCACACACACCGTGAGGCCTACTCAACATGGGTACTGCGAACACACAGGCACGCACACACACACACACACACGCCCACAAAAGGGATTGCATGCTGTGTGTATGCTGAACATGATGGGAAATTACTGCTCGCCTGTGATTGAGGGTAGATTTTGAGGCTCCAACTGCACGCAAACAAGCACACAGATCTACATAAACACACACACACACACACACACACTCAAAACGTGGGGTTTTCTCACCTCAGAAGACACAAAAGAAATCATCTTCACCCACCTTAAAGCCACTCAGATACACCCCCTGGCTCTTGACATTACTGTGACTACAGCACCAAACAACACTCGGCAAGATAAAAACCCACACAGCTCAGGTTTGTCAAGCAACACGAGCGCGACACATCCACACACAGACACACACTACTTCGCTCTGTGGGAGAAAACGTGCATCTCCAGAGCTGCCGCCTTATTTTTTTTCCTTCAGGCGTACAGTTTATGTGTCTTACCTGGTATGTTTAAAAAGCAAAACACACATAATATGCCATTAAAAAAGGTGCAACATCTAATAAACACTGTAAACTTACAGTCATCAGCCATCTGTCAAAAAGCAAACTAACCACTGAAACTACTAACAGCAGGGCAAGAATACCGCAAAACTCTGAAATTCTGGCCCCAGACACACACACACACAGACACACACACACACACACACACACACACACACACAGTTAAGTTGCCTGTCATTTTGACGGACATGGTCGTAAAATTTCCATCATAATCTATTATTACCCGTCGATTTTTTTTCATGGTAATAAGTCATATTTAATAGCATTAAATTGCCATACATTCATTTATATTTTAAATAATTGATACAGAACAAGCTCTTAGATTGTGCCTTTATAAGGGCGCCGTCTACGCCGGGTTCATGTGAACACACACAAAGCAGATGAGAGATTTATTTCCCTGCAGCGACAGCGGAGTCCACTAACAAAGCTGCTAACGTTGAACCTAAACAGGCAAATATGAACAATGTACTTGAACTTCTCGCGGTCGCATTGATTTCGCTCTGATGGCTGAACCCGCGGCGCTCTGCTGCCACACTGGAGCCAAAGTTCTGAAGTCAGCAAACATTTCTCCCATGAAAGTGATCAGAAGCTGGAAAGACGCTCTGAATGTGGGATTTCATTTACCCATCATGAAAAAACTCTCTTTATCGGGAGAAATCTAAGTGACGGCGAGATTGAAAATGGCTAATGGTTCGCACTTATGGTTCAGCGGCGCATGTGTTCCACAGGCAGATAGGCCTAAAGTTTTAGAATGTCAGTGGACACCCCAGATACATATTCCTCATTAGTTCATGTTTTCTGTCTTTAATAAAGGATTGTATAACGTTAAATCTCTAAATAATAACATAATAAATAAGGCCAGGCTACCAACATCCATGTGAGACTTGAGAAACTGTGCTGTGTTGCACAACATTGTCAATTAAAACATAAAACAATATAAATTTATGGGAAATACGCATCAGGGGACGCACACACACACACACACACACACACACAGCTGATGTCTGCAATGAGATTTATGATGACAAAACCATTTGTCAGCACTGCCAAAACCAATGACCATTGAAAATACATCATAAAATGACACAAAACTGCTTCTAAGTGAAAATGGTCTTCTGTAGAGCATGGAAAACACAGACACACATGTATACTGTACACACGTACACACACACGCATACTCACATCGTTGTGCTACTTTTTTAGTAAAACATTTTTTGTTTAATGTCATTTATCTCTCACATCGTTCACAATGCGTCAGAAACACCAAAGCGACAGAAGACAGAACAAACAGCGTTGTCCCTTAACCTATGGTGATTTTTTTTCACAATTTATATACTGTAGGTTTTATATAGTGTGGGCTTTGAAAATTATTTCTGAGCCAAACAGGATTGGAGGATTATTGAATTGTGCCTGTTTGAAGAGTTTGTAATCCTCTACTCCAAGTTAATACATCCATGAGTCATCAAAAATGAAGTTGCAATTTTTTTCCGTTCCACAACAGCAATACTGCTCCTAATTTAAAGAGCAATCTGAGCCAGCACACACACACACACACACACACACACGCTCTAGGATGCCTACCTTCTTCATGCGTCCACTGCGGGTGCCAGTGAATGCCACGGTGTGTCCGCGGTAGTCGTAGGCCGCCACAGAGGTCATGCCGTCGTCCTTGTCCACGTACAGCGGGATGCCTTCGATGGCGGTGGTGCCCCCTAGAGGCTGGTTGAAGTCCTGGCCGCAGAAGTTATCGTCTATCTGCAGCGGCTGGGGTGTTGGGGGGATAGAAGAAGAGAAAGCCATTAACTCAACCATTAACACTTTTTAAATCCCTTTTCTCGTTAAACTAACATTAATTCTTAAAGGAGGAGGAGGCTTTCGATCTCCCCGGCACTTAGTAGACGTTTTATGATGCTGGAGTTAAGCCAAGCCGCTACAGATTTACTGAGAAATGGAGGGAAATTAATGGGCGTAGCCGGAAAAATTAACTTCCTCAACTCCCTTTTAGAAAAAAAAAAAAAAAAAAAAAAAAACTTTTCTGAAAACTAATTAAACAAAAAGAGGAGACATTGATGTTTTTCTTTCATTAAGGTCAAAACGCACAATCCAACCAGTCTGCAGCTCCTGTGATTGATGCCTTCCACTCCATTACAGCCTTTGATTATTTCATAGTACATGATGTCAAACCGAGCAATTACACATCTCAGCACGGTTTGAATGGATGAACAGTTGCTTGCTAATGTTTTAAATATTGATTTCTTTGTATACAGCTTTGGCAATGTAGTTTCTAATAAGAGACAAGCCAATACAGGGAGTAAATCAAACGGAGCTGGAGTAAACATGGAGCGGAGGGGGAAACACATGAGATGGACACTGGAGGAGATGACAGAGACATGACAGGAAGTAAATTATAGGTCAGATTAGCATAACCAAAGTGCCTCGTGCAGGCTGATGTGTTGATACGTCACGCCTGATTTATGTGTGTGTGTGTGTGTGTGTGTGTGTGTGTGT
>CALSBV010010214.1:7165214-7184972 GCA_943590825.1 Bovichtus diacanthus
CACAATTTCCTTGCTCTGTTGGTTCCATCGTTCTCTACTCATACTTCCCTCTAGTTTTTTTTACATTCTTGGATTCCTTCGTTCTTTTTCGCTCACTCCTTTCTTTTATCTCTCTCTTTCTCTCCATTTCCTTCACTCTCCCCCTCCCCCCCCCTCCCCCCCTCCCCCCTCCGTGATTGAAAACAGATGTGCCTATGCGAGGAGCTGAAACATTTTTAAATGAAAAACATGCAAAACTTGACTGACCTGCGACCATGAAGTGCGAACATGTGCGCGCGAGATCTCAATGCCAGCGGAGGATGATCGTGTCTGACAGTGAATAGCATGTAACCACCTGTGCAAGTCCCACAAGTTCCAACTTCTTTTTTCCACTCTTCTCCACTTCCCTGAATATCTACATCTGAACTACACACAAAAAATAAATATGACATTTTCTGCCCAGGCCTGGCAATAACCACAATATTTCTCATTTGTCTAACCTTCTTCCTAAAGTATTTCCCCCTTCCTTACACCAGGCCTCATCAGCTCCAATATTTGTCACACTCAATATACTTTTAAACACCTTGAAACCCTCTTTTGGGATAATTGGCTTAATTGCAGAGTTTAAATGAGGAGGCGAACCTATTGCTTTAAGTGCCACACTGGTGAACTGAAAAACACGGTGGAGCAGACTTTAAATCCCTGCCAGTCTCCGCGTTTGTCGAGACCGAATCCCGGTGAGGAGACTTTTCTGGGTCATAGTTTCACGAAGGTGTGCAGAAAAACAAAACGTACACAGCGGAGGAATCCCAGAGAGACCGAGCTCTGTGGGAAGAGAGGGCTTGGCCATATAGGTTAATGTGCCACAGTGGGACAGCGGCGCGCTTTACCCCAGATAGCCTCGGCCATCCACTGAGCTAATTCCACATGGAAAGCTCCAGTCTGGCGTGCCGCCTTTCTGGCACAGTACACGTTTGTTGACAGCAGCGATGCTCACTTTGTCCATGCTGTAAATGTGTATTTTCATCTTTATGTGTGTCGCGTGTGCCATGTCATTTAAAGTGGAATCATGAGTTGCTTTTCTCTCAATATAAAGTGAGGATTTCCATAGATCCACGTGGCTTGGATGTCACTTTGTGTTCAAGGGTATTTATTTAATTTTTTTTTATATTTTATAAAATATGTGACAGTTTTGCCAACGTGTATGCTTCACATCTCAGCTGCATTTGAGTTGGATACAAATTTGTAATTCCAAGTTTTTCACCCTGTAATTTCTCTATTGATATTTGCTTTTCATCTCATTTGGCATCTTATTAGCCTTTATGGAGTGTATCATTTACACGCAATTATATCTTATCTACGTGTTTGTTTAGATGTCTTCATTCCTACACAGACGACTACATGCAGTAGATCTCTAGAGGCTTAGGTAGATGTTAGAGAGCCAATGCCAGGATTGTATCAGGCCTGATGCATATTTCAATGGATTGCTGTCGGCCCAAATAATCCGGATCAAATGGCGATCCTTTGTTTACTGTACTGTGCCGTTTGGTCCACCCCGGACTGCTATGACACATCTGCTACTATTTGGCCTACATTTACCAAAAGTAGGTAAACATCACATCTGTACGTTTGCCAAAATGCGCTTTCTATGTAACACGAACCAGATGATGCTCTTTAAACCGCGCTGTCCATCTGAGCCCTGCAGACTTTAATCTGTGTAATCTGAACTAAAGCCTTCCCTGACAGATATAATCCAATTAGAACACACCACTACAGGGATTCACCCAAATATGGGAGCCTGTAAGATACTGCACTGTACTGCTGTGGGGAGAAAGTGATAGGCACAGGCTGTCACAGAGGAGGGTGTGCTGATACAGGCATAATAGCTCCAAATATACACACACATGCACGTCACAGTAGACACGTGCAGGTTGTGAAGCACAATTTAACTGGATTGTGAGTGACTGCAAGGCTTTTGTTGATGGCTGGCTCAGAAAATGTATATATATTTTTAGGGATTCAAAATTAATCTGAATTGTATCAAAATCGCATTATGGACTAGGGCAATACCCAAATCGTGGGGGGGGGCAATATTTGTTAAAAGGCAAAATATGTGTCAATTACCATCCTGAAATAAGTATCGTGGCGGTAAAAGGATGTCTACAAATCGATTCCATAGACTTAAGATAAAAACTTTGTTTGGTACAGATCCTCGCAAAACCATCCGCCATTATCATTTAAATATATTTTTTGAAGGAAAATGACAACAATGATGCAAAAATGGAAAATAACCTGAATCATAATGCAATATCAGTGAAATAATCGCAATTCGATTTTTTTTTCTGAATGGATCAGCCCTAATGTTTTTTTTTTTTTTAACATTTCCCATTTTGCTCAACAACTTCAGGCTTTTTAGGAGACAATAGTACTGGACAATCCTCTTTAAAATACATAATGGAAAAAAACCAAATGACTGGAAGTAAAGGTAATTTATACACCTGTTATGAATGTGTGTCTTTTTAAATACATATTTGAGATACAAGACATGCTGATGAAATGCTGATGAAAAGCTTGTTAAGTGTGGTGAATCAAGTCAATTCAAATATACTTTGCTTCTTTTTCAATATTAGCTGTTTACTGTCGCGCGCGTGTGTGTGTGTGTGTGTGTGTGTGTGTGTGTGTGTGTGTGTGTGTGTGGGCGCAATCATCTCCACACCCATACACACATATACATGAAACCAAAACATGTCTTTAAGCTTCAACTCATCTCACAGTGCCTGCTGTGCAGCTAGCAGGAAAACCCAAACACAGCTGGGACAGACCGCTTTAGACACACACACACACATGCACACACACACACACAAATATGTGCACTCCTGCATTCACACATGTATGAATAATTAAAGAATACATATTAATGAATGTTTACACAAACACACATGTCCACCATAAACCCACACAAACACAGCATAAATAGCATCAATAAATAATTACACTCTTCATTAGATGCTGCAGGTCAGCAGATTGTGAGTGTGCTGCAGAGACCAGCACAGGTTTAGCGTAGAGGGAAGAAGCCGTCGGCTTTTTTGACCCAGTTAAGCATCTATAGAAGGTATGCATTCGAATTTCGGCGCGTTCGGTTCCCTCCGAGCAGATTGTTTGGTGGACTCGTAAATGATATTTGACACAGAGACGAGCAGAGTTTAGGCCTCGGTGATTTGTTGCCCCTCTTAACCATGTCTAATTCCTGCGTTCTTGACAGATAAGAGCTGTTCATTTCAAAACGTGACACTCTAATACTGAGGTTCTTGAACTGCAGTATCATGGTTCATGTTTCTGCTCAGCGTCAACCCAGAAATCTCTGTCAGACTACTGGCGAGGTCACTTCAGGTCCAACTCATACAGTTTTAAGGCTAAGCAGCCACAAGCTCTAAAATGCTGCCAAATCCATAACAAGCTGAAATTCTCATGAGCCTATAGCAGCCATTAATCCACTTTGTCAAGAGCTAGAGTTAACAATGAACACCACTGTGCAGTAAATTTAGTTCACAGGCACCATTCATTCTGTGTTGGATCTGAGAAATTCCCCTATTGAGAATTCACTATAAATTATGAAGATTTCACAGCATGGTGGGCACCATGCGATTCAGCCCGAGGTGGAATATATCACAAGACAAAAACATATGGGGAGGTGTTTCAGCAGAAGTCATTAAAATGCCTCAAGGTGTGTCATATTTTGCTGTGTCATGCATCAAAATGTCTCAAGAGGCAGGAGTGAAAACTGCACCTCATCAAAAAGTGTTTCCCTCAATGGGCTGCATTCTAGACAGCGTTTGACAGCAATTCACGCTGGCGCAGCATGTATTTATCACTGCACTGCCAGAAAAATTCATCTTTACAAGTCAGTTAGTCTCCCACTGAGTCATGAAAACATTGAATTCTTGAAAACACAGGAGGAATTCTTCCCGTGGCCTGAGATAACACCATCTGTTTTTCAGGGTTGTTTCACCTGTTCAAGAAACTAGTCAATATTTGGAAAAAATAAGGCACACCGAGATACGTGTTGGCTCCCGGGCCAGAGGTTAAATGGCGCTTGTTTTCTAGGCTTATCAGGCTCCGTTCTTGAAGAGGCACAAATTGTGGATACTGGCTCATATTCCACACACGGTCTTACTTTGGATAGGTTCTATTTCACCAATAGTTTAGACAGCAATTTACGATTATACTGAAAGATTCTGGATCTGAACCACTCGCAATATCACGAGCTTCTAGTCATAGAAGGACAGGAGTCTCCTGGATCATTTAGAGCTGCACTACCTGTCCATCACCAAACAGGAGACTGATGAACGTTTTTTTTTATAGGGAAAAATTAGCGGCGAAAGAGCCAGATATTCCCTTTAGGAGTTGGTGGAGAACAAACAGAGCTAGAAGTAGAGTGACGCAAGTAGGCAACCGTTTGCCATAATAACTTTATAAGGTCATATTATGTCAGCGTTGCATTTACAGCTTGTTCCCGGGCTGAAAAGCAATTACTACGTCTTTAACATTAAAGATGTATGCACCAGCCATGATTTTCATTATTTTAAACTTATTATCTGAGAAATCATGTTTTTTTTTCCTTATAATTGTCATTGGAAATTACTGTGAAGCGTGAGCCAGAGGTGTAATACATCCAGTCATTGCAAAGGGCAACAAACACTGAACCCGTTTGCTAAATGTATCCCAAATTAGCCAAGATTCTGTCAATTTTAAGCAGCCGAATGTATTATTGGATTTCCACAAAGTGTAGTCTTCGGCTTCAGCTCACGGTCAACGTTGCACACAACAGAATATTGAGATTGGCGACTTTTCTGCTCTTTACATCTTTTCCGTCTACACAGACTAACACACTTGCTCATCTTTTGCTCTGATGATTCATCCAGGACCGTTTCATACTCGTCCAACTCAACTGGAAATCCTCCAACTGCAAGTCACAAAACATTGCCTTGGCTGAAAATGAATGGGAGCTTTACTTATGGTATCCTGAAAACGCCTGAAATAGGCTGTATCCAAATGTGTACTAGCTGGGGTTAGGGTTTACCTAAGTCATTGTAAGGTCACCGTGAACCAGATAACTTTGCTGTATCAAATATTAAGGAAATCTTAGTGTGCAGGATGCAAGCACAGCCATTAGTGCCTGGATATTCCTCACCCACGGGGATCAAAACATGATACAATGTGGGTGATCCATCCACTGAGGCACAAGCTAACGGTAATGAGACTGAACATACAATGGAGAGATAGAAGGAGAATGAAGCGGATACAAATACACACACACACACACACACACACGCACACAGCAGCCACCAGTCGCCTGGAAGACAGAATACAAAATGCCACAGAAATAGACTATAATCCTGGCCAGCAGTGATCAACACTGATAAATATTAATAAACACTATAATGCTTAGAGAAAAATTGAGACAGAGTGTGAGAGAGAGGGGTGGGGGGGGGGGGGAGATAGAGAGAGAAGGGCAGAGAGAGGTAGATTCAGAGAGAGAGAGGGCAATAACAAAAGAGTCTTCTTGCTCTCTTATTATTATTGCAGCCAATTTTCCCTCCGACGTCCACCTTGTGGTTCTGCAGACAATGCAACAACACACACACACACACTTTTCTTATTATCAGCCCATTTTCCTCTGTTTGTTTCCTCTGTTGTTTTGTCCCTCTTCTTTGGAGGCCAGGATAAGAGGTGGGCACACACACACACACACACACATATACACAAATGAGCACTCGGAGAAGTATATAGAGAGTCGCAGGAAAAGGGAGATAAAGTGAGTCCTAAGCACACACACGTATACACACACAGAGGATTGTATCTCCCTCTCTCCGTCTGAACCAGTCTCATTAGTCATGCTGAGGCTGTAGCGTTGCTGGTCGGCCTGCTTACAGAGCTGTAGAGCTGGACGGCAGCCCACAGCCAGCGAAGGTCACCCACCACTCGCTTTGACTCCCAGAAGAACTCAACACCGGCCTCTTTCTGATAATGAGCGGACATAAAGATGTGCGAGGAGAGACCTGCATTTTGAGCCACACCCTTCACGGTGTGGAGCTGTGGGAGAAAAAAAAGGCCCTGGGACGACGTTGTTGCCACGCATCCCGCAACCACATCATAACATGGAAAAAGACTTCAGGACACTGCCAATGCCAAGCTTGAAGAGGACAAAATCATATAAACAAGTCTAAGTTCAGCATCTAGGTCTGTACTGGCCGTCACACTGTGCAGTTTGGGGCTGTCGGAGCAGAGCGCTGACAATCATGTGAGAAACGTGAGAAAATCTTTAGACAATAATTCTAAAACGTTGGCGTCGGTGTCCGTCAGTAAGACACCGACGACTGGTTTGGAGCTTTGGCGACGAAAGACTTCTGACAGTGGCAGAAATCTGGGACCAAAGTCACTGCAGCTACAGCCCATCACATGTACAAACACCCAATCAGAATATGACACGAAATGACGCGGATACGTGTTGCAAACTGACCTACTGCCGACGGACCCGCAGAATTATCATGGCGAGTATGGAGAATAGTGAGGAGAGATGTTCCCTGTCAGTTTTAAATGACGTGATTTCATTTTGAAGTTGGCTGTAAATCCATTTTAATTTACCTGGATTAAACTTTTCTTGTGTTTTTATTCTCTTTATTTACTGGGCTGTGGGAAACACCTTTTTTTTTTTGTCTACATTGTTTTACATTTTGGCAAATCTGCTAGCAGTACCCGTTTGTTCTGTACAGACAACAATGACGTGGATCACTTTTGATACTAAAAAAAACAGAAGCAGCATATTTATATCATTATACTCCTGGGTAAATAAAGTCAGGCTGATCCCACCATGTGTATGACGTACTTATATGTATTCCTAGTTCACTAAGTTATGACTCAGAAGTTAGATGGACTGCATCTGTCGGGTTCTTAGTGTTAATATCCACGTTTCTGCTAGATGTTAGCTTCATTGTCCGTCTGTCTGCACACATTTCTGTCCATTTTTCCTGCATCAACCCATTTCTCCTCTGTGGTCCACCCCAGTCACAGTCTTGTGTCCATTTTCTCTCATATAATATGATCATTCTGGCATTACTGACCACAAGGCAAACATCCGACCAAGCAAAACGATCTCAAGATGTGACAGGACATTGTAGCACAAATGCATGATGCAGAATGTCCCTCTTTTTTATCTCTCGTATCTCTCGTATCTCTCGTGTTTTGTAGGTTTCATATCTGTTACATTACAATCCGCAGGTCCCTACAGTCCTCTGTGCCAACAAGCAGAAGTGCTGAATCTCTACTCAAATCATGGATGACTTTGCAGAGATCCTCAAGGACTGAAACGTCATACTTTTTCTAATACATGTGAATTATACATCCTTGAGCTTTGACAGGGAAATTGGAATTGGACCTGGACTGATTTCAAATCAATTTTAGACAGGGTGTGGAATTGTGACCATAAAGTCCCATCTTTCAGTCGCTGAAACCTGACACAAGTGGTCAATGAAAATGTGAATGTGAGAGATATATAATAAATCTGTAAAGAAGTTGAAAAGTCTGACATCTTTTAGTACTCAAAAGAACTTATACAGATCTTCTCAAGCGATTTTCTCAAGTGCTGCACACCTTGATGAAGCTTGATAGCCTCCACCTGAAGCCGGGTGTTGACTGACTGACCCGACCTTGTCCCTTGAAATGATCCGACATGAAAGTTTCCGCATGACACTAGTCTCACGGCTCTTGTCAGGAAACGCTCAACATGCCTCGTACGGGGAGATGATAAATTCATCACAGCCAGGTCCCAGAGCGAGCTCAGCTGACACGACCTTGATCGATCGCAGGGAGAACGACAGATGGCCATAAAGGACAATCATGTTACTGTACGCTCATTAGCATAATCTCATGCATATACAGTACACTTTATACTACAAGGCCATGTGGCGCTCGCACAGCCCCTGTGGGCCTGTGACAGAGATGCAATGTTGTTATTGTCTTGACGTGACAATTAAAGAACGTTTAATTAGCGAATATAACAAGCTGGATGTGATTCATTTATTGGAAAAATCCTATCGTCAGTGCCCAGCTGAACACAGACAGTGACTTTGCATTTAACAAGAAAGCATGTAGACCTAACGTATTGCTTACATTGTGCAGGGCAATATGAGTGGGAGCAATGCAGCATGATAGACGCGTGATAGAGGGATCATCCCTCAATAGAAGTGACCAGTGGTCTGATACATTGCATAGACTGTGATGACATGTAACAGATAACTAGCTAAATTGACTTAATCTGAGAATAAGGAGGAAAGATTGAATCAAATAGAGGCTCAAAGAGAGGAAAAGTCCACTTTTGTGCTTTTTGAAATTCGGCTTGTCAGTAGAACTTAGAGCTGTACCGCATGTAATCATTTTATTTATTTTTTTACGTTAAAAGCTTTTTTTGAGGTTTTCAAATGACACTTTGAATGTCTGTCATCATATTTAATGACGTCATCACACTCAAAAGATTTTTGTTATTGCGGTTATATGAATGCAATTTATGGTGCCGTTAGATTTCTGCTAGACCGCCCCGTTATTACAGGTGTGTGCGGCGAGCAGGAGATCAAACCCTTTTTTGACTGCAGTGAAAATGTTGTTTTTAAAAGGATAAACTGCAAAAAGAAAATATGGATTGAAGCAGAATATTTTTGTCAGATGAAAGATGTTGTGAATTTTGGAAATGATAACATCGATCGTTTTCTTCAATACATTTTGACTTCAAAACGCTCTGTTTTTGTTGGAAATGTTTGGATCACAGGAGTTGGAAACAATCTTACAACAGCCACGACTGGAATTTAATTCTACAAATAGTATAATACTTAATATTACTTATAATATTAGTGTAGCCTAATCTTTACCTGCAACTGTGCAGCAATACCGGCTTTAAACAGAATGAATAGACATGCAGCATTCGAATGTTGATTTAGAATTTGAACGTCAACATCATGAATGAAGCTTCAAACTATTCGTTAAAGCCCCAGTAGAGTTGTTCCTAATGCTTTAAGTCTATCAACAACCAGCCATCAATCAACTCGCTATCAACTAAGTCTACAGCCTCTGTGTACTTTGCTTCTTTCCTCTTCTCTCATCCCTTTGTCTTCTGATTTCCCACTCTTCCTCACATCTTCCCTTCTCCTTTCTTCTTCAGCGCTGCCCTCTATCCAAATCTTCCCTTTCTTCCAATCTCTCCCCCCCCCATCCTCCGGTAAAACCAAGAAATCCCACTTTCTTTCATTCCCTGTCGCTCTCCTCTTTCACTGGCATCATCTGTTCCCTCCACATTGTATTTTCAGATCACATCCAGGCACTGGCTTTACGCAATAAGTCACTCTACACCTCATCACTCAGTGGAGAGTCAAGGAGAGGGCAGAGAGAGATGGAGAAAGAGCAAAGGCTGGAGAGAGAGAGTGAGAGAGAGAGAGAGACAGAGAGAGAGAGAGACAAGAGGGAAGAAGCTGAAGAGGAGCAAAAGGAGCAAGGATGTAAAAATGAGGGAGGTTAAAGGTTAAAAATGAAAGGCAAAGAAAAGAGGTCAGAGAGAGGAGTTAAGGGAGGGAAATACAGAGAAGCAAAGCAAGTAAAATGCAGATAAAAGGAGCAGCAGAGGGAGAATGGGGTTAGCAAAATGAAAGAAATCTTTATGCAAAGGATGGGATGGCAGAGAGTGAAAGAGAGAGGAGATGGAGACAGAGAGGTGGAGAGTAGTCCACAGATTTATGGCAGGCTGTTATGGAGCACCGTCTGAATAACAGAAGGTGAGACCAGGTGAATTATTCATGAGGATACAGGGCCGTGTGTGTGTGTGTGTGTGTGCGTGTGCGTGTGTGACATGTGAGTGACGCACACACTCACACAATGTCTCTCAGGCACCCTTAGGCCAGCTCATCTATGAGGAAAAAGAAAAGGCAAGCCACCCGCAACCTGTGGACAGTCTGAAACACTCTGCAACAAATAAACAGGGGCTGAGTGAGCAGCCTCATTCAACTGTGGAGACATTTTAACAATATTATATTAATTTATGGTATGTCCGTGGTTTCCCCACCTGCACTACTTGACAATCAGACGTCAATTGACTTGAAATCTAGTCACGCATCTTTTCACTAAACCTCTAAGCGTCAACACACGCTCTCCGATATTCTTCCCTTAATGCTATAAATGCTGGATTGGAAAAGCCTGAGACAGCATTTACTCCATGTGGCATTAAATGTGAAATCACACCTACACTTTGGTTGCTTTGAGCCAAACCAGAATGGAAAATATTACTTTGTTCCATTTAGGAATTTGTCAAGTCTTCATACTTTCCACTTGCAGGTTAACCAAAGAAACTCAACGTGTTGGTGACCTGCCATCCTGCCAGGGCGGAGACGTTGGCGTTGGTGGTGGCATTATTATTCAATTTCCATAATAATGTTTGAATTCACCCAAACATTTCCTTTAGGGGTGTTTCCCGTATAGTTTGGCTTCAAATCTGTTCCCTGTACTGAGAACATTACCCAGCAGTTCACTAAGAACCGCAGAGTTATCTGCACTCTCAGCCCTCACGGTGCAATTATTTCAAACCACACAACAACACATTTCTCACCTACGTCGACAAACTGATCTAATGGAGTAAATGCTTCAGAGCTGGACAGTACCTCCCCAGACATGCTTAATATGAACACACCCTAAGCCCATGACCACTAAAAATGTTTTTGGCAAGGTTCAAGGTAAGGACAAGCCGTCCAACCCAACCTTATTCCGGGAACTAAAAACTGTACTTGAAAGTTCAAATGAAGTCAACTATCCTGTTCTGTGATTTCAATTACAAACAAACACATGCACGCACAACAACAAGCCAAAAACAATCAGGGACAACATCATTTTCATGATTATACTGATGATCACAAAAACACTTGGAGCGCTGGGAGCTACAGCATCAAACACTCACCGAGTTTATGCAGGCCAGCTCCTTGTTGAGCAGCCAGGGCAGGGAGAGTTTTCCCTCTCCTCTGTAGCACGACTGAATCCTCTCTTTAATCTTCTCCTTTATCCGTCTCATTGTGAACAGACACAAAGCCGACTCCTTGGGCGGCTTGGCTCTGTTCTTCTGACCCTGCGCGAACACAGTGAACAGAACCTCCTCGTGCTCTTGAATACCAAGCGAACGCGCCAACCGGGTCCCTGGCCGGGCCAAATAAGCATCCTGAACCAAGCGGTACTCCACTCCGTCCTTGGTGCAGCCAATGGGGAACTCAACGTAGGAGTAGAACTTAGGATCGTCAACACATAGGCGGACAATTTTAGACGTGAAGAACTGTTCGCTGCTTGCATCTGGGGAGGTGAGCTGGGTGTCGAGCTGTAAGGTAAGATAATACACAAACTGCTCGCTGTTGAAGCCGTAGATGTAGTAGATGTCAAATGCCGGGAACTTGGAGAGCGTGTCTGAGGGAATCTTCAGCTGCGAGGAGACAAACTCGTCCTGGTAGACGAAGCTGAACATGTCAGCGTTCTCCTCATTGGACATCAACTTGCGGCTCGACAGCGTTGGGAAGTACTCAGATTTCCCGTCGATGGGAGTGCCGACAAAAAGTTTCCCACCTCCGCCGAAAAGATCCGGGGAGATCACGACACCTGACATTGTGCCTGCCTCAGCAACGCTGGATAGATAATGCTCTTTACGGTGGTGGGGCTCACCGAGCTTGAACAAATCATCCAGACGCAGGAACTGGCATATTCCCTGGGAAGTGCTCCCACAGGCAATTAAGCGATTGTGGGCAGCATCAAGTAGCAGGAGTTTATTGACATTAGAGGTCTGCACCAGCTCGTGGGGGCAGGACTGGACCCCAGGCGGAGGGTAACAGCGAGGGTTGTCTGTGACAGGGCCAGTCACATGGCTTCGCAGCTTAGTCAGGTTACTCGACAGCTTGTAGATCCAGTTGACAGCGCCCAGGTAAACCTCGCCCGTTTTGTTGTGAACCACCAAATGTGTGAGGCCTCCTTCCGGTGGGAAGAAGGAGAAGAGGGAGGAGGAGGGGGAGGAGGAGGAAGGAGAGGAGGTGGAGGGCATGGACAGGGAGAGGGAGAGGAGAAGGAAGAGGACGGGGAGGATGAGAAGAGGTGGATTGGAGTGGGAGGACATGGTGGTGAGGGGAGGGGAGGCGTGAGCGGGTTGGTGTGTATTTTTGAGTGTGTAATCCTCTACAGGGTCAGTCAGTGACTTTTAGATTGCGGGGTATGATGATACAAAAGAAGAGTTTCCAAGCAATCGACTTCCTCGTTCTTTTTCTTTTTTCCTCCTTTCTCGGCTGTTGTTTTTATAACCTCATCCCCTGATCTTCAGCCTCGTCCGCCACCAGCCCTGAGAAAGAGAAAACAAACAAAATCTTAGCAAACACAGATGTCAATACATTCATGGACTTGTGTTTTGCACTTACAGAGAACTGACAAAAAGGATTCATTTGTTTTATCGAAATGACACAACACTAAATATTCGCCCACAGACTCAGAGACTTCGATGCTTAAGTCCAAAAAAACAAATGAGGGCACTATCGGCTTCGTTTTATTGACTTCTCGACTCTTGGCTCGCACCACTCGGTGGAGTGCATCTTTTAAAAGAAGACAGGGCCAAACATTGCTCCTCTGCGTATTGATTGTCTGGAGGTATTAAAGGATCCAGCAGACGGAGTGTTCATGCACACACAAAAATACATACACACAAAATTGCAAAAAAGTCTATGCAAGTAAGGAAACATGCAGATGTTCTTTTTACACAGTATGTGCATACAGTGCATATAAACAAGGAGACCTACACTAGGGGTGAGCCGCTGATGTGCAGCATTGTGATAGCAGGTAAACATCCATAAATTACAAGAAGGGCTGCAGGGTGAATCCTATAATATATTACAACAGAGCAGAGAAATACAAGCAGCCTGGTATGAAGTTCTTTGGCTTCATACCAGTTCAATAATAAGGCAGCAGGGGGGGAAAAGTAAGGAAAAAAGACAGGGAGATGGACCATTCATCTATTTTCCATCCACCCACTTCCTATATCCGCCTTTTGAGGTGTAGAGGCTGAGGCCTATCCCTGAATGCACCGGGGGACAGATAAAGTATTTGGAGTTCAAGTGCAAAAGCAACATGGCTGCACTATTGTTGAATTTATTAACATCCCCGGGTGATGAAGACGATGGAGGTCATTGAAAGTTCTTGCTTGCGTTGAGTGAGAGACATGCTGGCTAAAGAGCATTCCAAAAGTAGTCGTAGTATTTTTTGGTCTAAAATATGTAACCTCTACAGTCAAAAGTAGAGTTGGATTCGCTCTTACTGAAACCCAGAATTGACATTATTTGTCGATATTTCAAATTCTTGAACCTAATCAGCAGAGACTGATCACCCTGCGTTCTCAGAGCATTAAAAAAATCAAAAAGAAGCCGTTTTTATGTGCATCATCTCAGTGTCCCCATCTCCCCATGCTTGTCTACAGGACAGGAGATGGGGGAATTAAATGAGCGCACGTACGTCCCAGGCCACACAAAGGGTACGCACCTGCTGTGTAACCTTTATTGGAATGAACAGGCGCCGTCTTAAAACAAGGGTATCCAGTTCTCACAATGCATCCATGGGGTCAACCTTGTGAAGAAGATTACAAGACGCCACCTTTCAGGATGTGTGGAGTCTGTCAAACCAAATAGTGGTTCAAAAGGGTACTATCATTGGGAATGGTTTTTAATTAACCACATACGCACACACGGTCCAACTTTCTTTTCATTAGTTCATTGGTTTAGACTCGGCTAAATAAAGAGCACAAGGCAATGGCTTGTTTCATAATGGAGTTTGGTCAGCTAACTATTCTCGTCTCTTTTTTCTCCAGTTGTTTCTCATTCCTCCCTTTCATTACATTCCTCTCTCTCTCCCTCTCAGGCACTTCACTTCTTGTCAATAGTGTCTTTCATCTGCAGCCCAGCCATGATTACAGTGGCCCAGATGATGATGCCATTGCCTGTCCCATTAGGACAATACAGCTACTGTTAGCATCTCAGACACACACACACACACACACGCAAATGCACAACATGTGAACATACAACACGCTCGTACAGTATATGGTCCGTAGGACTTTTACACACTCCAGCTGACTTCACCAGAACACATCAGACATAATTGACATTAAACCGACATGCCCACACACCACCCATTCACAAGAGATCAGCAAAAGAAGAAAAGGACATTTCTTCAACACCAGAGGAAGAGGAAATGTAACTCACTATACTAAATGACATGTTAAGATGGCTATTTTTGCAGCATTTTCATCTCACCTTCTCTGATGTAAATTCTATAAATAAATGAAAACTAAACACCGCACACACGTGGAATCAGTGGACACATAGCTTTAGTGGCCAGCGGAGCCGAGAGCTGATGATGTCGGGAGCTGTTTTGACTAAACTGGGACAAAGAGATGAGAGCGAAACGAGGAACTGGAAAAACAACTTTCTGATTCAAAAGTGTTGCTTAAATGTCTGAATTAGATCAAAAGAGAAAGAAACGGGTGAGTTTACGGATGAGGAATTTGCTTTGAAAAGTGAGTGTGGACAGGGAAAAAAAGCGATAGAAGAATGGGAGAAACGACTTTCTCCCTGCTTTGCTGCACACAATCCTAATCCAAACAGTCCTGCAGTTCAAGTTACAATTGTGTGGTTATTCAATTGTGTGTGTGTGTGTGTGTGTGTTTTTAATCAAGAAAACCTTGAATTACCGGGCCTTCACTTCTGTGTGTGTGTGTGTGTGTGTGTGTGTGTCATCCTGAAGCCCACCTGCCACATCAGATGAAGCTGTTGAGGCGTTCAGGTCTGTCCCGTGCTGATTTATTGCTGTTGGCACATCGATTGCACACACAGCCGCAGACCTTAGCCAAACACTTAGGCAAATTTATACACACCACTTCTTTAGCATGGAGCACACATCCATACCTGAGTCTGTGTCTATGTGCGTGTGTGTGTGTGTTTGTGTGCGTCGCGCATCTATTCAATCTTATTTACTACGAAAACCCACACAGACACACGTCCGAAAGCATCGGCCCGTACATAAACTGTGTGTACACAAAGCATATATAGTGGTAGCCGGACTGTACAAACCTTCGGGGAAAGTATAAACATTTACATTTGTACGCTCTTCCATTTTAAACACATTTCTTCTGGATAAAGAAGGAACGTTGGGGACCTGAGCTGAATTGAACCACTTGGTACCTTCACCTACATATACGACCGCGTTGGTAAAAGCAAGACCTTTGTTTTTCCCCCAGATAATCAGCAGCCACGGCTTAGACCACTAATGAATCTGAACCTTGGGCTTTGTAACGGCCCTCGGGGGTTTACACCTCGTGCAAAAAGTTCAAGCTCTTTCATAAGTCATTTGAACCTTAACCTTGCATGCTGCCGACCTTTCAAAGCCTTCGCCGTCAGTTTGCGACTCCGTGTTTTAACAAGACGCTCGTACATGAAGAGACCTTTGTATTTAAAAATAAATGTGTATTGGCTTTTCTTCAGCCTTGAGCTGGGATCTCAAGACTGCTGATCATGTGAGCCTCTATTGGCCCCACACATGACCAGCTGTGATGACTGCAAGGTGGGGGGGGGCACCGAGCACAGTGCAGAGGCAAAGTATAGCGCTGACTTACCTCTAGTGCCAAAACGCTAGTTGGGATAATTGGTAGTTGTTTCAGTAATTCAAGCAAAGGGCCAGGAAACAGCATATCCAATGCAGCAACAGGTCAAAGGTGCCACCTATAAATTACATTTTATTTCCAACTTGTAATAGTTTCCATATGTGAAACCCCCTTATCTTGTCTTTACAGACCACATTACACTACTTAAAGGTTCCCTGTGGAGTGTTTAACCCAGAGTAGTGCCAGTGTTGGGGAGTAAGTACATGTACCGCTGTTACATTTACAGACAAAATGTACTTATCAAAAATGTTGACAATTACAAAGTGGTTGCATTCAAAGGTATTGTTTTTGGTAAAAAAGCGTACGTGTAGCATACAATATGATTTGCATCTTTTCACCGTACAGGAATGTATTCTCTGGCATATTTCGGGATAACCTGAGTCTCCACATCCAGACAGGCTTCGTTCATTTGGCAGAATGCGCTCACAGCGTTGTTTTTCATTGGTTCTCTTGTACGAATTTGCACTGCTTCTTGTCTGCCAATCAAATCAAATCAATTGTCTCTAAGCAACCGGAGTCTGCCACGCCTGCGGCCAGCTGACCACGCCAAGCGAGTGAGACGCAAACAATGCTGGATTTAAAACAACAAAAAATTGGCTTTGAAAATGCTTGGATGCAGCAAAACAGACGTCTCAAAGTGTGCATACAGAATTTGATCTGATCAATGCACGTCTTAACTCCAGGCTTCTCGCAACAGATGGTAGCAAAGTTAAAGTTACAGCACAGGTCGGATGAGGACAGTGGAGAAGGAGAATTGAGAACGGGGGCAGGAGGCGGACACACACTTTGAACGTGAGGAGATTTCTATTCGGAATCCATTTTCCAAAAGGCGTAATATTGACAAGTGCTAATTCTGCAGACTGTAGTCGACTCACACCCTCCTCTTATCACTTTTAACAGATAGACAGAGATAAGACGAGACAAGGAGGAAGGGAGAGGGTGAGGATATTACATTGAATTCAAATAAATTGAAAGGAAACACAGACAGTTATACAAACCGCCAAAAAAAAGACCTTGTTTCTAGCATTGCATTTATAAGTGCATCTGCCAGTAAAGGGAAACAGGCTGCTTGGTACCGATTAACACTAAACTGGTTTAAACATTTTTCTGATACTTGGAGGAGAATGTAAACTGTGCCTTTGTTTCAAGATACTGGCCCATCTCCGCGAAGAAAACGAGAAACTTAATAGAAGTTTGGTTTTGTGACACCTCATTTGGTGTCACAAAACCCTTTAGATGTCATCAACTCTGAGCAATTTGACATGAATCCATTCACGACTGAGATGCAACTGCAACGCTTCTAAATACCAAAGTGTTCGCTAAAATGGTTGATTTTTGTGCGTGGATCTGTTCCTCCGTTTATATTTAACGCATTGTTTCGCACGGTGTTTCCACACACACAGACCCTTCATTTTAATTCCTTCCATTTGTGAGGTGAATTTAAACCCATACCAGGTTTCAACAGTCACAGGATGATGCCTTTTAATTGCATTTGGTCATGTTTTATCTGTTATGCAAAAATAATTGGACGACACTGATGACAATATGCCATGTCGTCTAAATTAATTGGACCCCATGCCTCTACTTGTGTGTGAATCTAATGAAATAAAATAAGTGTTTTGTGTGAAGCTGAAGGAATAAGGAGAATGGGTTGGACTGTGCGTGTGTGTGCGTGGTAACACAGCGGTTCAATTACAGTCTACGTACACGGACAGCCGCGTACACACACACACGGCTCAGTTATATGGCAATCGTTCAACATAAAATAATTCCTCGTGGCTAAACACAGACTGGTACACACACATGGACTCACACCGTTTCTTCCCCCAACAATAACAGGGATTAGCAGAAAGAGGCAGACGACACAATGATTCCACTTCATTCATTGAGAATTGTCGAACACGCACGTGCAGGGAAACAGTTGCTTACACACTGTAGGGACATGCAAATACATGAAAGCATATACTTGTAAAACACACAGCCACACACGGACGAACCCACCCAGACGCTGCATACGTCCATACGCATGGAAACGCAAGCACCTACACAAACACAGCCACAAATACAGACTCAGAAAACTCATGCATGTGCAGCCGCTGATACATTTCCAATCTTACTTTCCGAGCTGACAGGTGCAGCTCAGCCATCGCTCATTCAGACAGTGCAGTACAAATCTACAGTGAACAGAGCTGAGTGCTTGAGCCTTAATCATTCTTAATCTGACCGAGTCTCCTCCACAATGCGCACACCTCCAAGCTCTCCAGAGTGGAGGGATTTACGGATTCTTCAGATAAAGTAAAACCCTGACAACTGTAGTGCGCTTGTGTTTGCGCCCTGAAGTCGACAAATCACACAAGGTTCCTGGAGCTGCGGCGATTAGTCCCCGAGTAAATGGACAGAAAAATAATGGCCTAGCTATTTCGATACTCGATTAAACATTCAAATTATTTTCATGCAAAAAAAAAAAAAAGAAATGGGAGAAAATGCTGTTTTAAGCTTTTAAGATTTCCTGCTTTTCTCAGTTTTCTATCATGTAAAAGTGAATATCTTTGTGCTGTGGACGGACAAAAAGAAACATTTGAGAGACATCAGCTGTCTTTGAGAAAACTGGGACATTTTTCACTATTTTCGGACATTTTATAGATCATAGGATTAAGCGGTTAATCTCGAGAATAATGGGCAGATTACTCGATAATAAAAATGATTATTAGTTGCCGCCCTAGAAGTTTCATTAAATTGTTGGGTTTGTTCCAGTGTATCTCTTCTATTTGTGGACTGGCTCTCTCACTGGGCCATTGAAGGAAGGACTCATTATTCATTTTACACGTGTAGGTGGAGAGTGCGATCAAAATTGCAGCAATGTAGTAAGAGTTTTCCCAATTAGGGGAGAAGTGAATCATGCCTCTCACTCAAAACACCTATTATAATCATGCAATTAGTCTGACGCCTCGAAGAAGACTTTGCTCTTTAGCTAAACTAAACGTCAAATCAAACTGTTCAATCAAGCCACACATTTCAACATGTTTGCTCTTTTCTTCTCATTCTTTGAGTTTTGCACTGCGTATGTCCTGAAAATATTTGTAAATTTAGCCAGAAAAATTGCCATTTCAGTATAGAACTTTTCTTGTACCTCTGTACTGACTTGTCTCTCTATCACGTCATACATCAGAAGAGTGCAAAAGCACTCGTATCTACTCCACCACAACACAATACAATTCACTTTTTATCAAAGGTTGTTGAAAAGTTTGTGGGTTTGTTTGGATTCTTTATCTACAGAAATGTCAATAGCAACTTTTTCTCCACAGATGTGATGAGTGTGCCTCCACCTCTTTTGTTGCTACAAATACTTTGCTCCATCAACAGGTACCTGATGTGCGTGTGAGTGTTTTCCCCGTTTCTGGTATTTTTTAGTTAAAGAGCAGAGGGTAGAGGCAGAGCAGCAATTCAAACTACTCTCACACAAGTAGAAACGCACAAAAACCGCAGCATGAATGCTCAAATTAGGGGGCATTTATTTATATTTTTCCATGGCTCCGACAAGTTGGCCAGGCCTGGATCCCGGAGGACAGTACCAACCTATTTGCACATTACACTCTCCAGGTGCTTGTCTCTGGCAGGTATAGATACAGTAAGTGGCTGGTGTTCAATGTGTGTATCAGAGGAAGCACATGTCTGCTTACTGCCACCACAGGACAACAGTGAAGTTAGCAGTGTGGAAGGAAAACTCCAAACTGGGTGAGATGATGAAAGGAGTGAAAATGATGCTCAAAGCTCTCTTGAGAAACATTTGACATCTGATTGACCTTCTTCCAGAAATGTAAAATATTCCCCTCTTTTGTCAACCTTCAAAATCACCTATATGACGAAAAATGCCTCATATGAGAGTTAGCAACGCGTTTGTTTTACTGTTTAACTCATAGCATTAATCGCTAACATACACACATTTCCAACAGGGGTGAAAGTGTGTTTGTGTGTGTGTGTGTGAGTGTGTAAGAGAGTGAGTGAGTGAGTGAGTG